>JAHLJT010005437.1:49567602-49729136 GCA_031308135.1 Acheta domesticus
TTTCCTCTGCTGACCACGGCACGGTGCAGATCGCGCTCCGCTCAGTAGTCTTGGTTCAGTTACAACTGCGGTGACCGAGGTGACTGTGCGATGTGATTCAACAGTGTTTCTCAGCAGTGATATGAGTGATATTCTGTATTGTTCTATAAGTAAAGCAACAACCAACAATAGTGCACGATTTATCCGTTAAAATGAGTGTGGAAAGTGCCCCCCCTGGGGGGCTACTTGAACCTCAGGGTTAATGTGCGTCAATGGAAGTGATCAATGAAATCCAAACGGCGGTGAATTCTACGGACAGGCGTTCCCCACGCCATGGGCGTCTTTTCACCACCACCGCCACCACCACCGCCACCACCATCACCACCTCCACAAACAGTGGGTGAACATCAGGAAAACGCATCACAGAACGTGAGTTCAAACGGAAATGCGTGCTCCGACTCAAACAAGAGAAAAAGGTTTGGCTTTGACCATGGTTCAGATGAGAATATTAGATACAACGTACCAGTAAGCTCACGCTATGATTTGCTTCGAAATTTAGACAATAGTGATAATTTTGTAAGTGATAAAACTGTAAAAATTCCACCAATATTCATTCATAATGTTAACAACTATGGATATCTACTTCTAGTTAATGATCTTAAAAAAGTAGCCAAAAACGAGTTTACTATTAAACACCAAAAAGATTTTTACCAAGTGAACTTTGTAACAATTGAAGACTACAGAGGTTATAGAAAATTTTGTGATGGAAATAATATACAATATCATTCCTTCAGAGACCCCTATCATTCTAAGCTCTCAGTTATAATTCATGGTATACCTGTAGCCTACTCTCAGAAAGAAATATTTGACGAATTAGCAAGGCTTACGTATCCAGTAACTGGCGTAACAAGGCTATATAGTAAAAATAGAGAACCTCTATGGTCCTGTGCAGTAGATTTAATGAATACTGAACATGCTAAATCAATATTTAATGAAACTAAACTATTCCATTCTGTAATTAAAGTACGGATGCGAAGCGCTCCAAACAAGGTAATACAGTGTAAGCGTTGCCAGAGATTCAAACACACCCAAGCTAACTGTAAACTAAATCCAAGATGTGTTCGTTGTGATGGATCACATCATTATTCACAATGTAATAGATCAAAACGAGAACAACCTATTTGTTGTAACTGTGGTGAAAACCACACAGCGAATTATCGTGGCTGCAAAAAATTCAAAGAGGCAGAAAGAGGACGAAAGCAGTGGCAAGACCATTACAACGCTCAAACTTCTGATAAAACCACTGGGAGTAGGCAACCTTCAGTGAGGCCGCCACCAGTTGATAACATTCAAACCTTCCCCCCGCTGAGTAATGTAAATATGCCTTTGCCTTCTCAAAATTACGTAAATCCAAATTCAAATTGGAGAAACCAAAGCCCCAATAATGCTAATAATTGCAATTTAATTAGCACAATAGTAAATCAAATATTAGCAATAATTGTTCCTCAGTTACAAACAATGATTCAATCGTTAGTTCCTGCTCTTATTAATGGCATTAAATAATATAATGATGAAATGAGGTTATTAAACTGGAATGCCAATGGCATAAAACGCCAAACAAATTCATTCATCCACTTCTTAAATGAAAATAAAATAAAAATTGCCTGCATAACCGAAACCCATTTATTGCCTGGGAAAAATTTAAAGTTAATGGATATGCAATATACAGAAACGATAGATTAACGCACTGTGCTTCGGGAGGAGTGGCAATCTTAATTCACAAAAGTACGAAACATGTTTCAAATAGACATTCCATCTGACAAAATGCTAGAGACCGTAGCAATTGTAACTTACGTAAATAATGAGGAAACAGTGATTGTGTGTGCATATAAACCACCTAACTACCCATTCCCTCAAGACATCTATAAAATATTTTCCAGAAGCATTCGAAAGTTCTTATAATAGGGGACTTAAATAGTAAAAAATACAGCTTGGAAATGCAATTCTACCTCCTCACATGGTAGAAAGCTGTTACAACTAATAACAAATAACAATCTAGATATACCCGCACCCAATGAACCAACTCACTACCCTTACAACAATAGAATCACCCCAGATATCTTAGATATAATAATCTCTCGAGGAATAAACTTCGCAATCTACCAAACAGTTGTTCCGGATCTAGATTCGGACCATAATCCAGTGATTTGCTCCTTCCAAGGGAAAATTTCAATACAAGACAACATAAATAAAACAATAAAAAACATCAACTGGAGTAAATTCCGTGATCTAATATCTCAAAACCTAGAATTTCCAAATTCAATTAAAAATGATAATCAACTTGAATTAGAGATAACCAGACTAAATAATGCAATTCAAAAAAGTTAGATGAAAGCATTATTCATCCCCTCCAGCATCCCCTCCAGCACAAAGACCTTGTAGTAAATTGCCTAACCAACTACTGAATCTCATTCATGAAAAACGAAAACTGAGAAAGGAATGGCAAATAAATAGAAACGCAAATTCCAAAAGAAAAATAAACAAATTAGCGAGGATAATTAAAATCGAATTAGACAACTTAAGATATTCTAACTTCCAAACTCATTTATCCCAAATACATCCTAATTCAAAACGACTGTGGACAACAATAAAAAAAAGGGGAAAAAACAAATATCCCCCTCTGAACTCTCAAACAGGAAATTATGTACACACAGACCAAGAAAAGGCAGATTACATCGCCGAAACTTTTGAAAATACTTTTACACCTAACCCCATGATTGATGTTAAACATAATAAAGAAATTGAGGAGTGTATGACAGACATAAATTACAGAGTCCCCACGCAAATTAAATTTATTAGCCCCTACGAAATAGCTTTAATTATAAATAAGCTCAAAATTAGGAAGGCTCCTGGCCATGACCGTATAACAAACAGAGTCTTGAAAGAATTACCAAGAAGTTCGATTGCAACCCTGGCAGCAATATATAACTCTGCACTTAGAATTGGGTATTATCCAAAATCATGGAAACAGGCCATTGTCCTTCCAATCAGTAAACCAGGCAAAAATCCGAAAGAAGTAACGAGCTACAGGCCAATTAGCTTATTATCATCTTTGTCCAAAGTATTTGAGAAACTGATACAAAAAAGACTTACCAAATACCTCTTAGAATAAGGGCATTACCAGACGAGCAGTTCGGGTTCAGGTAAAATTACTGTACAACTCATCAGCTCATCCGCCTGGTAGAACAAATTGCAAATGGTTTCCATAACAAACAGCATAGAATTGGACTGTTCTTAGACGTAGAGAAAGCCTTTGATAAAGTCTGGCATACTGGTTTACTATTCAAACTGAAACATCTGGGAGTACCTTTCTACTTACAGGACATTATAAATAGTTTTATTTCAGACAGAACGTACAGAGTTAAAGTAAACAGCGCACTCTCACACACACAACTAGAACAATAAGAGCAGGGGTACCGCAAGGTTCCGCGCTACCGCCGCTCCTCTTCAATGTTTATTTTTCAGACATTCCCAAATTAGGTGACTCAAATCTTGCATTATTCGCAGACGATACTGCAATATACACAACGCATGCAGATATAAATGTAGCGAAGGATAACATAGAAGCTGATGTCTCATGCTTTCTAAAGTGGGCTCATCAGTGGAGAATAAAAATAAACCCAACTAAAACACAGGCCAAAATCTTACTCTCTGTAAACCAAAGTTTCCGCGCCCACTAGTAGTAAATAATACTATCATCCCATGGCTAGCATCTGATACACCAGTAAAATATCTTGGGGTTAACATTGACAGCAGGTTAACTTGGAAAAAGCACATTGAAGTAATAACCAGTGCAACTTATGCCAAAATATCGAAACTGTATCCATTAATAAACTTTCGCTCAGCCTTAAATTTGGAATGTGCTATGTTAATATTTAAATCGATTATTAGGCCATCGCTCACATATGCCTGTCCAGTCTGGAATAACACAACAAATAGCAACATTGAAAAACTGCAGAAAATACAGAATAAATTTTTAAGAAAATGTGCAAAGGCTCCATGGTTCATCTCAAATTCACAAATACAAAGAGAACTTCAAATTGAGCCCCTAATCGAGCATATAAGAAAGAACTGTGATAATTTTTTTACACTTCTTCCGTCCTCTCCTTGCTGTATAAAATTTACAATGGGAAAAACATTGAATAATCACAAGAGAATACGCTCACGATACCCGAAGGACATGTATAAACCCCCATGAAAAATAAGTATCCTCATTAATATTGTATGTTTAAAATAAATTTTCTTTTCAATGTTTATAGAAATATCTAGATTTAAGAATGTTTAACGCTAAAAATTTGAGTATTGTATCTAAATTGATTACATGTGATAGAAATATAATCATGAAAACTTGTAAAATAGCTAGTAGTAAAATACAATAATAAGAGGTTGTTTGCCCAAAATGTTATGTAAAATTTAAAACCCCTGAAAGGCAAAACTGCCGAACAGGAAGAAAATAAATTTTTAAAAAAGGATATTATCAGTGACTGGTTTTATTTGTACGTGAATATTATTGTTTCTTGTATATTGTAGTTGCTTGTTTATGCTATGTGTGGATATTATCAATGCGTGATTATTATCGCTGTATGGATATTATCAATTCCTAGATATTATCAAAGACTGAGAATTAACGATTCTTAAGTATGTATCGAGTAATATTGTTTGTATTATTTTTTCTCTAAATATTTTGTTTGATGTCATTTTATGAAAAAATTGTGATTCTTAAAGAATATGTGAATATTTGCCAGTGAACCCAAATTAGAGAGGCTTTGGAAAGGCCTGGGATCGCTATTAACATGGCAATGAATTAAGTTAATGTTTGGATTATAGATGCCAGAGTAAGTATATACAATTTTAGATGTTGGATGGTAGAATTCTCAATAAATTTTCTTGCACTCGTTTCTCGTAGCTTTGTCGACTCTCATTCCCTTTATAAACAGAATATGTCTGTAACGACATTATGTAGATAAACAGAACATATGCGGTTGAAATATTTAAACTTGTAAATAACATTTCTTGGAATAAGTGTACTCATAGACCATCTTTAACTAAATTAATGAGTTTCAAACAAATGTGTTTCGATTGTTTTAACGATGGCGGACTGTTAAATTCCTAACGGACGCCGGCCGATAAGAGTGACTTTTCCCTACTCTAGTTGCGTTAAGTCGATATTACACTAAACCCTCATTAACACGAATTCCAAGGAAGCGAAATAATCGGGGTTCGTGTTACCCGAATATTATTAATGTCCGTATTGCCGTAATCCCTTGTCAGGACCAAAGTTTTGTTCGTGTTACTGCGAAATTCGTGTTAAACGAGTTCGTGCTAATGAGGATTTAGTTTATAATAATTAAGCTGCGGATTTTTGCCTATTTTTCCCTCCAATGGAAAACGCAATATTTTAGATTACTTATTTATTTTGAGGCATGAGGAGCACTATACGCGAATTTCATTGTGCCTATAAATGCCTATTTCACTATTAACTGCCTATTAGGTGTTTAATTGCCTAAATGTTGCGTATTCTCATATTTATTTATCAAAATGCTCAAATTTTTATTAAAATTTGAACGTTTTGAGTTATTATCCAGCGAATCGCTTATAGTAGTCAAGTTATTTTTCACTTTGAATTTTTAAACTTTTTTACTCAAAAACGACTCCAATTTCTTTCGTAAACTTTTCTCCTCGTATGTAGCATAGGACGGTATAAAAATTGGGCTGATGCCATTGTTCGCGAGCCTTATTTTAAAAAATTGCACAAAGTTAACATTGCAAAAGTACAATATTGAATACAGAGATTTTTGTCTTCAATAAAATACGATCAAAAAATCAGATCTTTAAAAACGGATATGTATATTTTTTTAAACCAGTGGTCTTTGCGGAATTTCTGCTTTTTCATGTAAATTATAAAAAAATTCTTAAAAATAACTACAAACCTTTGCTTCATTTTTTTTTCAATGGGAACTTTAAAATGGAGCAGTTCTCATTTTCGCTGAACTGAATTTTTGAAAAATGACAAATTTTGAAATATATTTTTAACGTAATGCGAGAAATTATGTACTGTTGTCACACCACTAGTTACAACATTTGTATTATGCATGGCGATTAAAACAAATCGTACAATATTTTCAATCGTGTTTAAATTAAATGTGAGAAGAAAACTATTTTGCAGCATTAGAGTTTCAGCTTGCATTTAATGAAAAGCAACAATGTAGCTACTGCGATTCAGAATTTTTGTGCAAATTGCCCAACAATGAAAGAAGGGATTTCTACGAGGATTTGCCACCACAATGATCGAAACGAACATTTCATGAAGGTAACTATATTATGATTACTAAGAAACTTTCTACACAAGAACATAAATAAGGATAAGAAAAATACATAGTGCCTTTCTAAATGCCTATTTGAATTTTTAAATGCCTATTTTACTTGCCTATTTCTACAGTTTTTCATGTCTCTAAATCCGCAGCTTAATAATAATAATACATTATTAGTAAAAATAAATAAACTCATTTTCTAAAGAAATGTTTTGTAATTTTTAAACCAACACCGATAAAACCCTACAGCACGTAAAACAGAATCAGAAGCCCTCGACAGCGGTCCGACGCCAAACTATACATACTATACTTGTATTATGATTACTAAGAAACTTTCTACCCAAGAACATAAATAAGGATAAGAAAAATACATAGTGCCTTTCTAAATGCCTATTTGAATTTTTAAATGCCTATTTCTACAGTTTTTCGTGTCTATAAATCCGCAGCTTAATAATAATAATAATAATAATAATAATAATAATAATAATAATAATAATAATAATAATAATAATACATTATTAGTAAAAATAAACTCATTTTCTGAAGAAATGTGTTGCAATTTTGAAACCAAAACCGATAAAACCCTGCTGCACGTAAAAGAGAATCAGAAGCCCTCGACAGCGGTCCGACGCCAAACTATACATACTATACTTGTATTATGATTACTAAGAAACTTTCTACCCAAGAACATAAATAAGGATAAGAAAAATACATAGTGCCTTTCTAAATGCCTATTTGAATTTTTAAATGCCTATTTCTACAGTTTTTCGTGTCTATAAATCCGCAGCTTAATAATAATAATAATAATAATAATAATAATACATTATTAGTAAAAATAAACTCATTTTCTGAAGAAATGTGTTGCAATTTTGAAACCAAAACCGATAAAACCCTGCTGCACGTAAAAGAGAATCAGAAGCTCTCGACAGCGGACCGACGCCAAACTATCTCGTGTTGTGGGGGAAGTGTCCGGCGCGGCGCGGCGCGGCGCGGCGGCGGGCGATACGGTGTGTCCGCAGATAGGCCTTGTCTCGCCCGCGTCCACTGCGCGCCCAACACCTCCCCTACATCCGGGGGAAGGCGCCCACAAGGCCTCGCTTGCTGCCGTCCGTATCTGCAACCGCTCGCTTTCACACTCTCCGTTGACTTTTCTGCTGCTGCTGCTGCTACACTGCGATTTTTCTAACTTCGCCCCTCAAGGACCGTCTTCACGACGGAATATGTCAGGGTGTTTCGTGATGATGAGTTAATATGTGTGTGTATGTGTATATATATATATATATATATATATATATATATATATACACACACATATATTTCTCTTTCATAATTTATTTTCGGGCAGCTCTTTAATGTTCTCTTGTGTCAGTAAGTGCTTTATAAATTATTTTATTTTTTTATTTTGTTGCTCAACGTTGAAGAGCATGCACACTTCCTTTGTTTTCCCTGGTTTTCCCCGGCCGTTTAAGGCAAATGCTGGGACGTTGTGTTTTTTACTTTCACTTTGTGAGCCCAGGGGCAAGACATATCTAAGTTGTATTTTATTTTATTTACTAAATGTACTGTTTCAATTTTTATCTATATATGTATGTATTACGTGGTTAGGCGGAAGAGCGGGCCTGATGGCCCGAGTCTCGCCACATAAATAAAGTCACTATTATTATTATTATTATTATTATTATTATTATTATTATTATTATTATTATTATTATTATTATTATTCTCAGTCGGGTCGCCAGGTATCGCATGATCGCAACCGTATCTAGCAGTGGTTGCGATCATGCGACTTCTAGCGGAACGACGGAGAAAGACGCGAAATACCGTGTGATATTCCATCGTGGCTGTAGGGGCTTGAGGGGCAGAGTTAGAAATATCACACTATAGTAACGTTCTTGGAGTTGTGTACTAAAACTTGTGGTCGCCACAAGCAAAAATGCTGTTGAGAAAAGAAAAGAAAAAGAAAAGGCTTTCCAAGAAGTAATATGCACCCTGCTCAAGAAAAAGAAATAAAACACTCTCGTATAGCACTGCTTCTAATTAAATATTTTATCTTAAGTACTCTTCACGAATACTGCAATAACAATTTATGGGTACAATAGTTCTTTACATACCAAGAATAACAAAAATGTTGCTCTTCCATAACGTAACACGTGAATTGCAAATATTTAATGGTAGGCAGTCCCTTCTCTAATGCCTTGCTATCGCATGACGTCTGCGATGAAATAAGCAGTGACTACAGTAAAAGTTGTCGGTATGCGCAGTATAAGAGTGGGTGGAATAACAATTAAAAATATTTTCATTTTCAGTCAAAATTGCAAGTGTTTCATTGTTTTTGGAGTTTGGAGGATATCTAACGAAACCATAGACACATGTCACATACCCAGAGGCTATACAGATTTCTTTCAAATTGTGTAGCCATTGAAAATTTGTAATATAGGTGTATAGAAGTAAACAAAAAACAATGGAAAAATTTGTTTTAGATGAATATGGAGTATTAGTTGGATGGAAAGGTATTTCTTACACAATATTTTTCTTAAAAGAAGGTTAGGTTATGAGAAGCATTAAACGACGGCCAGTATCACAAATAACGGACTTGGTTATTTCCTTCATATCGGAAACTCATGTTTTGCTATTGCGCTTTTCAATTACATCTTGTTGTGACAATAACTTCAGTGACAATAATGGACTTTTCTTCTCGCCTCACGGTCAATGGTCTATTTCCTCACATGTCATGTACATGATTATCTGAAAGTGTGAAGTTAGGTGCCGACACACAAAGTCACAGCAAGTGTGATACTAAAAATGACAGTATCTATTTCACGCACCAAGAAGCGACAATGGTCAGTAAGCTATTGTGCTCTACGGGGGCAACGGACAATTCTGTCCAGCCACTTAAATACTAAAGAGGGTAAATTCTGAAAAAGACGCGATCTCCCTTGGTGATAATGCACTTTCCGTTGTCACTCGAAGCACTATACGAAAGCTGAAGGTATTTTAGTGAAATCTAATGGACTCTTCTCACAGTTGTTGGGCTTATTGTGGTGTGTTTCGTCTTTTCTTTGAGAAGTGTTTTCTTATTTTCGGACATATCCCATTACTGAATAGATTTATTCTGTACCACTTCAGGCTAAACGTGTAGTTTAGGGGTTCGTATTCCTCTTGATGCATATATGGTGTGCTCTCTCTTGAACATCGTGGCTTAAGAGCTAGAAAGGTGTAAATATAGAGGTGTATTACTACGTGCTAGTAGGATTTCTGCACCCTAGTTGGAGAATTTCAATAATACACTTGCAGAACGTTATTGCATTTAAAGTAATGTAAGTATATTGATAATTATAAAATAATAGTTGCGATTTGTATTAAAACCTCACAAATTTTAAAACTGTGTAAGTTTTCGCACCTTTGCAGTGCTTCTAATATGAGAACCACACATTTCTTTCTCAATGCAATTTATCCCCTAATTTTAATTATTTATATTTGTAATTAGTTATTGAGTATTAATTTTGAGAGTGATCGGGCGATTTTTTTAAAATATCGTAAACATTTTAGAGCATTCGTGTAACTACCTGTGCGAAGCGGGAGATCGCGACATCGCAATTTATGGTCTCCTTTCCGGTATCGTGAACAGCTGTCTCTACCAGCACGTTCAGTGTTTATTACGATATCCAAATTATCCAATTCATAACATTAAGGGGCATGTGCCGCGCCAAGTATTATCATTACTTGGTTTGGAAATAAAATGTTAGCAATACTGTGAAGGCAGGAAGGAGAAGAGTGTAATGTGATTTGTGGATAAGTTATTTGTTAGTGAGACATTTTTTTATATGGCTGGTATTATCATAAATCTACTAGACATAATTCATAATCTACGCACAAAAATCAACAAATTACTAATATGAAGCTTTATTGTCGGTATAAGTTTGTTTTCAAGAGGATATAGTTTGCATATCGGCGTATCACTTGGTCTTTGTCATTTGAAATTTCATTATTTTGTTAAAGCAGCCCAGTTTCCTGTGATACTGAGTGAAGTCCTATGATAGAAATTCCCGGATGGACACACAAGGATAAAGTCTTAGGCTTCCGCGGTCAGAGTTGAGATCTCGGCTGACCGGGTGACGCCGCGTACCATGCAGCCTGGTAGGCGACGTTACCCGGAGCCGAGATCTCGACACACAAGAATACACTACGAGTAGATACTACGTGAAAGATGTTATATGAGGGCTCGAAGGAAGGAATGATACAAAACGAATAGACAAAAGGTTTATCAGTGACATTTTCCGAAGATGAAATTTACGATGTCCGCTTTCTGCCAGCTGCGGCCAAGCAGCTACAAGATCCGTTGACCGTTTGCTAGCAAGGAACCAAACGCGATTTGTGAGATTTCCATTTCGTGCTACGAAATACGCAACCTTCCATCGTAAAATTCCGGGCCGAAACGAACGTACTTAACCGCTCCGAAATCACACATCCCTCAGCAAACACCAGTTCTGAGAAAACTCGCCCTCGCGATAAAAATCGAAATCCGGCTACCTCGCAGCGACCCGTGATCGAAACACCTCGTCACGGGCCCCAAAATTTCGAAAAAGCAGCCCCCCCTCCGTCTTGGAAAACGGACGGAGGGTGGTGGTTCACACCCTCAAGAAGAAAAGAGACGCGAAAAAAGAGAAAGAAAGAAAGAAAGAAAAAGTCCATCGACACGCAAAAATGGAGTTTATCCATTTTCGCCTGGTGTCTCATGCAAGGCGTCCTCGCTTCCACGGTGCGGGACCCAGATTGGATTACAGCAGGCCGCGACCCGGCCTGGACAGCTGAAAGGCGGTCCGCTCGATAGTCATCTGTCGGGGAGATTATCTTCGCTGCAAGCGGGGGTGAGTAGGGGGGAGGGGGAAGGTCCGCTTACGAGGAGGTCTTTCGCAGCACAGCGGTGCGTCTTTTCTTTTCATTCTTTTTTTATTTTGCTTTTCTTCTAAGCTTTTTTCTCTCTTCCTTTTCGAACCAAGGAGGAGGAGGAGGGGGTGGAGAACAACGCCCAGGTTATTCGTGACCGTTTCATCGGGGGGTGGGTGGAGGTCGGGGGAGGGGAGGTTGCGGGAATTTTTTTTTTGGAGGGGTGGCTGGGCGGACACCAGTGGACCCGCAGGACTGCAGGTGGCTGCCGGGGTGGATTTTTCGGGGGTTGGGAAGGCCCAGGGGTGGACACGAGTACCGTTAGGCTGCCCGGTCCGCGCGGACCGCATGTTGCGTAACGGGAAAGTTCTGGAACGGGCGGACGGCTGTGGTGGAGAGTTCATTAGGACTGGACAAAGCAGGGCTGATGGGTCGGAATGGAGGGCCACGCCTGTAGTGAAGTGGTAACAACTCTAGTCGTCTTTCTTTCATCAACTAGACCTCCAGAGTCCGAGAAAGACCTCCACACTTTGGGATCAATAGGTACCATAGTGTGAAAGTACAAATGTAAATAGGGTATGTAATATAGATATTGTATAGAATAGATGAATGTACTCGTGCATGAATGTATTAGTGCCTGAAATTAATTCATTAATTAAATTACTGTTTTGCAAGGTATACTGGTGATGAAGAAATTAAAATAAAAAGTCGGCTCCTGAAATATTTGAAAGAGCTCAGAAATACTGAAAATTAAACTTGTTTAGCCAAAACAATTAAATTAGATAATTAAAGCAATTTTATTCAGTACAACATGTGATTGTTGAATCCCTTAGTGGCTTAATTCCGTTTATTGCTTAGTTTTTTTTGTTTCTAGTTGACCTTCATTTATACCAAAGATGAATATATAATATAAATAATAATTATGAACACCAGACGTTTTCAATATTTACGTAGGCATTTGAATGGTAAATTGATTATTTACCTGCTTCTTCTGCCATTTTACAAAATATTTTTGCATTACACTGATCTGCTCCATCTCAAGCTTGAACGTACATCGTAGTAATTCACATCCCATTGAACTAATTCTAATATATCGTTACAGACATTGCGATGATGAGTTTGGAAATTACTGCAGGCAAACTGTTCTAATATCTTTCAGTTCCATTTCCGAATGAAAATTTCCCATTTTCCGTTCATTGCTTTTTTTATGAATTTCTTGAATCCTCCCTCTCTTGAAATATCCTGGCATTTTTGTGAATATTTGGCCAAATCACTGTGTATGACCAACAATCAGAGAACATTTGTACATTTGGAGTCCCTGATCGCGAAAAATAAGTCACTAGAGCTAATCAATACAGTGACGAATCGAGGATAAGATGAATTAACTCAGCGACAACATTATCGTTGTGTCTGCAGCAACTCTGACTAGGAGATCCTTGAGTTCCATAACCAACGGGGGCAAGGTTTTTGACAATCTATACAGTTTGGTCGTATTCAGCTACTGTCTGGAGAATTCCAGCGGTCTGCTGTTCTGAACAGGTATTTCTCGGTAGTTTTGAGGCGCATGCAGGCGCATGCCTTGTCAGTAGTCTAGGAAATATGCCACAGATTCAGAAATAGTAAGCAAAATTTCAAATTTAAACGCGAAAAATTAAACAAAACGCTGAAGTAATTTGTTATATTTTATAATTAATTTTTGTTCTAGCCGGTTCACCTTTTAAAATAAAGATTATTTTCAATTACTAATGTAGATGTCAAGTTGTAAGTTTGTTTTAACGTAAAGTATATGTAATATTGAAAATTATACATTAAGCCACTTTTAAGTGTATAAATAATAAAGAATAATTAATTATTATAAATCAATGTAGCTTTTAGTTTATAATAACTTCAAAATAATATGATTACTGCTTGGCAATCGTATCCTCAATGTGGAAATAAAACCCTTTTTTCGTAAGTTTTCAATTTTTAAAAAAATACTTCCAGATTAATCTAAAATTTGAAATTCTTACTGAAGTTTGGTATAATATCGGTCTAGAATATGTGAAATTTTCAGTGAATGAGAGGGAAAGGTTCTTTTAGTACAGAAGACAAGAAGTGTGATGAAGAGAGATAGAGAACAAAAACTGTTTAGCAGTGAATAAGGCATTGAATATTGTCAATGCTACACCAAGAGAGGTATAGACCGAGGATAGTTTTGTCTCAAGAATAGCCCACGTACATTTATAGGGGATTCAACATGTACAAGGGCACTCAAGGGTAGTACTCCTCCCATTTCTATTTATGACTAACTATCATTTAGCATTGGGATAATTACCGTCATTAATGCAATATATAGTTCATTAAAATCACAGATTATTTTCTTATTAACAGCAATTCAAGGTGGTTTTCATGCTATGTCGTATAACGCGATAATATCCTGGACGTGGTATATGCATTATGGCCAAATGAAAGCGAAGGCTTTCGTGGCCGGCTTCAATAGATATTTGGGTGTGCGGGAGACGTCGCGTCCAAGGCAAAGAAGCCAACATTTTGGCCGTCTTACTGCAACTTTTGCATTTCGACCTAAGGATTGTCGCAAGTATGATGTCCAAAGCTCTGGCAAGTATACTTCGGACATTGTATCTCCCAGAACTATGTATCTACATTACGGCAAATGTTAAACGTTCTTTGCTAGAAAAGCTTAAAGCCTTATATTAATTTTTTGAAACTTTAATTTGATCTTTAATGCAAGTAATGATTCATTCATTTTGGATTTTTGCGCTGGAAATAAATAGGGAGCTTTAGTAAGCAGACTGTTTGAAATTTGTTTTTGATTCTTTCTAATTTATTTCTGAACGTGTTTGCAGGGCCTTCTCACAATGAATACGTTTTGGTAAGTCAAGGACAAATTATACGTTTGTAAATTGTTACTCGATTATATTCATTAATGATATAGTTTGATTATGTTTAATAGGTTTGTTTTGCAATATCTGCCGTATGATTCTTCCTTATTATTCTTATAATTTGACTCCTATGTATTTGACAGATTGGTTATTATTGAGACAGAAAACCAGTTTGTTATTGATTTTGAAAACTCGAGGGATTACAAGCCCTTGGAACGAGAAGATTTTAGCTTGTGATTTGTTTTGATTTATCTCAATTCTCCATTTATCTGTCCATTTAGTTAAGGTGTTTACATTCTTTTACAGGTATTCCAGAGCGTTGATCAATTCAAGTTGTAAAGTGACGGCAGTACAAGGCTGCAGCAGTATCACTCAGTTCTGGAAAGTCCGTAATGTAAATTTTAAATGCATTTGGTGACAGTGGGGAGACTTGTAGTACACCAACTGTGATTTTGTGTTTTTACCTATAAGATTTTATTTCTTCTAATATTGAGTGGTTTGTTTAGCAACTAACTTTTAATTATATCGTCAAAATATTTAGAGATGCCTAGATTGCGGATTTTGTACTTAGTTTTGTGTGCCAGAACCAGTCAGAAACTTCCAGAAATAGAGCTAGTGAATGATTTTTCTCATGAAAACTATTTATAATGTAATCCGTAACTCTTAAAATTCGGGGTACAATTGAGTGAATTGCTCTAAAATCAGACGTCGGGAATGGTCTTTGCAGCATAATTTAATGTTTTGCACGGACTTAAATTAGTCTGTCAATCTCTCAAGGTTAAGAATGCAAATGGCCTATTTTTGTATAATTGTTGTGTACATTAATTTGGCTTGTTTGTTGGAATTAGTTTACTGAACCATATTTCCTTCTGTTGTTTACATTAACGGTATTTTACAATGAAATTATTGTATTTGATTCGAATCGAGGTCAGGGACTACCGAATGATAGAAGGCATAATTTGTGTTTACGGTAGAAACTGAACTCGTGTCAAGTCACGTGATTTTAAGAGCTTAGAACGCTTTGTTTTCGAGTTATGCATGTTATCAACGTGTGTTGCAAAGTAATATGATTTGCGAATTGCATGTGCACCTTTTTACCTTAGTGTGTGTTTGTGTGTATGTGTGTGTGTGTGTGTGTGTGTGTGTGTGTGTGTGTGTGTGTGTATTTGGCATTTTAGAGTTAGCATTTCTTCGACTCTTGCCAGCCAGCGGTGTTTCCAAGCCTGCGCCTTGTATTATTTATTATCCACGCCTGTGGACAAGGGAGACATTTGGAGAATATGACGTATTCCCATCACCGTGTCTATGTTACTTGGGATGACTGAACTTTCTTTCGTCACTCAGCTATAGAAATTCAAAACGATTGTATTAGAAATCTCTATATTTACCCCGGGCGAGACTTGAACCCAGGATTGGACCATGGAAAGCTAGCTCGCTTTCCATGAGTCACACAAGAGACGTACCTGATTTATCGTAATCTGCAAAATATGAAAATTCTGTCTGAGTCAAGACTGTGAAGCAAAATATTTCTAGCAGTAACTTACGTACCGGTTTTTGCGTTGATGTTTTCTTATAGATGGTACAAAACTGTCATCTTTCCTTAGCGAATTATTTGCACAGACGTTCAACTGCCTCGAGAACGCTGGTACTTTGTATGTACTGTATTTCCGTGATGAAGGTGGCTCAATGAACCTGCTAATTGAAGTTTTCACAGAAGCCCTATATAGGATGGACATTCCTCTAAGGGACATTTAGAGTGTTTTACTATTATTTTGCAGTTTTAGTAGTAAAACGGAGGGTTTTATTTTAAATAAATTAGCTAAAACTAACTTTATTCGAATTTAAAATTAATATTAATAATTAATTGCTTAAGCTCACTTCTTTATAACTGATTATTTAAAACATTAGTAATGTAAAAATTTAGTAAACGTTAAAATTTTTTGATATTATTGACAATTCTTTTTAAACGCACAATATTCATACTTCATTTACATTACACACCAAAGTACTCAGGAAGAAATGTAAAAAACAAAGAAATTACAGCCACGCCATGAAGTCTCACCACAGTGACTACCTTGGTTCTTGCAACAAAAATTATGTTGGTAGCAGCTTGAAACAAAAGGAAACGTTAATACTGCACTCACCACAATCCTAATAGATGTTGAAGTGATGTCCCCTTCACTTGTTTCACAGCAATGTTACTACCAACGTAAATGTATTTTGAATAGAAAGGACCTGACTCGGCTCAGAGCGGAGATGCTTTCCTGGTGCATAATAGTTTCGATTTTGCGAGAAAAAAAAAACACGCAGGTATCTGATTCTGTTATTCCGCATTCAACAACCTGCTACTGTTTACAGGCTGCATGCAAGCGCTCACAATGACCCATTACCTGTGCGTAGCGGGCGGGCAGCGGCGCACGGCCTGGCCCGTGGCCACCCCTCAAGGCGGACGTTCAGGTAGCGGTCCGCACCCCCGCCTCCCACCCTCACCGGCCGGCCGACCGGCCGGCGTCCGCCCGTTCCCACACCCCCGCCCCCAGGCAGCGGCTCGGCGGTCACCTGCTGCGCCGGCCCCACCCCCGCCGCCCCTCAGCCGGATATCAGCCCCTCCCACCCACCCACCCCCCGCCGCGGACGGGCTGAAAGCCCCGGCTGCGGAGCAGGGTGTCAAGGGTTCGATCCGAGTTAATCCGGTTCGCCCGTCGTGAAGGTCGGGGGCGGGCGGCTGAATGGTTCTGCCGTTTCACGTTTCGTTGGGGAATGCAATGATAGGACTAGACGTGAAACTAGGAAAACCCGGCAGACGTTGTACTGTCCCTTTATCTCCCTCTTTCCCCTCCCATCTCCCTTTCTCACTCTCTCTCCCTCCCTCACCCTCTCTCTGTGTGTCTCTGCCGCTCTCTCTCCGTCTCAATCACATTTAATTGCATATTCTGCACGTCTCTGGGCAGATTAGGTAATATCGGGAAGCGTCGGACCAGCAACAATGCAATAGAATGTTCGAGAAGAGCTCATTCTGTAGATTACGGTGTGAGAAACGATTCGTAAGGCTCTAGAATACCTAGTTTAGGAGTTATTTAACAATATAGATTCAATATGCTGCCGAGTGTGTTGCGGGTTACATTTGACGTGAATATTTTGATTTGTACTGCAGCGCCATGTACTGGAGTTACAACACGTAAACCTTCTGGGTGAAAAAACATGTAAAAGTGCCAACTTTCATGGAGATTGGTCCAACGGTGTCGGAATTTAGCTTTTATATACATACCAAAATCCAGTTTTTATATATATACAGGGTGAGTCACGTAACTTTAGCGCCTCCTGTAACTTTTTAACGGTTGAAGTTATTGCAATGCAGTTTTCACGGAAGTGCATGAGGGGAAGGGGCTAATAGATACGTGCATTAATTCCTATTTTATCACTTGTATTTTACGAGATATTTTAGGAAACTTTGTTTTTTCAAATGGAACTATACATATTTTTCAGTCCACCATGACAAGCGTAAAAAGACGAATCCAGTGATGTACATGTTGTCATAATTATGTTAGATGAGCATTTTTTTGATTAATTTTGATTTTTGCGACTGGGACTTAACGGACTTTTAGTCCACCACACAAGGTCACGCAGCGCTCCACCAGCAACGCGCGCCCGGGCAAGGGAAGGGAGATTTGAAGGTTCGAAACTTATTCCAAATATTCACAAAACCATTACAGTTTCTTCCTGAACTGTGCTTTCCATCCTTCCGCATTTTCAGATTTTCAACTTTCATTGATTGAAGGAATTAAAGGATGGAAAATAAGGATTTGTCATAAGTTTGTATCGTAATAAAATTGTTTATAACTTCAACTCCATTTAATGGGGTTTCATAAGATACGTATTAATGGGATCTTGAAACAAAGCACTATAAGAATAAATAATTAAAACTGTACAAAAATATTGCGTATTTTGAGCAAACAATTTCAATGTTAATAAGAATATAATAATAACTTAGGGATAGAAATAATCTTATTTCAATAAATACTACTTAAGACAAATCTGTATTTTCAATCCCTAAGAAACACAAAATAACTGAAAATGGATCAGGATGGAAAGTAGAGTTCAGGAAAAAATGCAACAGTTTTGTGTATATTTTTCGTATCCTCAAGTACTAAAATCCCTTCCCTTTCCCGACCCCGCGTTTGCTGGGGGTGCGCTGCGTGACCTTGTGGGGCTGACAGTTACAATGAAAATATCGCAATAACACTGGTCGCAAAAAAATCACAATTACTCAAAAAAATGCTTATCTAACATATGACAATATTTATATCTTTGGATTTGTCTTTTTACGCTTGTTATGATAGACTGAAAAAATATGTATAGTCCCGTTTGAAAAAACAAAGTTAGCTCAAATATCTCGTAAAGTACAAGTGATAAAAGAGAAATCAATACACATATCAATTAGCCCCATTCCTTCATTCACTTCCGTGAAAACTGCATTGCAATATCTTCAACCGTTCAAAAGTTACAGGAGATGCTAAAGTTACGTGACTCATCCTGAATATATGAGCAGCCGAGGGTTCGGGCCCCGAAAGTAGCAGGAATTTGGACTCTTGCCAGATAGCTGAGTCGAATGGAACTGAAGCTGTCTGGAGGGCAATGCCAGCGACCGGCTGCTCTGATCCGTAGTTTTTCGTGGTTTCTCCGATGAGTACGAGGTGAATGCCAGAGCAGTACCCTAACAAACGGGCCACGGACCGTGCGGGATCTTTCCTTCCTGTTCCTTGTCCTATTTTCACCCCTCAGACACACTTACATGCACCACACCGCCACATTTGGCAGGAGCCAAGTCGGGATCTTAGTTCTTGTCCAGACTGGAGGTAGTCGCCTTAGTGGGAGATAACTGGACAGGGAAAACCTGGTTAGCCGACATGTAGGGAGACGCCGGATCGCATCATCCGGCGGTGTGAGAACATCACCACCACCACCACTTTCTGTGATACCAACATTCACTGCACTAACGGGACTATTGACCATAACAGTCGTCGCGCCCGGAAACGAAATAATCCATCAATGAATGGATATTTGGCAGAAGATCAATATTTGGCAGAAGATGAATGTAATTACTATGTATTGACTTCTTTTAGAACCAGAAGAACGCGCTTTGTGAGGTGTGTGATGTATTTCTCTGGTAGGCAAGTAAAGGGTCTAACATGGGTAGAGCAGTAAGCAAATGTGATCTTCCACATGACTGAAACCAAACTGATCGATCTTTCTCTCTAAATCCACTCATGTCGACGCATGTAATCTATTTATTTATGTGTTTCATTTGAAGTAGTTTATGCTAGGCATTATACTTCTTTCCTTCTCTTAAGAAGCCAGCACGAGCCGCCACTGCCCGCCACTAAAAGTTATTTAGAGTCAGTGTTGCCATGTAAAAATAGAAATAAACACTTATTTGCTTCTCGTGAAAACTTGTGTTTTATGACTTATCGGCACGATCCACCGCGGAACATACAATGAATCATAAGTTCAGACAAACTTTTTTTTCACATTTTGAAGAAAACATTGGTGGAGTTAATAGATCGAATCAATAGTTCCCATAAATCGGGTGATTGTTCAGTCGGGTAATGTGAGGCATGTTTTCCTTTAGCTTTCAGTTAATATATAGTTTCACAGACGTCCAGCGTCGTTTTTGGAATGTTTCATTTAACGCGTTATGTTTTATGTAATTATTAATGAGTTTTGGCGGCCCCTCCTAATTGCAATTGGGGAACGAAGCTCATATGAGTTGCGTCAACTTCGTTGACGTCATCCAAGCGATCACTTGAATGGTAGATAGATATTTTTATTGGCTCAAAGTGGTTTTACATAGCCACAATACAAAAAATGGTGCCGTAAGGCGATTACATTAACTTAAGTACAACTTTAAAATATACAATTGATACTCATAATTAAATTTCCTACACTTTGGACTATGTTAAAATTAAACATGAACAGAAAGGAGATTACGGAATAGGGACCATACTACTCAATTTTTCGAATCCTTTCCAAGAGTTTAGATCTTTCATCATTATTTGTACAATTTACAGTTTCAAAAGATATGTTCGAGTGTGTCGCTAGTTTCACCACACTTACCACAATACCATAAGTATTTACAATTTTTTGGCGGATCAAACTGCAATTGAGTGAACAATGATTACTTCTTGTTTTATTCATAGATACAATTATCTTTCTTGATAGTTTATACTTACTAAATCAGGTTTTGTTAGCTTTACAATAGAATTGTGCAAACAAAAATTTACCTTTCTCTCTACTCATATTAATTAGTCTGTCTACATTTTCCACTCTACATTTTTTTCTTATAAGAAGAGAATGGACCAAGAGCAGGAACTGGGTCGTCAGACAAAACACCATTTTTAGCTGCTATCTTAGTCATCCTATCTGCATTTTCATTGCCAATTATGGCTTTGTGTGAACGAAGCCACGCAAATCGAATTTGCTTCCCTATACTCTCAGCATAGGCTAATTTTTGTCTGATATAAATAATGAGAGGAGAATTAATTCTATAGTTCACATTATCTAATGCTTTAAGAGCACTTTCTGAATCTGAAAATATGAAATATTGAGACATTTTACTTTCTATAGATTTTCCAATAGCTTCACTAAATGCTTTAAATTCTGCAGTATACGTAGAGGTATAATCTAGAGCTTTGTATGAAGACATATTTTCACTGACACACCAAGAACCAAAACTGACTTGCAAGCATTCATTTTCCAATGTTTTAGAACCATCAGAAAAAAAAATACACAGCGTCATTTGTTTGGGGAAAAGCATATTGAATTCTACACCCGCTACATCAGAGTGCAGAATTCATTGCCCACCAGAAAAATCAATTTTTGGCTTGAAAACCGAAAACTTAAATTTACCGATATGTATATTTTACCGATAATTTACCGATAAATATATTACCACTTGAATGCGTTCATAAAGTACCGTTGGCGCGATCTGGCGAGCTACCAGTGCAACTCCCGCTGCCTCCCGGACTGCAGCTCTGGAGGCGTAGCGGAGGTTGGCACTGCCGCGCGCTCTTGTGGTCGTGTCTCGTTGCATTGGGGATGCTCGGTTCTGTGATGCAAGGGGCATCATGCATCGTGGTTCATGACTTTGTATCATGCTCGGTGCTATACTGCGGTTTTTTTAACTTTTTATCTCAAGGACCGTCTTCACGATGGAAGATGTCACGGTATTTTGCGTCGTTCTCAGTCGTGTCGCCAAGTATCGCATGCTCACAACCGTATCAAGCAGTGCTTGCGATCGTGCGACTTCTAGCGGTACGACGATGAAAGACGCGAAATGCCGGGATGATCGTGGCCATAAGGGCTTCAGGGGCAGAGTTAGAATAATCGCATTATAGGGATATTAGACTCCTATAAAAGAGTAAATGCTGAAATTAATGGCAAGAAAAGAATTAAATCCTAACGGATTCGAATTCAAATGCTCTTCTCTTAATCATGATATCTACTTTCATGGTAGATAAAACAACAAATTTGTACAACTAAAGTATCGATTCCGGACTCTGATCACAAGAGAAGTATTCATTCATGAAGAAGTCATGATATGAGAAAAAATATTAAAAGTATCAAACAAATATTCGTTTCGAAATTGAACATTTAAAACAGCCCTTCCGCTTCATTTTTCTATATATTTCTGTTATGATTATGGTAAATAGCAGAAACATGATAGGATGATCAAAATTTAAAACTGTTTTCAAGTTATTTATATAGACAACAGATTGCGGAAACTTGCTTTGCATTCCCAAAAAACTACGGTCATTCTGAACCACGGTGTAAAAAATATATTTCACCGTGCTCTGAACGAAACCCAGATATACTCTAAATTTGAAGTATTTTTATTAAATCGTCAACATTTATTTCTTAAAAATGCGAAAGTATAACGCACTAAAACTTCGTCAGTGGACAGAACTTAACAACTTTAATGCGTTCGTAAAGTACCCTCAGCGCGATCTAGCGAGCTACCAGTGCAGCTCCAGCTGCGTCCCGGGCTGCAGCTCTGGAGGCGTAGCGGAGTGGGCACCACCGCGCGCTCTTGTGGTCGTAGGTGCAACCAGGTGTGGAGAGGAGGCTTCGAAGGTCGCTTGCCGCGCGCTCTAGCGGAATTCGTCTCCGCACTTTGGTCGCTCGTCGACCCATGAAGACCTGTGGACACTCATTTCTTTGCAAGTTGACTAATAAAAATAGATTGCTAGGGAGCGTCGATAAATGTAATCGTTGGCGCTAAAGGGCAAATAAAGAGTCGCATTTGATATATGTCGTTTATCATAAATAGTAATTTTCTGATCTCTACGAGAAACTCATCTTTTAACTGTGCAATGTGATAGTATATAAAAATTGATAGTATATAAAAATATGTAGTTATGTACGTTATCGTAACTAGATTTTGAAAAATGGATGAATTGCCGCTATGAACGCCATGGGAACATGTCGTATGCTTCCGCGGCCTGAGTCATGATCAAGGCTGTCCGGATGACGCCGCGTCGAAGGCTGAGGTACCGACATTTCGATCGCAATGTCGCGATCTTCTTCAGGGTAGCCCAGATCACGTCATGGGAACACATTTTCCTTAAGCTCAGTTGAAGGATCCCTTTCCATTTCGCATAATTGATTTGGAAAAGAGTAGTCAAAGACGGGCTAAAAGAGGCTTACAACAATGAGAAACATTTTACAGTGAAACGCGAGGGTCGGCAGCTCATGAAGCTCCCCTTCATATCCTTAAATGATGTTGTCGAAGGCTGAGAGTATTTGTAGGAAACCTTAAGTTGCGAAGTGGAACGCATAGCAGTTTACTTGTTGGGGACGCCACATTCAACTAGTATTTTGTAAATGACCTAATAAGAAGATCAAAATGTTTCTGTTTTGTTCCTTTTTTTGTAACGATATTTGCATGGAAATGTTTAGGGTAACTTACCTGAAAATATAGTAAGTACGAGTGGTTTAACTGATATCAGCCAATCAATATCAATTACAAAAGACCTTACACTTTAAGTTCGCAGGTCCGACTTACAATACGGGTTGGGATTTTTATTCTGTGATTTCCATTCGCGATGGCTCTGAGAGAGCAGAGCCTCCTTTCCAAGTGAGTACCTGTATTTTTCCTGGGGGCAAATGCGGCTGAAGTGTTATACTTGCCATACAACCTGCCCCTTGGGCTGACGGCGTCGAATAGATGGGCCCTACCACCCACGATGAAAATATATGAGTGAGCTACAGCTCATCGTATTCGACTTAAGTCAATGAGCTTGAGACACCAGTTTGCGTCTCCCACGTTATTAGTGGGAATTTTAACTGCAGACACATACCAAAAGTATCACCTTGTTACGTCACTGAAACAGATATCTGAAGCATTTTTTAAAAATATTGTATCTTTTATTTTGATTACACTTTCATCGTGTTATTTTTTGTTGCGAATTGTCACTTCATGCCACTTTCAAAATGTTTCTCAACACTCCTCACTCTCCATGCAACATGGCGGCCAGCGTCTGCGGTCGGCGTCTGGCTTTTTCAAACGAAGTGCCAGTGTTGTTGTCACGTGGTTCGTGTCGTAAACTAGTGCTGAGCAAAACGAGCAGAAATCCATGTGCAGGACTATCTCACCAATGTCTTTCCACCATGGCCCTACCACCACCACCACCACCTCCTTCAGTCTCGTAGACTTGTGTGCAATGGGTAGAGTTAATCGCACGGGAAACTTTTCTTTACAAATACAATGAAAATTGAACCGGTCAGAGCAAAAGCACAGAATAGATACTACTTAGAAAGGAAAGTAGAGGCGGGCTACATTGATCTTCAGTGAGCTACCGCGAAGTGCGGACCGCCATCATGAAACTGTGCAAAGGAACCTAAAGCGTCAACTCGAATGCCATTTTCTCAAAAATGGCTCTAAATTTTTTTTCTAACTTTTCCAATGGGTAGAGCTAATTGGACTGTTTATTATGTCATAAAATTCACTTTGGTGTATTATTTGTTTTTTCAAAAATTACACATGTGTAATTTTTTTAAATATCTCTCACACCGTTAATATGCACATTTCTATTGATTTGTAAACACTATTGCATTTGTAAGTTAAAGTGCTTTAAATGACTTCAAGTGAAGTTTCCGAAAATTCAAAACGTTTACGTGAAAAAGAGCTTCTTTTTCTCATTTTTAGTAACGCTTAAACGATATTTTCTTAAAAAACGGCTCCAATTTTTTTAAATGAAAATTGTCATTTAGGACAAGTTTTTACTCTTCTTTAGTACTCTTAAAGTAATATTTCGGTTTTACTATTAGGAAACCGAAGAACTGAGAAAATAAAAAAAAAGTACTTTGGGTGGAAATAGATGGCAGGTGGCTAGAGTACGTGGCCAGTTCGATAAACTAGCGCTGGCCAAAGAAAATTGAACACTAATAAGAGAAAGTCTGAGCCATTCTGTAGCACTACTAGTTATGTATTTACAATTCTTTATATTTTTATCTCTATTTTTTATTAATATTTGCCTATTTTCGATATTCATATTTGCCTATACAAATCACATGTCCCCTCGGGTTACGTATGTTCTTGCTAATTATGCAAACACCAAATATAACGAATAAAACGGAAATATAAGACACCTTCACCACCGTTCATCACACAACAAATGCCGGGCCATACAGCAGTTTACATACTTTCAATATGGTGACCACGCGCATCATATCGGCGCACGAACTGTGGGCAGCTTTCCTTTCTATGTAGTATCTATTCTGTGGCAAAAGTGGTATAAGGCCAAAAACACTCTGTCCGGAAAATGACGTGTAAACGAAAAACGCTGTAAAACTAAAATGCTTAGAAAGAAATGACCTAAATTGTTATGAACATGTTAAGGAAATATTGTTTTAACTTACTACAGATATTTTGGACTGAAACATTTGCTTATTAATTTATGAACTATTTTGTTGACTTTCACCACTGTAGCACACACCATTTCTGAAAACGATGACTTACATTCAAAAACTTAACATCCACAGGTTTCGTCTGAGATAGTAATGTGTTATAAAAATAAGGCTTTGCCACGATTTTCAACAAAGTGAGAGCAATTTTGAAGTTTGGATTTTGACCTGCGCACGTATCACTAAAAGTGATTAAATGTTGTTTTTTTTCTTTGAGATGCGTCTTCTGTGATGGATGCTAATAAAGAACTCTTTCTTGGGAGCCCCTGGAAGCTGTTGTTTCGTTGCGCCTCTGACTTACTCCACAGTTGCATGCAGTGGTATGAGCAACTTGTTGCCTACTTCTGCTGGCCTCTAGGAAAGAAATAATGAAGTTTGACTCACACCATTTCAAACAGTGATGAAACAATGTGCAAACCATCTACCAGTGCATCTAACTCAAATCTTTCAAAATTTGACGTACACCGCTTTTGCTCTGAACGGCTCAATTCAGCTTCACTAGATTTTGTGAATTAACCCAAAAATGTTAACATTTTGCTTGAGGTTTTTGCTTTGCTATTTGGGAGTTTTTGCAGGTTGAAGCGTTACAGCAATCGACAGCATAATCGATACTTTGCGCAGTTCGAGTTTTGCATCACTTTTGAACATCTGAGCATTCGCGGAAGATCGAGATTACAATCGAGCGTTGTTCCCTATGCTGTGTAAAAACTCCCAAATAGCAAAGCAAAAGCGTCCAGAAAAATGTTAACATTTTTTTAAAGCTAAATTTTATGTACCGTACGGTCTGTTTAAAATCGTGATCGTTTGCAATTCTATTTTTTAAGACTATCACTAAGTAATATAATATGTGTAAAATTGTTTTCCATAACAATTGAATGAATTAATTGCAAACAAAAAATAACTTGTTAATTGCAAAAAAAGTGGTTTCGAAATTTCCATGGGTTTTACCTATGAATTTTGTCTTTTGTAGTTTCAATATCTCTGTTCAATGTAAAATAAACAGTCGAATATATTATTTCGAGATTTAATTCCTTAAATCGGATTAATGACGAATGTACTGTAGTAAAAAATATCTTCATAAATTCTGTAGAAATGTGATCACAGGGTATCAAACAACACATGATGTTTATTGAAAAAATAAATTTATTGATTTGAAAGAAATCAAACGAATGGGAGAAAAGTTTCATTTTATATGGAATGTATTATTTACATTAAAAACTCAAGTCAAAACACCTAAAGTGTCAACAAACATTTACTAGTTTGTTCCATTATGACACTTAACTTAATGACACTAAATAAAAACTGAAAAACTGACACTAATGAAACTAACTGAAAAAATAATGACACTAAATAAAAATATCGGAAACTTATTGTCACAATGCCTTTACACTGATAAGATATTTATTCGGTAGGTTATTTAACAACATTGAAGCAAAGTAAGTTCCTTGTCAAATATCATAAAACATTTCTCGGTGAAATTTATGATCAACACAATCAATGAAATGAAATCAATGAAAATGGTGGAAACACACATTATTGTGCTCGGATTAGTATGAAGAATTGAGAGTTATAATTAAATAAATAATTCATGTACAGTATTTGAAACAAACTCAAATAAATTCAAAGGAATAAATTTTAACAATTTTTTAATTAATTTTCATTTTGAATTGAAAATTCATTAAAAAATTATTAAAACTTATTTCTTTTAAAAACCGATAATACGGCTGGCAGTTTCTTCAGAACCGAAGATGAGGTTTATACTTGATCATGTGCCTGAAACAGAAATAAATAATAATGAAATTTTAAAAATATCCAGTGACATTCGCATGACTACACAAAGAATAGTTATTTATGAAATGAGAGTAGAAAAGTTTGCGATACGAGGCCGATAGACTGAGTGGCGCATTCCTACGAGCAAGTTAAAATCACTTTTAGCACATGTTTCATTCATTGTGCATTAGACAACCTTAACTTAAAATTTAATTTAAGTATACAAATCATTTAGGGTGAACAGTAGCTGATGCTGTCATACGAAAATATTTTGTTTTGATTGTTGTATTCACATATTCATCTGAAGACTTGAGCATTATCTCGCTTTTGACACTAGTGCTAAAAATTAGCACGTTATGCCGTGAAAGAATAGTTTTTACTAGAAACTTTCTAAAAAAAATGTATTTTCGTGGTATAGTTATACAATTCCTTGAAATAACAAAATTTGAGTTTCTGATAGGGAGTATGGAAGTCATTAAAAATTAAGATAGTGGAAATGGTCAAACGGAAACGCTTTATACCATTTTAATTATAGCCTTCACAACATCCCAGACCTCTTGTTAACGCGAAACTCTTTAAATTACCACGGTACGTTGCTTAATCAGATCAAAGCCATAGATTTTTAGTGGCGGAAAATCTTTCGTACGCTTTCCTTCTGGGGAGAGTAAAGCCGGCTGTCTCACGTTGTAGGTTTACTGCATGTAAAAGATCAAGCCTAAAAGTAGCCTCAGAGCTTAAATCAAAGTAAACTCTTTCGTCGCCCGAATAATACCTTCTTTCTCTCCTACATTGCGAAAGGATCGTCGCAGAATTTGCTGATCAGGAAGATGAACAGGCCTGGAGGCTCAAGCATCGCCACGTAAAATGAGGCATCATTGATTGATTAAATTCAATTATTTTTATTCGTTCCTTCCTCTTTAAATTCAAATAAAAAGGTTCACTAGAATACTGCTGATTATTGCGTCCGCCAACTTTTCTTGGGCATGACCAGGGGTCCTCAAACTTTTTAAGCGGGGGGCCAGTTCACTGTCCCTCAGGCCGTCGGAGGGCCGGATTATATAGTGCGATTTTTCTAACTCTGCCTCTCAAGCCCCTTTGGCCAATCACACGGCATTTCGTGTCTTTTTCGGTCCTGCCGCTAGATGTCGCATTGTCGCAAGCACTGCTTGATACGGTGCGATATCTAGCGGCATGACGGAGAAAGACTCGAGGTACCGTGACATATTCCATCGTGAAGACAGGCAATATTTCAAAAATAATTAATAAAAAAAACACCGATGTTTCGTGTTGTCGGACTGTGGAAAACATCCTTGTTTTAAAACCATCGATTTTTTTGCCATCCGTAGACACCATAACACATAATAAAAAAATCTACGAATTTTAAGAAAAAAAAATCTTTAAACCATAAAAACCCGGCGGGCCGTATAAATGTCCTCGGCGGGCCGCATGTGGCCCGCGGGCCGTAGTTTCAGGACCCCTGAGCATGACAGTAGCGCCCAGAGGGGAGAGCAATATCTCACTTCCCAATGAAGTGTATACCAGCTACAATCCAAAATGAAATGGGATATTAATATCTCCAATGGGAAAATCTGGCTGACCTAAAATCAAATCTCCCTCCTCCGCCCCCTAGGGGTGGAGGAGGCAACTTTGAAATCTTAAATGGAAATTTCCCCCATTTTTTTCATTAAAGAATTTGATTTAACCTGGTTAAATCAGCGAGGGAGATTTGAAGCTGGACGTACATGAATACAAATAATCGGAACGTCTGTCGATCAAAAAATGTTTTAGACCAAACTTGTGTATTTTTTAGTGCAGAATCCGAATCTACAATAAAGAAGTGGTGCTACAGAATGGCACAGACTTTCCCTATTTTCTTAATTTTTCCGTTTCCTATTGGTAGAACGGAAGTATAAATTTTAGAATATTAAAGAACACAAAAACCTAGTCCTAAATGGCAATTTTCTTTTTAAAACTATGTGCCGTTTTAAAAAAAGTGCTAAAACGCTAGCGCTACTAAAATAGCGAAATCTGAAGCTTGTTTTCACAGAAAATGTTTGAGTTGTCAAAATACTTCATTTGAAGTTATTTGAACCGCATATATATATATATATATATATATATATATATATATATATATATATATATAGAGAGAGAGAGAGAGAGAGAGAGAGAGAGAGAGAGACACACACACACACACACACATTTATTTTAATGGTATCTACATGCTTTGTATGTGTGCCAGGGGCTGGACGCACTACTCACTTGTCGAGCTTCTCCCAGAAGACCTTGAGAGCGGCGCGGTCCAAATGGCGCTTGGTGCGAGACAGCTCGATCACGTGCACCGCCCACTTGGCCACGTTTGGGTCGAGGCGGATCTCGTCGTACTTCACGTGGAACGCACAGACTGCTCACACACAAACAAAATTCTTAGGTTAGTTGAGGACAAAAAAACAACAAAAAGTCACCTACAGTAACAAACAAATTAATCCTGTAATTAAATACAAATCCTGATTGATGTTTCCTGGCAATTCAACTGCTAATGTAATTAAGTGTAGTGCGTGTCATTATCGCGGAAGGTGGCAGCTAACTTTCCTCGCTGAATGGCGGCACCCTGCTCTGACCTACACATCGAATTAAGAATTTTACCCATTCAGGTATCTCCCACAACCAGAGCACTTCCCCAGTCGTGACAAATACTAAAATTACAGACTGGTCTTTGGAATGTTTTGGAAATGTAGTGCTTGTGTGTGTGTGTGTGTGTGAGGAGTGAGAAGCGCCCCCCGGTGGGTGAGGGGTTAGCTCACTGGCCTCTGAACTCCCAGTGTGTGGGTTCGATCCCAACCAACGTGCGATATTACTCTTGAGACATGTAAAAGAACCCTGGCGGATGCCCGGCAAGATTAAATCCCTCCGACAACCTCCCGCCCTAACAAGATCTCACTTCCCCCAAACAAGATAATTCGGATATAGCTAACCGAGACCGCCACCTGGCGGAAAAAGTGAGTCACACTCCACGTGCATCAGGGTACCGCTCGCGAGGCGCGCCTGTTCGATAAGATCTTCAGACGCACGTCTGGAGTGCAGTGTGTGAAATCAACTATGTGCTGACCAACTAAAATGTAAATCAAGAACATGTTAAAAAATAGATAAGATACAACCATCCGTAACTACAAAATACCAACACCACAGTTACCATCTAGGGGTGCTACAACTGCACGTACTTTCTTCGGGGTACTTTACATGAAGCCGCTGGGTCATTTTCAAAATGTTCTTAAAATGTCGTTTTTCTTTAGAATTCTTCTAAGAATTACGTAAAATACACTTATAAAAGGTAGAATGGGCGCGATTTTGACAATTCAGTATATTTTCGAAATTTTCAGAAGTTTGAATTTTTTTCATGTACATTTTTTAATAAAAAATCGTAGTTTTTGATCAATATTAAAAAAATTCAAAACAAAGAATTGCTCAAAAAATGGCTACAATTCTTGTGTTATTTAATGAATTTGTTAAAACCAGTTATTCAAATGTCTTATAAAATTGCTCGAAATCTTAGAATTTTCACATGAAAATTACACATTTTCAGAAACAGTCAAATACCATTTTCTCAAAAAGCACCCCAAATTGTATTTTCAATTTTTTTTGTACGGATAGTGCTAAAAGCTATATAAGATGACATAAAGATCATTTTGCTGTATCGTTTGTTGTTTTTTTTAAATTATGCAAATGTACTTTTAAAAAATCTCTCATACCGTTAATACGGTAATTTCCAGCGACTCATTATTGCACTTGGGATTAGAAGGGCTTTAAATCTTTTCGGACGAAGTTTCTCGAAAATTATTTTTTCCGTCTACATGTGCTTCAAGTTTCGCTTTTGCAGTAACGCTTGAACGACATTTTCTTAAAAGCAGCTCTAAATATTGAAACAAAAATTTCCATATAGTAACGATATTTTACTCTTCTATATTCAAGGAATATTTCATTAGGAAATCGAAAAATTGAGAAAATTTCAAAACAATTGTGTGGCTATTAGGTAAAACTCATTAACTCCACTTTTACGTTATTCGAGAAAAAACAAGTTTTAAATTTGATAATACTGATTTGGAATATAGAAATAATGCTTCGTTCTGCGATTCTTTTTTTAAGGGTTAAGGAATATCTCAAAAACTAGTTTTTAGCAATATTTGCCCATCCCATCCGCCCCTCGGTAAACGTGTAAATTGACTGGACTGGAGTTAATGAGTTTTTCCTGGTACACGGGTGGAGTTAATTAGTTTTTCCTGTTCCGCTTCACTTTTATCGACTTATTTAAACATTTTCGGTATATGTCGATGTTTTCTGACATGTATCGACGAAATTCCATATATTTCGATATATCTCCATATATTTCGATATATCTCCATATATTTCGATATATCTCTATATATTTCGATGTATTCGGTATCGTAGCTTTATTTCGACGTATGCTGATATCTTTCGATATATATGGATATATTAAACACATTTCAATATAATAAAATTTATTTCCATGAATATTCCTATTTTTCCTTACAAATCTACACATTAGACACATTTTCATATATTCGGCATTTTGGCAATTCGAAATTTAATTTAGTTTTGAGTTGATGTTGACGTATTATATCGACGAGTTTGACATATTTATAGTTAACAATTTGTTAATTTTAATAATTTGGCATGAGTAAAGTTCATAATTTGTTCCAACATGAACTCATAAATAGTATTTATGAACATTTAATAAGTAATGTCAATTACTTATTATATTACTGAAATATGTCAATTAATGCCATTTGCTGTATTTCAGTTGCATTAGATCAATTCTTAACGTATTCGATTTGTTAATTCATTTTTACTTTCCCGCATACGTACGTATATACGGAGTAATATACGTAGTATATGGAAGTTATGTAATGCTGCGCGAAAAAATGGTGAATTTGCGCCAGAAAGAAATCCTTTGCCGGGCCGTAATAACGAAAACGTGGATAAATCCAGTTGCTAAATTAAGAGAAAAAAATCCCCTCTTTTTTGGGTTCTTGATACGAAAAACCAATTGAAAGGAAAACATCCGTCTGTCCGCCCGTCTGTCTGTCAACACTGCTAGCACCGAAACCATACGTACGATTTCTTCCAAAATCGATATTCTCCGGTCGATCTGGTTCGAGTCGAAGCTTTCAGATTTTGAAAAAGATTTTTAAAATTTGAGGGTAATTTACACGAAGCTCCCCGGATATTTTCATAATTTTCTCAAAAACGGCTCCAAATTTTTTCTTTAAATTTCTTGTAAGAACAGAGTAAAGTACACTTATTAAGATGGCATAGGTCCGACTTTCATGGTTAACCCTGAATTTCGAAAATTGCAAAACTTTGAATTTTATTGGGCGTCTTCCTCCGACTACAAAAATGCAGATAGATATTTTTCCTTCCAACAAAAATTGTCTTTCATAGTGAGTTTTTTCTTTAGGGTCATGTACATTTTTTTCAAAATTTTAGTACCTTTCCCGCAATTTTGCGTGTAATATGTGCAATTTTTTTAAAAAAATACAAAAACAAGCTTTTCTCAAAAACAGCTCGAAATTTTTCTTTAAACTTTTGGTAGGAATAGTGCTAAATGTACTCCTATGAGATGACATAAACTCCATATCGCTCTATTCTTTTGTTTTATCAAAAATTGCAAAATGTAATTTTTTTAAATTGTCTTTCTCGTCGGTAATATTTACATTAGTGGCGCTTTGTTTACATTATTAGATTTACAAGTTAAAGTTCTTTAATAATGTCAAGAAAAGTTTGATGAAAACTCAGCATTTTCCTCTGAAAACTAGCTCAAAATTCCACGTTTTCAGAAACACTCAAACGCCATTGTCTCATAAATGGCTTTAATTTTTTTCTTCAAAGTTTTGAAATGAATGGTGCTAATTGCACCCTTTAATATGACGTGAAGTTCATTTTGGGGTACTTTTTTTGTTTTTTCAAAATTACACAGATGTAATTTTTTTGAAAGGTTTCTCACATCTTTAATATGCACATTTACAGCACTTTGTAAACACTATTGTATTTGTGAGTGAATGTGTTTCACATGAAGTTTTTTGAAAACTCAAAAATTTGCTGCGAAAATGAGCTTCAAATTTCACATTTTTAGTAGCGCTTAAACGCCATTTTCTTAAAAAACGGCTACAAATTTTAAAAGAAAATTGCCATTTAGGACGAGGTTTTTGTGTTCTTTAATATTCTAAAATGAATATTTCCGTTCTATCATTAGGAAACCGAAAACTTAAGAAAATGTCGAAAAAATGTACTTTTGGCGGCGATAGATGGCAGCTGGCACGAGTATGTTGGTAATTACGAATAGCTAGCCCAGACCGAAGAAAATAGAAAACTATTACAGGACAGTCTGTGCCATTCTGTAGCACCACTAGCTCCAACAGATTTAAAGGAGTTAATGAGTTTTTCCTGATAGTGTTGGAGTTAATGAGTTTTACCTGAAATTACTGTTATTAGTGATTTTTATCAATTATTATGCTGATTAGGTTAACGTTTTTCACTGATATTGCTGTATATAATGAAAGGAAATGAAAAACCATTGCGAAATATGGTGATAACTCATTTTTTCTCAAAAATGGAGTTAATGAGTTTTACCTAATAGCCACAGAATTTACCTTGGGCGGCAATATATTGCATCAGGGAAAAGGGTCAGCCAAACGGAAACGCCAGCTCAGACCAAATAAAATTATAAAACTAACTAGTACGAGAAAGTCCGTGCCATTCTGTATCACAAGTTTAAATTTTTAAAATACATGTTCATTATTGATAATATATTTTCACTCTAGTAATGGTACTCACTCTTAGCGAAGATCTCGACTGGGTTGCCGCCCCAGGGCCAACCCTTGAACTGCCAGGCGGGGCCCATGACAAAGACGGCGACGACCCGCTCCCAGTCGTTGGGCGCCAACTTGCGCGGGTTGTCCACCACGCGGTAGGGCACGGTGAGGCCGCCTTCCTTGCGTCGCTGCAGCAGCACTTCGCTGTCGAATCGCCCGCCCTCTGCCCGCCGCACCTCAGGGCTCACGAACCTGCGGCAAGCGCCACACTAACAATGAAAACAAAGGCTTTTGCGGCTGGTGCATTTTTTTAAAAATTTTATTGTTTTATTTTCGGCAAAGAGCAGTAAAACTTGTGTGACGTATGAAGAAGTACAACCTGCGCACATTTTCTTGAGCTACCTCTCGCTGGACACACATCGTTTAATTTGCAAACGGTGCTGTCATCTTCATATCCAACCATTCATGAAATCACACTTGTATTTTAAATCACATACTTTTTGCTATGTAGATAGCGTTGGAGGTGGGCCAGATGACACAATATAAGCATGTGGTAGGTGCGGCTCACTGTGGGGACACAGAGCTGCGACTTGACCGGCGGTGCAGCGGGAACTGAGTAGTTCCGAGGGGCTTTACCAGGAGTGGGTCGGTCAGGGGCGATCGAGTGGAGCTAGGTACCCTACAGCAACGAAGCGCGACCAGCAGGACGCAACATCCCAATCTTTCCCGACGTAGGGGGCAGCGAGCCAGAAAAAGAACGGCGTGAAGTGTATAAGCTCGCACGGATGGCTTGAGGGATATGTAAGACCCACCCGATCCGGGGGGTAGTGAGGTGTCAGGAGTTGAACTGTGAAGTGGGCAGAAACCGTTAAATGGGGAGACTAAAAGTGATAGTTGACCAGTAGCTAGTTTTGGTTAACTTTATGTGGGCATTCGGCGACTTTGTCTTTGTTTGGGACATCTTCTGAAAATTGTAAACTTGTCTTTTCTGTTGGATACTTGATATTTGTATTGCGTATTTTTGTTAATAAAAGTTATATGTATGAGGAAACTGTTTCTTCACTGCCGTGAATTCCTACATTTATAACAATAATTATAACTAGCGACGAGGATTAACAAGAGACTGTAACTGTATGTGTGAGTGCGGGCTATCTGATGCAGAGTCGCTAATCCAGGATGTGATCGTGCAGCACACACCGGAATATAAAGTGAGGATGGACGCTCTGCAGTTAGAAAACCCGTTAGTGGCAAAAGTGCAGAAAATAGCAAAAACCGTTGAAGTTACCAGCAAAGCAGTCAAGCAGATAGTGGACCAACCGGAAGTGGTGTTAGTGTTAGCGATTAAGAAGAAACCAAAGAAAATGCAACAAAAGTCACTAACTACATAGAAATCGAGTTTCAGATCATGCAAGTTTCGTGAAGTTTCGCACTCAAAAGACAAATGTAGATTTTGAAACACAAAGTGTTTCTTTTGCTGTACGATAGGGCACATCCAGTCGGTATATGAAAGAAAGAGCAGGCGTAGTACGACGAGCATAAGGGAATAACGGAGAGTGAAAGTGAACCTTGTACATGAAATGCTGGATATGAAGGAAGTACGAAGATTTTTGTGAACTTAGACGTAGCCATAGCAACAGAGAAGTTTCAAGTGAGCTCGGACTCGCCGGTAAATCTACTAATCGCCTACATCTAATTTGGGAACATACAAGAAAATAGGAGCGTCACAATGTTCCGAGTCCAGTCTGAAATTGTGTTCGTTTAGTAAAGACAATATCGAAACAAGAGGTACGTTTCAGGCAGAGGTCAAGTATAAAGGAGTGGCTAGGAAAATATTTATTACAGTGGTTAATAGAGCACAGACAACGGACGTGATGGGGATGGACTTTTTCAGAGCTTTTCGGTTTAAAATTAAAGGTCAAGTAATCCTGGTGCGAGACTGCATTTCGAAAAAATGGAAACCTTAGGTAGAAGTTCTCTAAGCTGTACCATGGCCAGCTGGGAAAAGCGGAAGATTTTGAGGCATGTCATATGCGGTTGAAAGATGGTGCGATCTCCAGATACTGCAAGGCGCTTCTGGTGTCTCCGGCGCTTCAGGAGCGAAAAACAAAGAACCGGTAAGGCTGAAAAACTTATTATTACTACGGTTAAAACTAGAGCTTGAGCACCACAGCTGGTAATAGCAGAGACAGCTGATGGAGGCACACGGCTTTGTGGGGATTTCAAATTCATTGTAAATGTACAGTTAGAATAGAAAAATATCTTATCCTCAGGCTGGAAGAGTATCTTATCAAAGGCTGTCAGGAGTTAAGTACTTTTCAAAAGTTGTCTTGCAAGATGCTTACCTAGTGCTCCTTTTGGGCGAAGGATATAGGAGATGCCTTACAGGCAACACACCTCTAGGATTATTCCAGAACGAGAGGTTGCCTTTTGGAGAGGCATCCACTATATATTCTGCTTATATGCTGCATCCACTATATATTCTGCTTCTATGTTCCAGAGGTTTCTAAAACAGTATATGTGCCTAGATGCATGAACTATTTAGATGATATTGTCGTTGTGGGTTCATACAGTGAAGAGCACATGAACTATTTCAGGAAACTATTAAGTAAATAACAATTGGCGGAACTTACAGCTAAGCTAGGTAACTGTGATTTTTTAAAACATTGTATCACGTGTCTAGGGCATGTAATTGGCATACGTATCAGACCCACACAAGCTAATTTGGAAGCTATTATTAATCTGCCCGTTCCTAAGAACATTGAGCAATTGCTGTAATTTTTCGGAAAAGCAAACTAATATAAAAAATGTGTACCAGATTTTGCGGGGGATGCCACCCCACTTGCCGTGTTGGGTACAAAAAAAATTAATTTCCTTTGGTCTTCGGTTTGTCACGCGCGTTTTGAAAGAATCAAGAAAATACTGATAAGAGGCACTCAAACTCCGATATTTTGATCTTAGCAGGACGGTCGTACTACAACAGATGCTTCCGATTACGAGAGAGCGATCGTCATATCCCCAAAAAATGATCAGGAAGAACCAATAACATTTGCAACCAAAACTCTGAATGTACATCAATGCGGGTATTAACAGATAGAAAAAGAGGCTTTGGCAGTTATTTTCAGGGTGAGAAAATTCAATGAGTACCTGTACGGCTATAAGGATATCTTTGTTACAGGTCATCTTTTTACTTTCTCGCTTTACGAATATTTCGTAAGAACAGAAAATTATGTAATCGTGCGCCGGAAAACGGCAAATTTTCGCCAGAAACTCTTATAGCTGGGGCCTGGTAACGAAAAAGTGGATAAAACCTGTAGATATTTCTAGTTCAGTGAGAATAATTGTATTTCATTACACTGTGTACTGCTTGGAAATTAAAATTATTTTGAGCCTTGCATTTAATTTCATCTTTATTCCATAAATCCTCTGAATATGGCATTTATATTTATTTTATTATAAATGAGATTCCACTATTTCACATAGTCTTCAGTTTAAACAAGATTACGAAAATTGTGAAGATTTTCTTTTCTTGTTGAAATTATAAATGAAATTATATTACCCTATGTCTTTGGCGATTTATAAACCAAAAAACAACAAAATTATTTCAGCAAATTTACATTTTTAAAGGACACTACGTACACTGAAAGACGGCACGTCAGTATCTTCTATGCACTTTCGCGTTTCATTTCGATGAGGTTGGCAGTGCCGAAACTCCGCCATGTTGAATTTTTAGGGTATTTTCTTACGTGGAGACATAACGTGAGCAGTTTCAGGGGAGGGTGCCGTGTACACAGCACTGTGCCGTTGGAGGCGGGCCAGGCGGCACACTGCGAGGCAATCGGGAAGTGCGTCTCACAATGGGGCCAGAGAGCTGCTTGATCGGCGGTGCAGCGGGAACTGAGTAGTTCCAAAAGGCGCTACCAGGAGCGGATCGAGCAGCTACGGTTGAGCTGGACCAGGCACCTTACCATAACGAACCAAGGCCAGCAGGACGCAAGAGACCTTCGCCATAGGGAGCATTGAACATCTACCAGAAGTGTATAAACTCGCACGGGTGGCTCGGGAGATATGTAAGGACCCTCCCGAGCTGTGAATTAACAGCGAGATGACAGGAGTTGAACTGTGCAGTGACCATTGTGAAGTGCGACGGGTCTAAAAGTGATTGTTGATGACAAGTGCCTAGTTTTGGTCTACGGTTTGCGAGCGTTTGGCAACCTTACCTTTGGTTTGGAACATGTTCTAGAAATTGTGAACTTGACTTTTTTCTTGGGTCCTTGACTTTTCGATTGCAGATTTCTGTTAATAAAAGTTGTCTGAGAATTAACTGTTTATTTACTGCCCTGCATTCCTACAAACACTTTTACTGTGCTTAGTTATATGAGTAAGTGTACGAACGTAGCGAGGTTAGAAACCAGTCAAAATTATAAAATTTCGGACCGCGATTGTAGAAAACTTTATAGCAACTCAAACTCTTGCCTCATCCACCACATCAAGCTCAACAAAATGCGCGCAAAATAAAGCTACATTTTCTTGACCTGGCAGTTCGGGAGACGTTGCTTTCTATTTGTAGATGTCGTTGCCAATGTGTCGGCCGTCACATTGCAAATTTCTTCAAGGCGATCGTCCGACCAACCGGCAACCGGGTGGAAAGGGGACATTTGCGCAGTCGACTGCCCCGCCTTTACTCTGTCGAAGATCACTGTATGAAGACCGTAACGACTACGAGAGGTAGCTCAGGGCAACAACTGATGTCACTGCAGGGCCTCTGACCGAGGTCCTAGGTTCGAATCCCGACCGTGGCAGTATTTTCGACAATAGCTAGATAACTGGGTCGAGTTCAGTCATTGTCTGGAGGAGAGTTCTAGCGGCCAGCTGCTCTGTTGGGTATTCTCCATGGTTTCTCTGATCAATACCAGGTGAAAGCCGGAGCACTACCCTACCTCGCCACGTAAAATAAGGCATTAACTAAACTAAACTAAAACTAATTGGCTATGGACCCCGCGAGATCTTTCTCTTCCTTGTCCTATCCTTACCCCTTACTTACCTACATGCACTACACTACAACATGCCTGGAGACCCATCGGAAGCATAGATCTTATTCCGATGGAGGCGGTGTCCCCCTTGTGGTAGATAACTGATTGGGGAAAACCCCGCTGGCCAACGGTAGGTCCTTGACGATTCTAACCACATAGCGGGGGGAAGATGACCCCAACCTCCCGAGGAAAAACATGCTGTACACTTACGGGACCAATGACCATAGCAGTTGACGCGCTTGGAATCACTAACCAATCAACGACCGTAACGTTGTCAACTGCCTGTAATGCGGCGTCTCTCGGAGTCAAAATATTTATAGACACTCGATAAATTGTACGAGAGAGATAATAAATATACATAATGTTGTATCCACGTGATAGTACTTTTTGTTTCTAAGTGAGAATTCACTCCGGGTAAGGAAACTGCTATGAACTTTACACCGGTCAGTGTATTCGGGAGGTTGAGATGTACGCCCCTACCGGTGCGTGAGGTCCGACGTCGGCCTGTACTTTTGCAACCTAAGTATATCTGATAGGATGGCACAGTCGTAGCCGGGACAAGCAACGGAGTACATGTGTATAAGGGAGCTGTTCAAAAAATTCGCGGACTCACGGCGTAAAACAGCATGTACTTTATTAAGAAGTTACATGTCTGGGTCACCTTCAAAGTACTCTCCTCCCCAACGCACACACTTATCCCAACGGTGTTTTCCACTTATTGGAACGGCCCTTGTACACTTCGTTTGTAAAGTCCTTCAACTCCATCACATTTGCTCAATCTCGGAAATCGTCTCAAATCTTCCTTTCAGGGGTCTTTGAGTTTGGGGAACAAGAAAGTCACAAAGAGCAGGATCAGGTGACTAGCAATAGGTGGCTAAGAACATGTGATCGATGGTATGGCCAAAAACTTACAAGTTTTGAGGGTCCAATGGACTAGAGCGTCGCCGTGGTGGAAAAACTAATTGATACTCCTGGTCATTTCTGGACTTCTAAGACGGATGGCGCACCTAAGAGGTTTCAGAACTTCAGTGCAGTAATTCTGGTTTACTGTGGAGCTCTCAGAGGGATACTCGTGGTGAACATCCATAACTGCCAGTGGTGAACTGGTAAACATCCAAAAACTGCCAGTATCATCTTACCTTGGATCGAACTTGGCGAAAGTTTTTGGGTCTGAGGGGCATTTTATCCATCCACTAGGACGATAGGACCTTTTTTTTCAAAGTACGCCCATGATTCAGTACCACTTATGATCCTTGACAAGAAGATTTTATCTTCTGAACGATCAAGCAGTTCCTGACAAAACTGGACACGACGGGCTCAATGATTTTCCGTGTTCGAGTTTGGCACAAATTTCGGAAAAACGCTGTGCAGCTTCAATTTTTCGGTCCAAATCTCGTGACAAGATCAAATTGATATCTCATGCACGGCAGCAAGCTCTCTGACAGGTATTATTGGAGGTATTGACAGGAGGTATTGATTGTTTTGACGTGGGTCTTCAGTTGACGTAGAAGGACGTCCAAGACGTTCATCATCTTCAATGGACTTTCGATCATCTTTAAAACGTTCATGCCACTTGAAATATACCGTACTTTTCACAGAAACATGACCATAATCCGTGTTAAGTAGCAAAATCCGTAGCAAAATTTTCAGTCACAGATTTTCGAAGGATGATCCGGGTGACGCCGCGTCGAAGGCTGTGTTGCCGACGTTTCAACCATCTTATCGTGGTCTTCCTCAGGGCTGGAATGCGCCGGGATGGTCAGCGCTCGGGTTTATATATATTTTAGTGGGGCCGAATACGATTGGCTGAAACAGCGGGCCAATCGGGAGGCCGCCGGACGCCAAGATCATTCAACTGGCGGCGGAAGCCTACGACTTCACTTTACAGATTTTCGAAGTTTAACACACTATTTAACAGCAAGTCATTGCTCCTTCACGTAATACATTCGCAAATTCGCCAAACAAAACATTGTACTTTAAAACCCGCGTAGCTTGTAAACAAAGATATTTGTAATCGGGATATGGCATTGCAATCAACTGAACCTAGTGCAAACCTAGTGACATTTAGCCGATTCCCATGGAATCAACTGAAGCCGCGCAACTGAAACAGTCCGCGTATTTTTTTGAACAGCCGTCTATATGCGTGTGTTTGTGTAATGGAAAGGAGTCAAAGCTGCGGAAGGAATGATCGCGGGCAGCCGCTTTACGGTACTGTTCCGGCATTCGCACGGTAGTGAGAGAGACCTCGAAAAACAACGAAAAATTATTGAGAGGTCAATTTATCATCATCAGATCAACTTCAATAAAGACGTACATGTTTTCAGGTGTTTTTTAATGGAATGTTTCTAAGAGCTCAATATATTCTTCATGACCTCTGATAGTAGTACTTGAGCTATCGTAATTGCACTGGAGAATAATAAAACATACTTAACTGACTGAATTAACCTCAGAGCAAGCATGGCGTTGTGTCTGCAACACTCAACGGATTTTCTCAAGCCCCGACGGTGGCAGTATTTTCAACTCTGGATACATAGCTACAAGTCGAGTTAGCCGCTGTCTCGAGGAGAATCTAGTGGCCTGCTACTATGATGAGTAGTTTACAGTGGTTTCACCGTTCAACACCTAGCAAATCCCGGAGAAATGTCCTAACAAACGGGCTACAGACAGCGCGCGATCTTTTCTTCTTCTTCCTTGTTCCATCTTCTCCCTGTATTAACCCATTTCTTCCCAACGTTGCGTGAACGCAACGCAAGGTTCATGCTTTTTTTCTACTTTTCTATTATAACATTGCATCTGTGAATGTTTTCACAATACCATTAATTCATTGCGATTCGTATATATTTTTTTACTTTAGAAAACAATATATTGGTACTGACTTATTATTTTTTCTCTTCGGGTTGTGCAGCGTAATTTCGTGAGGTTACTAATTATTTCTTTTCTTTCAAAATTGATGAACTGTGAAGCAATTTATAACGATAGTGGTAAGTATATACTACATAAAAACAAGTGTAAAAGTTTGAATGAAAAGTGATTCTCTACACGGATGCTGTAAGTAAATCAATATCGTGATGCGTTCACGCAACGTTGGGAGTATTCCGGTTGACCAGTGATGCCCACGCGCGCGCGCTTGGTATTTCATTCCGAACTCGCCAGTTCGCAGAACCTTATAATTAGAAAGGGAATATGAGACAGGCGATACACTGCCGTGTTAGAAGTTTCTAGTCACCGGCATTTTAAGATAATATAAGCACGTGTCCAATCTATTCGTAGGCTCTCCTGGGAATTGAAAACAAAACAGATCGACCACTGAAAGCTTCTCGCTTCTCCTTTGAGGCAGTAGTGCGCGTGCTTTTGAAGACGTGGAAACATTCGCAGTTTTTTTCCATTTGTGATAAAGGGCTTGAGACTAATTGTGTTTTTTTTTATTTTTGTGGATGCACAAAGGAACAATTATAGTAAAGGTATGTGTTCACTATTTACTAGGAAAATCAAATTAAAAATTGCACTTACAATAGTATTATTTTCGTTTCATAAAATATTATTTTTTACAGAAATGAGTTTGGATCAGAGTATTTGTTTCACAGCTGAAGAAATTCTAGCAGCAATAGATGAATTAGAGGCTGAAGAACAAATTGATGCAGTTATTATTCCATCGGATGTTGATGCTCTGACGGATGAGGAAAACTTCGATGACGGGGAAATGCTAATCAACGATGGAGGAGCGGATTTGCCGTTGGATGTGGTAGGAGTGTTTGAAATTCATAGTGAATCAGTGGCAATTGAAAATTCTTCAGGATCTCGTAGTACGCAATCCAGTTCAAGGTGAACAACCAAGAAAAAAGAAAAATATCGGGACCAAATGGGAGAGAACCACGCCATTGTACACACTGTCATCCTTCAAGCACAGAAGATAAGAGTGTAGAAGACCTCAAGAATAGGTACGGGAGTTGCTCCCCTATTGAGATCTTTGATCTTTTTTTGATGATTCCTTTCTGAATGAAATTGTGGAATTTTCAATAAAATATTCTCGATCTAAAAACAATCATAATTTTACAATCACCAGAAGTGATCTGAGAAAATTCATTGGAATTCTCATATTGAGTGGTTATCATTCACTACCGCAGACCAAACATTATTGGAGCAAAGATGCCGATAAGGGGGTTTCAATTGTGCAAGAAACAATGTCTCGAAACAGATTCGAAGAAATAAAAAAGTACATTCATCTGTCGGACAATAGCAACCTAAATAAAGAAGATAAATTTTCAAAATTACGGCCATTTTTTCTTGAACTAAATAAAAGATTCTTGCAATTTGGTGTCTTTTCTCAAAAGTTGTCGATTGATGAGCAAATGGTGCCGTACTTCGGGCGGCACTCTGCCAAAATGTTTATTAGAGGTAAACCTGTGAGATTCGGGTTCAAGTTGTGGTGCATTGCATCCTCGACAGGATTTGTGTATCGATTTGATGCATATGGAGGAGCGTCAAAGAAAACAAGTGATAATGTGAGTTTAGGAAAACGAGTGGTTTATAATTTAACAAAAATCTTTGAAAATCCAAGGAACCATTTGTTGTTTTTTGACAATTTCTTTACAAGTCACGCCCTTCTTGTCATGTTGAAAGAAATGGGTTTCTTCGCTACTGGAACTGTAAGTGAAAACCGTACCTCAAACTGCCCTCTTCGAACATGTAAAGAAATTGGTAAAGCAAATAAAGGAACATATGACTACATGATGGACAAAGAAAATGAGATTTTCTTAGTTAGATGGCATGACAATTCAGTTGTCACAGTGGCAACAAATGTCGGCAACTTGGAACCTCTTGTCAACACGAAACGGTATAACCGTAAGGAGAAAAAGCAGCAAATAGTTCAACAGCCCAATACCATTTATCAATACAATCAGGGAATGGGTGGTGTAGATTTGCATGACAATGCTATTGCAAATTACAGAATAAGAATAAGAGGCAAAAATTGGTGGTGGCCACTTTTTACAAATGGTATTGATAGTGCCATTGTAAATGCCTCGAAATTGTACACATTAGTAACTGGCGAAAAGACTAGTCAAATTGATTTCAGATCACAGATTGTACTCACCCTTCTCCGAAGGGAAGAAGTAAATGGAAGTCAGAATTCCAATTTGGGACATAGCAGCAAAAATTGTTTGCCTGAAGCTGTAAAGAAAGACCTTGTTGGTCACGTAATGATTCGTGACGTAAATAATGCGCGTCGGGGATGTAAAATTTGCAAACGTCAAACAATTTATCAATGTAAAAAGTGTCAAATTCATTTGCATACTGAATGTTTCTCACTATATCATGAATAAATTTATTTTCAATTTTTCCCAGGTTTTTTACTGTGTATTACAATAAGGAAATAAAAAGATTTAGTAAAATGATCATCTGACTCATTCTTACCGGAGAACTCCCAACTGTTGCGTGAACGCAACGTTCCATTCCCGGCAAAATGAATAATCACAAAAATAATTTGAGGGTATATTTACATTCTTTGGAGATGCATTATTAATATTACAGTCAGAAGTTTGAAAGAAAGTAGGTATTTCAATGCTTGGGAAGAAATGGGTTAACACACACTTACGCTTACGTGCACTACACTACCACACATGCCGGGAGACCACAGGTAGTATAGGGAGTGACCCATCAGTAGCGATGTAGGGGAAGATTCGTGTAGGGGGAATTCCAAAGCAAGCCGGAATGTACATGGACGCCTTATCCAGCTAGGAAGGTACTCCATCTCTAGGCATTCACTACCCTAAAGGAACTAAGCTGACGTTCGTGGAAACATCAGTAAATCAATCATACAAAACCGACTCTACCTGAGCTCTTGCAGGATGTCCTTGGCGTTGTACATGGAGATGAGCGAGGCGTTGGACGCCGGTATGATGATGATGGGCGTGCGGGACGCCCGTTTCAAGATGGCTGGCGCCAGCCCGCCCACCGGCTGCGGAAACCACCAACAGACAGGACCGGCGCTAGGTTATTTTGCGCCCCAGACAAAATTAGATGTTTACGCCCCCCATAATAATAATGTTTAGAAATATTTATTTGTGTTTTATATATATAAACACAAATTATTTTATATTACATATTTAGATGTACCACAAATATAAGACAAATGATATTTAGAAGTATAAAAGCAGTCGTAAGAGGTGTAAGACAAACGATTTTACAAAACTGTCAATGACACATATTAAAATTTAACTTAACGCGCTTTTTGTTTCGCGAATTGTTTGATTAATTCAGTTCCCATTAATTCCGTTACCACCAGAATTGTTTAATTACTGTACCAAATTTGCGCCCCCCTGAGGTTTGCGCCCTAGGCGGTCGCCTACTTTGCCTAGTAGGTAGCGCCGGCAGTGCCAACAGACGGCTTCAAATCATCATTCAGTTGAAATCTCCCAGATAGTTTTCTTTGTAAGGAAACGACAATTAAAGTTCATTTAATTAACCCTCGACCGAAAAATCGTCGGTAAAAGACGAAAGAATAATTCGTGTGATATGAAGTAAAATCATTTGACGTATTCGGTTCACAATTTTTGTACATTCTCAATAACCGCTACGAATACGAAATAAAATATTTCTGTCATAAATTTTATAACTTTCATACAATTCTAACTATCACTTGAGGAACTAAACCAATATACTAAAACAAACTTACATTCTAGCTGCTATTACTTGGAAAAAGTATTCATAATATTATTTAACATTCTAATATTGAAAAATATACTGCATTAGAGAACTGGCCACTGTGTTGAACGTGTAGGGTACTTAAAAAACACTTTGTAGAAACAATTTTACTGTTCTACCCGTTTATCTCGCCATTTCATCAATTGGTCTTTTTAATTGATCAATGTCGGGTTTGACTCCGCGAAAAGTCTGATTGTCGATCGAGTTTGGGTATCGATATTATTAACACATAAGAAAAAGGAGCGATCCTAACACGCTTCCCTAAGACGCGGGACATCACATAAACCTCGTTGGATAGAATGTCTTGAATTCGAACTCGCACTGTCTGACTGCGGAGAAATTCCCTAATCCAGATGACTTCCCGAGGGTCTACTTCCGATTCGATAATTTTATTTAGAAGTCTGTGTTGAACTGAATCAAAAGCTTTAGAGAAGTTTGTAAAGATTATATGCATTATTTCTCCTTGGTCTAGGAAATCGGCAATGTCTTGACAAACGATAGGAAGCTGACTTTCGCAAGAATAGGCTGGTCTAAAGCCGTGCTGGTGTTTAACAAGAAAGTTATTCTTGTGCCATGTTGTGTGTCGTGAAGTTGCGTCGTGTGAAGTTACCTCCTCCGCAACCAACAACATAACTAGTGGTGCTACAGAATGGCACAGACTTTCCCGTATTAGTTTTCTATTTTCTTGCGTCTTCGCTAGCTATTCGGAATTGCCACATATTCTTTCTTGCCAGCTACCATCTATCACCGCCAAAAGTACATTTTTTTGGTCATTTTCTTAATTTTTCGGTTTCCTATTGGTAGAACGAAAATATTAATTTTAAAATATTAAAGAACACAAAATCCTAGCCGTAAATGGCAATTTTCTTTTAAAAAAGATGTGCCGTTCAAGAGAAAATGGCGTTTTAGCGCTACTAAAAATGCAAAATTTGAAGCTCATTTTCACAGAAAATTATTGAGTTTTCAAAATACTTTATTTGAAGTTAACTGAAGCACATACACTCACAAATATAATGTTTACAAATTGCTGGTAATGTGTATATTAAAGATGTGAGAGATCTTTCAAAAAAATTACAATTATGTAATTTTTGAAAAAACAAAAAAATAACTCAAAATAAACTTTACGCTATACTAAACAGTGTAATTAGCACTATCCGTTACAACAGTTTCAAGAAAAAACATGCGACAAAATGGCGTTTGAGCATTTCTGAAAATGCCGAAATTTGAGCTACTTTTCACAGAAAACGGTAGTGTTTTCGAGAAACTTTACTTGACATTATTTAAAGCATATATACTCGTAAATATAATAATGTGAAAAACTCGCCGGTAAATATTAACGACGTGAGAGAAAAGTAAAAAAATTTACATTTTTGTAATTTTTGAAAAAAACCAACCGATAGACCCATATGGCTTTTATGTCATTGATATATTATATTTACCACTATCCCTACCAAAAGTTTAAAGAAAAAATTTGGAGCTGTTTTTGAGAAAATCTAGTTTTTGTAATTTTTTAAAATTGCACATATTGCACGCAATATTGCACGAAAACTACTAAAATTTTGAGAAACATTTACATGACCTTTATTAAAGAACTCAATATGCAGAACAAATTTTATTTGAAGAAAAAATCTCTATCTTCAATTTTGTAGTTGGAGAAAGACGCCGAAAAAAATTCACTTTCACAATTTTCGAAAATTCAGAGCAGTACGTGAAAATCGGACCTATGCCATGTTAAAAAGTGTATTTTCCTCTATTCATACAAGAAATTTAAAGAAAAAATTTGGAGCCGTTTTTGAGAAAATGTTGAAAATCCCCGGGAGGCTTCATATAAAGTACCCCCAAATTTTGAAGAATCTTTTTCAAAATCTCAAAGCTTTGACTAGAATCAGATCGACCGGGAAATATCCATTGTGGAAGAAATCGTACGTATGGTTTAGGCGCTAGCAGTGTTCACAGTCGGACAGACGGACGGACGGGCGGACAGACGGACGTTTTCCTTTCAATTGGGTTTTCGGAATCAAGGACCTAGAAAACAGGGTTTCTGGCTACACCACGTGTTAGGAGATTTTTTTTCTTAATTTAGCAACTGGTTTTATCCACTTATTCGTTTTCACGGCCCGGCAATTAATTTTTTCCGCCGAAAATTGGCCATTTTTTCGCGCAGCATTACATAACTTTCCCTATACTACGTATATCACCCCGTGTATACGTACATATACGGGAAAGTAAAAATGGCAGAAGCGGTCTGACTGAGAGACCCACGAGAGATCCTGCCTGTCTGAACGTCACGTTGCCAAATTTCTACTTTACGGCCTGTACAAATATTGGCCGTGGAAGCGTTCCATAAACTATTACTACACTACGTGTACGAGAAGAAAGAAAGTTTTGGAAGCACTACATAAAACTATTACTACATTATGTATACGAGAAAGTGTAGAGCTTGGTTGCATAGTAACGTGCGCCAGGAAAGTCTCCCCGCAGTGCTGGTGAGAGTGCTAGCAACAGAAATAACGTTGGTAGCACTAGCTGTAGCTTTGTAACAAAAGAAAACGTACATCGCATATTCATCAGAGTCATAACAGATGCTGAAATGTTATTCTCGACTTCATTGCTACCAAAGTAAATGTATTTATTTTATAGAAGGCCCTGATCAGAGGCGTATCTAGGTATCCAGGCGCCCAAGGCAAACATAGAATCAGCGCCCCTGTTAGGATACTTCAATTTGGGGTATTGTTATTTGCTTTAGCGTATATATTCTAAATAGCGCCCCTTGTTATTGGCGTCCATGGCACATGCCATGTCTGCCACACCGTAGATACTCCTCTGGCCCTGATTCGGCTCTGGGCAGAGAGACTTTCCTGGCCCTTTATTATACAAACATTGAACGTTCTACGAGTACAAGTAGAAAGATCGGGAAGCATTGCATACACTATAACTACACTACCTGAACTTTTCCAACTGTACTTGGTCTTCATTTTATAGGCAAAAAATTGTTTTTTGGATAGCAGTTTTACATAAAAATTAAATTTTTAAAATATACATAATCCAAAACCCAATTTTCAGTCTATAAAATGAAGACCAAATTCAAAGTGACAAAGTTGTTAAATCTACAGAGAGAAAAGAAAAATAACAATTTCCTACTCCGTGTGCTGCATGCGAGAAAGCTACCTCCTCGGCCTCCGGGAGGCGCGCGGGCGTGTGGGCGGGGCTGCGTCCGGAGGGCGTGGCGCAGGGGCGGCGGGGCGCGCGGCCGGCCGTCACCGACTCGAGCGTCATGCCGTGGTACGTGCCCATGGTGTCGATCTTGAAGCCCTCGGTCTCCTTCTTCTGCTGGATGAAGCGCTCCTGGTCGTAGCGGTTGTAGGCGCTGGGGCCCGACGGTTGGGCGCCGCCCAGGATCCCGCCGAAGCCCCCGGGCGCGCTGGGGCCCTGCAGCGCGGTCCGCGGCCGCTCCGGGCACGGCGTCTTGCCGTGCTCGCGCGCCTTGATCGAGTGCAGGATGGCGAAGATGCCCTTCGAGAAGTTCTGTGCCACACAAGACAGTTTGGGGATAAGTTCATGTAACATTACATCTTCTCACTCACATAGGTAATCTCCCTATATTATGGAATGATTCCTGAGAGTAGGTCATTAAACAAAACCATTTTTAACCTGCCAACGTTTCGGCTTTTATTCAGCCTTCATCAGGGCATATTCTCTGAATCTTTCGGTTCTAACCACGATCACCCCCACATTTTCTTTATACACTTATAGATTTTACCACACACATTCCTTCAGCCGCTCCATATTACCAACACCACCTTCACACCTCATCCTTGCAAGTCTTCAAAGATTCAGAGAATATGCCCTGATGAAGGCTGAATAAAAGCCGAAACGTTGGCAGGTTAAAAATGGTGTTGTTTAATGACCTACTCTCAAGAATCATTCCATAATATTATTAATAGAGGTCAAGAAATCAAGCACGTGTAATCTCCTATATAATCCTGAAAATACACCACTTGATTTGCAAAAATCGAGTGAGTTATGAAGGTAATGGAATCAGAAACATCATAGAATCCACTTAAAATATATGATTACCAATTTTTGAGAGCATAATGGATTAGGAAAATTCAGGATGCCCATTTTCTTTGGGTGATTCGTTTTTTAGCTCTATTGTACATCCACTTTTAATTATAGGTTGATCATTTTGTGATTCTGGGCGCTTCAACTCCTAAAGTTCGTTAAGTGTAGTGCGTGTTTTCCTTCCGGAGGTGGTGGTGATCTTCCCTAGCTGCACGACGAGAGACTGTGCCGACCTACATGTCGGCTTATTGGAGTTCCGGGACAAGTTCTAATCTTCCGAATGGTCTCCAAGTGTTTCATTATACTTGTAATCTTTTTATGTTTCTCAGAGCTATTTTTTTTTTAAATTAACAGAATAAAACTATTTATCTTGTTTGCAGTCCCAGAAATGCAGTCCTTGTTTGCAGTCCCTTTGTTTGCAGCCCCAGGAATAAATGTAGTGTAAATCGTTAGCTTGTGGGTGAGATATGTCGGGTCGGTTTTTCAGGTCTTGAGAATATACTAAATGGTTAACATTTTCCTACATTATTAAAATTTCCAATTTTCTAGGTTGGGAAATATCTTTATATTGTAAACATTCTCCCAAAACTGAATTGATCTTTTCCACGTTTTTAATTATATTTTTTACTAAATAGATTGATAATACATTATTTTATTATTGCCAATTTTCTTATTATCACTATTATGAAATACACGTAAAATCATTTTACCATTATCTTTCAATGTTCTCCGTTTCTCTTAGGACCTGAACTTTTGACTTGATGTGTTTTCGCTCGTATGCTGACGAGACTCCCTCCCTTTCCAGTTTTCATTTAGGAGTATTTCAGAAATGCGTACGCAATCATAGCTTCTACTAAAATCTCTTTGAAACTATTAGAAGTACATATTAATACTTCACCGATTTAAACAATCTCTATCAAATCCACTTCAATATGTAACTTGCCTAGTCACAGAAAGATAATTTCTCTAAATTTTGAGTAAAATCTCTTAGTGTTTAACTTATTTGGGATCAATTCTTAAATCTAATTCCTAACTCGAAATTGATAACTTTAAACTTACAAATACTGTGACAGCATTCCTCCTCCACCAACTCTTTCCTCCCTCGCTTTCATTCCTGTCTTCTATGTGAGAAAACTTTCACTCAAATTGCGTACGTATTTTTCATTGAATGACCTCCTTCTAGTATGCACTAATGTAATACAACTTTGAAAGTGGTTAGGCGGAAGAGCAGGCTAAATGGCCTGAGCCTCGCCACAAATAAAGACACTTATTTATTTTATTTATTTATTATATTTATTTATCTTGCTTGTGTAACAGTAAATATCAATTTCAAGAAGTAAGCACATTTTCAAGAAAAACTGAATTATGAAGTATTCTTTTTGCGTCGATAATACAAAAAAAGAATTGGAATAGCGTAATGGTGAGTTTGGGTGGACTCCAGTTCTCCCAGAAGACAATGACATACTTTTCGAATATTCTCATTTTACTCATTTGAAAACAATGAAAATGTTTTACTTATTTTTTTAAAATTCTCTGAGTTAAGTATTACAAATGTACTATTATTATTGTTTTATCTCCTCAACTTTTACATTAGTTATAGTGTACAAATTCGGTGCTAACAAACACAAAAATTTATAGTTATACAAATACTTACAGATATCTAGACACAAGAGATCATTCATAAAAGAAAAATATTATGGGAGTACTTACATTTAGTATTTAGATATATTCATAGTACTTATCCACTGTTAAGAATTTAAAAATTTTCTAATAATATGGCAACTGTCTATGATGACTGATTTTTGTAGTTCGTAGTGCACTCTGATGGTATTTTTAGTTGGTGTTGATTTCAGATTTGGGGATATCTCCTGTGACCGATATGACGACTGGTAGAATTCTGATGCCTTTTTTCTAGAGACTTTTAATTTCTACAGCTAGGTCCATGTACTTGGTTAACTTTTTTAAATTTTGTTTTGCAGGTTTTGTATTGGGTATTGAAACATCAATGAAGTGTTTACTTTCTTTTTAATCAGTAGCGGGATATTTGGTCTGTGTTTTGGAACGGTTTTCTTGGTGATAATTGAGGTATTCCAAAGAATTTTGACTTTTTCATTATTAGAAACTGGTGGTGGTTTTAATTTGTAATATAGTTTGTCTTCCATCAAGACGTTACGTCCACTGTATCGATAGCAGTATTGATGGCAGCAACATTGTCATGTCTTTGTATGTAATTTCTTTGGGCAAGGATGGTGCACACGGATACGATATGATCTGTTTTATATGTGAAAATTGTTTTTTTTACAGAGATGTGAAGTTTGCTTCTTTATATGTTTACTGAAGCGTATTGTCTTTAACATATGGTCCTGTATTGCAATCATAAACTCCGGATAGAGTTCTTTAGTAAGCCATATGTTGATAGCTTTTTTGTCAACATTTTCGGTATTGTTGGAGTGCATTGTTTACCATGGAGTTGCTTGACATTCCAATTTTCTCTCAGGTTCTGAGGATTGTGGTCTATTTTTTCTTTCATTTGTATACATACTGATCGGTCAGATAGATGTGGGGAGAGTGCAGCCTTCATCAATTTGTGAAACCAATTTATGTAAAGTTATTATTATTTAAAGGAAAATGTATTATTATTATTATTATTATTATTATTATTATTATTATTATTATTATTATTATTATTATTAGGAATATACAATTACGAAATAGATTATACAATTTTATGTGTATTTCATGTTGGTTTGTTATAAATACCTCAATCAAGTATCAGAAAAACTTCTGCCAAAACTAAATAAACTATTTCAAATGCACCTACTTTCTCATTTTACACAAAACATTCTTCGGTCTGTTTAATCATTTTACGCTAAAGTACTGTTCTTAGTGACACTACTTTAAATTTGGCGGTTTCAAGTCGACGTGAATCTGCACATAATTTCACTTCGATTCACTCGATCTAACTACTGAAAATGACAGCATTTTAATGATTAATTCGCTAGATGCTATTTACACATTCAACTTTATTACCTGATAATATCGTTTGACAAAACCCAGATACTGCAGTATACTAGCTGATAGCGCCCGAACCAAAGCACTCTTAATTACTTCCATCGCCGCTAGAGTGCTCTCTCATTCACTAGATCATGATTCTCCGCAGATATTTTGCGTTTATATGGGAGTTGAAAGGCCGTTTTACTTTCTAACAAGAGTCGCATTAACCTTGTTTCATAAGTATTCATCCCATTATATTCAAGTTATGTTACTGAGAGAGATGACGTAAGTAATATATTTTAAGGTGGCAGCGAGCTGAGTGTACCGAAAATTCAGCGCTTGGGGAAAGAATTTCGTGATGTGCAATTTGTGATATTTACGAAGCCGAAAACAACAGGAATGGACATTGTGATACAAGAATGGTGTGGTGGTATAGATGAAATTATGGTGTTTGTTAAGTTAAAAAAGTTTGAGTAGAGCAAGAGAGGCGTACGTGAGGGGTGACTGGGTATGGAGTGGAAGAACGTGCCAAAGTGGTGAGTATTATTGAAAGATAAAAACCATTATAAGAATAAAAATCGAAGATAGATAATAAAATGAAATATTGCAGGATCAAAATCCTTACGGTTGGGAGTGTGTTGTGGGAGGAGGATGATTTGTTTAACATTATTTTGCAAATAGAAGTGAAATCATTTTCTTTTGGAGTGATACCGGTTAGAGGACAACTGCAATGCATGATCTCACAGGCAAAGAAAAGACTGTAAAATACGAAAGGGAAATGATAGGTTAGAGAGATTAATGAAATCACATGAAGGCCTAAAGGTTAAATGATGTATGACACGTGAGTGTTATACTTGGTGTAAAGTTTGTGTACTGTGTGAAGGGCTAGTCAAGACTGGCTCTAATGAATGAATTGTAAAGTTATTGTTCTCGTGTTGTTTTTATTGTTATGTTAGCATTGAGATTTTCAAAAGAGACAAATGAAGGCTATTCCGTTAAAGGAGAACCTGCAGTTTCTAAACCAAAATTGTTTATGTGCACCTTTGTAAGGATTAAGTAAGGTTATTTATTTTTTGGGGGGGGGTTCAGAAAGGTATATAAAAAGGAAGTGTACAAAAGAGTATCAGAAGTATGTGATAGGATATAATATATTGTAATATAATGTAGGATAAAATATAGTGTTTTGGATGATAAAATTAATGGAATTTTAATGTAGATTTTGTTTTCATTATTGGAATCTTAAGAGGGAGCAGAAGAAAAGGGTGGGTATAGATAACTAATTGTAATCCAAATGAAGTTAGGATTTTAAGAGATGTATCCGTATGGGGTCTGTAAACTGTAAGGAAGAAAAATAGCGTTATTGAAGTCACAGTTATCGCTTGGAGGACAATCAATAGGAGGAAGGAAAATATAGAAGAACGAAATTGGGGCAAAAGGGAAAAAAGACATGTGGAGGAGTAAAAATTAAGGAGAGAATATGGGGAAAAGCAGGATCATTGGGCAGTAGAAAGAAGTGATGTAGTAAGAAGGAAAGGGGAACAAAGTAAAGGTAAAGTAGGCAAAAGAAATGTAGTAAAAAGTGATTGCAAGATAAAAAGGAAGAAGCTGTAGGTGGGAGTGCTAGAAAGAGGAAGAAAGGACACATGTCATACTAAATGAAAATGAAAAGAGAGAAAATAGAAGACAGGTGAAGCAATGGAGTGAGTTCTAAGAAAGAATGAAAAAGAAGGAAAGTAATTCTTGAGAGTAAAGCGAATGAAATGATTAAAAAATGGAGGAAAATTTAGCAACTCAAGGAAGTTTTAGGAAAAGGGTAGATCAGAGTAGAAGGAGTAAAGATAATGATAATGAGTGGAAAAATTGGTGGTAAATAGAGATGCAGAAATTAGAAAGAAGGAAATGTGATATTATGACAAAGGCAAATGAAGTAGGGAAGTGGGGGGAAAGGAAACTGAGAACTGGATGAAGAAAGATTTTGAGAATAATGTACTATTGTAGATGTGATAGGTGAAGGGAAAGGATTGATACTGAAGGGTTTGAAATGAAGTTTAAGGAAAGTGTAAAAGAAGAGAGTGAAGGAAGGCTTATTTTTTGTAATGATAGTGTATGGGATAATGCAGTCACATTTCAATGCCAATCTGATACCTAGAGAACATCAATGCAATTAATCTGATATCTGCCGTTGGTCGCCCCCCTCCCCTCTGGTCAACGGCCAGTACCGGAAATAATTGCGATATAATTTAACGTAATTTGTTTACATTTAACCTTATTTACACATGACTGAGCAATACATTACAAATCATTTTTGCTTGGGTGTGTTAAAATATTTTAATTTTTTGAGGATGTGTATATATTTTGAACATTTTTTCTACTAGTGGCCCTTTTCTCATGATCACTGATCAGCCATGCGCATTTTTAAAGAAGTGATTTAACTTTTACTGTGTTGCTTCGATTGCACAACTAATCTCTAGAACGAATGCTATCAAACACTCATCGTGATTGTGGGCAGGCCTATACGTAAGAGAAAGCTGGAGTTTCAAAGCGATTACGTATAGCGGCTTTGAACTCTTTTCTATACAGAATGTATTTTGTACCCGTAGAGAAGACCGACGCATGTGCAGTAGGCGTTGGGTCTCCCTGTTTTTTCCCACTTCCTTCTGTGATGACTAGTGCCCGGAAGTTTGGCAAATTGGTTTTTTTTGTTATTGTTACTATTTCATGGCTTTTGGGAATAGGAATCACTTAATAGTTTCGTTTGGAGTTCTTTAAATTTTAATTTGGCATATTTTAGCTTGTGATGCCTATTTTTACCATTTTCTTTTATTTTTCCATTTATTTGCCTTTTCGTTCTTTTTACGTCATTTTGCTATTTTCTTCCTGGCACCGATCTCGATAAAGCTGGATATATACCTGCAAGCCTGGACCACACAAAGGCAAGGTGGTATTTAGTCTTTCTGTGGACGCAGAAACTGTGTTAAAAATCTAAATGAAAAAGGAAGATATCAGACAAAAGTTTTGATTTTTCATTGACATTGTTAGCTTACGACGAATCCTATCCAATTTTTGAGTACGGCCTAGGACAGCGCTCTTGTGTATGATATACCAGCGTTCTCGTGCTGGCGATTACACAAGTGTGAAGAACGAAACATTCCGTTTTCAGTGATGCCGTTTCAAGATTCAAAATGTGGCAGTGGCCCGCATCGTGGCACCGTAGCATCCCACGAGCTTCTCTGCGCAAGTAGCGTCGGGAAAGGAAACTATCAGTAACGCCGTTTTACAATAGGAATGGCGTTCTCTTTGGTGGCGGGGTAATGAACTGTGTGGAGGGGCGTTTTCGTCGTGGCACTCGTGCCATGGACTCCCGCTTGTGGAATCGACCTTGAGAACACTCGCGTAAGAAAACGTGCGCGGCCCGAGAGAGATGACTCAGTGCATCAGCTGATGTTACTGCAGTCCCTCTTATCGAGAGGTCCTAGGTTCGAGTCCCGACGGCAACAGGATTTTCGACACTAGCTTGTCAGCTAGGTCGAATTCAGTCACTGTCTGGAGAATTCTCACGGCCGGCTGCTCTGATCGGTAGTTTTCCGTGGTTTCTCCGATCAACACCAGGCGAATGCCGAAGCAGTACCGTAATAAACGGGCCACGGACCCCGCGCGATCTTTCCTTCCTCTTCCTTGTCGTATTCTCACCTCCTCGTACACACACACTTATACTAACATGCACTATACTATCACATATGCCTTGAGGCCGGTCGGGAGCTTACAGCTTGTCCTGGCTTGGGCGGTGCCTCGCTGGTGGGAGATATCTGGTTGATGGGGAAAACCCCTCTAGTCGACGGTACGTCGGTGCCGGTTCTCGCCATCCAGCGGGGAAAACATCACCGCCACCTCCCGAGGAAAAAGCACGAACTACCCTTACGGGACTAATTACGTAATTGAAGCGCCCGGAATTACGAACAAAATCAATCAATGAAAACGTGCGCGGATAATATACTACTAACCTTGCCCGCGCTCTGCAGGATGGTGGCTCGGGTGCGCCACTGTCGCTCGCGCGCCACGATGCTCTTGGTGAGGTCGACGTCGGGGTCGGGGGCGTCGCGCGCCTCCGCCCCCGCGCCGCCCCCGCCGCCCCCGCCGCCGCCGCCGCCGCTCCGCTCGCCACCGCCGGAGGCGCCCCCGGCGCTGCAGCCCACGTCGTCGCTGCCCTTGATGGACGTGCGCTTCTTGGCCAGCCGCTTCGCCTTGATGGCCGCGATCTTCTCCACCGACATCGCCTCCGACAGCGACCTGATCGCACCCACCCGCCGCTCATTCGGGCGGATCGGGGCAATTAGCGTTGTGCGTTAAAACTCAACTCAGCCGAATTTGGTAATACTTAACACGCGAGCGCTCTTGAATTTTGATTCAACACGACGGATTGCGCTATTTTTCCCTTCCCATTTTTGCCAGCAGCTTATTGCCATTCGGACCTGGCCACATGCACTCGCGGAATTTTGAGCTCGTTTTAACAGAGGAGTGTTGAGTTTTCGGATACGAAGGCTTGGTGTAATGGACTGGATGATGATCAAAACTCGACAGCTAAATTTGGTAATACACAACACAATGAGTTTTGATTCAACACGACAGGACTGCGGTATTTTCCCCTTCCCATTTTCGCCAGCAGCTTATTGCCATCGGACCTGGCCACATGCACTCGCGGAATTTTGAGCTCGTTTTAACAGAGGAGTGTTGAGTTTTCGGATACGAAGGCTTGGTGTAATGGACTGGATGATGATCAAAACTCGACAGCTAAATTTGGTAATACACAACACAATGAGTTTTGATTCAACAAGACGGATTGCGGTATTTTCCCCTTCCCATTTTCGCCAGCAGCTTATTGCCATCGGACCTGGCCACATGCACTCGCGGAATTTTGAGCTCGTTTTAACAGAGGAGTGTTGAGTTTTCGGATACGAAGGCTTGGTGTAATGGACTGGATGATGTTCAAAACTCGACAGCTAAATTTGGCAATACACAACAGAATGAGTTTTGATTCAACACGACGGACTGCGGTATTTTCCCCTTCCCATTTTCGCCAGCAGCTTATTTCCATCGGACCTGGCCACATGCACTCGCGGAATTTTGAGCTCGTTTTAACAGAGGAGTGTTGAGTTTTCGGATACGAAGGCTTGGTGTAATGGACTGGATGATGATCAAAACTCGACAGCTAAATTTGGTAATACACAACACTATGAGTTTTGATTCAACAAGACGGATTTCGGTATTTTCCCCTTCCCATTTTCGCCAGCAGCTTATTGCCATCGGACCTGGCCACATGCACTCGCGGAATTTTGAGCTCGTTTTAACAGAGTAGTGTTGAGTTTTCGGATACGAAGGCTTGGTGTAATGGACTGGATGATGATCAAAACTCGACAGCTAAATTTGGTAATACACAACACAATGAGTTTTGATTCAACAAGACGGATTGCGGTATTTTCCCCTTCCCATTTTCGCCAGCAGCTTATTTCCATCGGACCTGGCCACATGCACTCGCGGAATTTTGAGCTCGTTTTAACAGAGGAGTGTTGAGTTTTCGGATACGAAGGCTTGGTATAATGGACTGGATGATGTTCAAAACTCAACAGCTAAATTTGGTAACACTCAACACGCCGGCATTCCCAGTTGCGATTGCGAGCGAGTCAACTACTCGGTTTCGGTGGTACAACGGCTGTTATATTCAGCATTGGTTTTGTGGTGAATTGTCGTTGACATTTAAAATTAAATATGTGGCTATTAGGTAAAACTAACTCCAGTTTTACGTTATTCGAGAAAAATCAGGTTTTAAGTTTGATAATACTGATTTGGGATATAGAAATAATGCTTCGTTGTGCGATTCTTTTTTTTTAAGTGTTAAAAAACATCTGAAAAAAACTAGTTTTTAGCAATATTGGCCCATCCCATCCGCCCTCGGAAAACGTGTAAATTGACTGGATTGTGTTGGAGTTAATGAGTTTTTGCTGGTACACGGGTGGAGTTAATTAGTTTTTCCTGTTCCACTTCACTTTTATCGACTTATTTAAACATTTTTCGATATATGTCGATGTTTTTTTACTCATATTGACGAAATTCGATATATTTCGATATATCTCCATATATTTCGATATATTCGGTATGGGAGATCAATTTCGATGTATGCTTATATCTTTCGATATATAAAGATATATTAAACATATTTCAATATAATAAATTTTTTTTTCGATTCATATTGCTATTTTTCCTTACAAATTTACACATTAGATATATTTTGATATATTCGACATATGAAAATTAATATAGATTTGAGTTGGTGTTGACATATTACATCGATGAGTTTGATATATTTAAAGTTAACAATTTGTTAATTTTAATAATTGGTTCCAATATGAAACTCATAATAGTATTTATGAATAATAAGTAATGTCAATTACTTATTATATTACTGAAATATGTCAATTAATGACAGTTTGCTGTATTTCAGTTGCATTAGATCAACATTTAACGTATTCGATTTGTTTATTCATTTTTACTTTCCCGTATACGTACGTATATACGGAGTAATAATGTAGTATAGGGAAAGTTATATAATGCTGCGCGAAAAAATGGCGAATTTTCGCCAGAAATAAATTCGTTGCCGGACCGTAATAACGAAAAAGTTGATAAATCCAGTTGTTAAATTGAGAAAAAAAAATCCCCAACACGTGGTGTAGTCAGAACCCCTCTTTTGTGGGTCCTTGATACCGAAAACCAATTGAAAGGAAAACATCCGTCTATCCGTCCTTCTGTAAACACTGCTAGCACCGAAACCATACATACGATTTCTTCCAAAATTTTTCGGTCCCCTGCGTCGGTCGGTTCTTCGATATTCCCCGGTCGATCTGGTTCGAGTCGAAGCTTTGAGATTTTGAAAAAGATTTTACAAAATTTGGGGTACTTAACATGAAGCTCCCCGGGCATTTTCAAAATTTTCTTCTCAAAAACGGCTCCAAATTTTTTCTTTAATTTTCTTATAAGAACAGACTTATTAAGATGGCATAGGTCCGATTTTCACGGTTAACTCTGAATTTTCGAAAATTGCTAAAGTTTGAATTTTATTGGGCGTCTTCCTCCAACTACAAAATTGCAGATAGAGATTTTTCCTTCCAATAAAAATTGTCTGTCATACGATGCGTCTTTTCTGTGCGTCACAGGAATAAAATGGCATGCGCAAAGTTGAAAGACGAACGTTCAACACAGCGCACGTGCGCTACCTTGTCCACACGGTGCAACACTGTGCCGTGCTTGTTCTATTCTGTATAATCGATCCAACTATTTGCACGGCAATTTCGGTAGCTTATATTATAATCAGTCGAAAGAAGAGAAGAGAAAATCTTTCTTTTCTCTATAATCTTGAATTAACTGAAGAGAGAGTTCTTTGTTTTCAAGAGACATTCTGAAAATACATAACCTTAAATGAAAGCTATTGCATTTAATTGTTTCAGCTATATAACTTATTACGTAAATTTCGAAAATTGGCATTACCATAAAAATAAAATAAGAATTAGGGAGAACTAAATATTCTTCTCTTATCACTGCAACACACCTAATAGAAAAGGAAATAATCACACGTTCATTTTTACTAGGTTCCATTATTTATCTTAATAAATGTGTGTATTGAAAATTGATATTATCGTAAATATATAATAAAAGAATAATCTGCAACAAATTCGCAATAAAACACGGACGGTACAAAATAACTCAGAAGACTACCAAATAACTCTTCCGGCTCGGTATTCCGGATGACTTTGCTATGACTTCGTTCTTTGAAGGAAGCGCACGAGATTCCCGTCAGCTCTGGGAAGCTTGCGCTATTGCATGCGTCCATCGTTTTGACGAAAGGACGCATGCCCCAAAACGCATGCGCTACGTGCGCTAGACGCATGCGTTGGACGCATGCGCAAAATTGAACGAAAAGACCCATCGTGTGGACGCGCCTATAGTGAGATTTTTCTTTAGTGTCATGTACATTTTTTTTGAAAATTTTAGTACTTTTCCTGCAATATTGCGTATAGAATGTGCAATTTAAAAAAATACAAAAACAAGCTTTTCTCGAAAACAGCTAGAAATGTTTTCTTAAAACTTTTGGTAGGGATTGTGCTAAATGTACCCTATGAGATGACATAAATTCCTTATCGCTCAATTCTTTTGTTTTATCAAAAATTGCAAATATGTAATGTTTTTGAATTGTCTCTCACGTCGGTAATATTTATATTAGTGGCGATTTTTTTACAATACTAGATTTACGAGTTCAAGTGCTTTAAATAATTTCTAGAAAAGTTTCATGAAAACTCAACATTTTCTCTGAAATCTAGCTCAAAATTCCACATTTTCAGAAACACTCAAACACCATTTCTCATAAATGGCTTCAAATTTTTTCTTCAAAGTTGTAAAACGAATTGTGCTAATTGCACTCTTTAGTATGATGTGAAGTTCATTTCGGGATACTTTTTTTCTTTTTTCAAAAATTACACTAATGTAATTTTTTTGAAAGGTCTCTCACATTTTTAATATGCACATTAACAGCAATTTGTAAACACTATTGTATTTGTGAGTGAATGTGTTTCAAATGAAGTTTTTTGAAAATTCAAAGATTTTCTGTGAAATGAGCTTCAAATTTCGCATTTTTAGTAGCGCTTAAATGCCATTTTCTTAAAAATGGCTAAAAGTTTTAAAAGAAAATTGCCATTTAGGACCAGGTTTTTGTGTTCTTAATATACTAAAATTAATATTTCCGTTCTACTATTATGAAACCAAAAACCTAAGAAAATGTCGAAAAAAAATGTAATTTGGGCGGCGATAGATGGCAGCTGGCACGAGTATGTGGCAATTCCGAATAGCTAGCCCAGACCGAATAAAATAGAAATCTAATACAGGAAAGTCTGTGCCATTCTGTAGCACCACTAGTTTATAACAGATTTGATGGAGTTAATGAGATTTTCCTGATAGTGTTGGAGTTAATGAGATTTTCCTGATAGTGTTGGAGTTAATGAGTATTTCCTGATAGTGTTGGAGTTAATGAGTTTTACCTGAAATTACTGTTATTTTAGTGGTTTTTATCAATTATTATGTTGATTAGGTGAACGTTTTTTCACTGATATTTCTGTATATAATGAAAGAAAATGGAAAACCATTGCGAAATATGGTGATAACTCATTTTTTTCAAAAATGAAGTTAACGAGTTTTACCTAATAGCCACAGAAATGATCTCAGGCGTTGTCACTGGCAACAATGCTATGTATTTCAAGAGTATCTTTCAATGGTTTAGCCACCATCATCAGTTTCTAGTACAAGAAAAAATAACGATTAGTTAAACAATTAAAACAAGATTTAAAAAACATTAGGATTGAAAGATTACCAATAATTTTAAGAAAACAGAATTAACATTTTGTGAAATGAAAGAAAAGGAAAAACACTCCCCTATTTTCTTTTCCTTTCATTTCACAAAATGTTAATTCTGTTTCTTTTTAATTATTAAGTCATCTTTCAATCCTAATGTTTTTTAACATCTTGTTTTAATTGTTTAACTAACTGTTTTTTCTTGTGCTAGAAACTGATGATAGGTGGCTAAACCAAGATTGCTCTTGAAATAAATGGCATTGGTTGCAATGACAACACTTGTGATCATTTAATGTTATTCTCAAGCTCCAGGATCCAATCCCGATCGAAGTCATGGACTATATGTCCACGTATAGATTCATTAAAATTTTGAATTCTTTCAGGATTATAATATAAATGTTTATATCCAAAATATGGAACTAATTGTAATAGTGAGTATGAACCAAAATGAATAAATATATGTTTAATTTTATTGTTTTCGTATCCAATGTGTTCCACGATTTTTAGATTTATTCTTATTCACAACACATTCATTTAACATTGTGGGGCATTTAACAGTCATGATTAATCCTCGAAAATATATTTTAAAATATTGAAAACAATTTTGTATCAAAATTACATAATGGGGTGGGATATTTGTTAGCTATTTTAAATAATAATTTCATTGAATATACTTTGTTTTTTAATACCCTTCCTTTGCTTTCCATCACCAATTATGACGTTTCATCTTTTCTAATTTAGCATTTATTTTCTTTTATGCTGTAATGCCAACATAAATAGCTTTAACACCTCTTATTAACAAAGTTCATAATATGGATAGCAAGTCTCCAATAAATACACCATATTTCTAGATTTTTGGAAACATGATAAACTGAGAGAGATATCAGATCTTTTAAATACTATCATCTTTATCTTTTATTTATTTTGATGCTAATATCTACTAAAATTTAATATCTCCACAACAGGCGATAACGTAAGTATTAGGAAATTTTTACTATAGAAAGTTATTAGAATTTAAAAATGAATATAAAAGTAATATAATTCAGTTTCAAATATTAACAAATTAATTTTTAAATTTCCCAAATATGTTGTATTTCATTACCTAATTTTCTTTAGCATATATGATACCGGTTTGCTGATGTTTGTGCTTTTAGATCTGCATCTCTACTAAATATTCTTTTTTTTTTCGCTTTATGTTGTAACATTTATCAGATTCATGTCTAGATTCTACATTTTTATGATCTCTATATGCAATATTCTGATATTTACATGCTTCTTCAAATGAAGTAAAACCTCTATCATCTTTTACTAATCATTATTCAAGTTATTTTCCAGGACCGCAATAAATGTAATCAGAAAGATTTAATTCGAATGGTAATGAACAATAACTTAATTAATAATACCAACTCCATGTTTCTTATTTACAAAATGTATACTACGTAAATGTCCCGCCAAACATAGCTCTGTCTCCATCGTCAATTCGTTCTTCTTCCTCCTTCTCATAGTGTAAAAGCTTTCTCATATTTTATTTTGTTTTAACAATAAAAAAATTAAAAGAATTCTAAATTATATGAAGAAAATAATTGAAATATATTTGTCTACAACGAATAGTTATTTATTTTACTTTTTATATTATTTACTTCATACATGTGATGTTGCAATGTACCTAAACCATAACAAATTGAAACTGCACAAGTCCTCTAATTAGGTCCACTTATTTTAGCTTTAGAATGCGTCTCGGAAGAGAAGTGTTGGGTAGACTCAAGTAGCCATGGGGTCCAATAAGATCCTCTCGGTAAGTCGAAATGGTGCGATCGCTTTGTTCTACAATTACATCTGATATTTCGAGACGTAAATGTAAATTGTAGGTCTTATACAAATAGGCTGAACTAGTGGTGCTACAGAATGGCACAAACTTTCCCATGTTAGTTTTCTATTTCCTTCTATCTCGGCCAGCTATTCGGAATTGACACATGTTTCTGCTGGCTGCCATCTATCGCCACCCAATGTCTTTTTTTTTAATTTTCCGGTTTCCTAATGCTATAACGAAAATATTATTTTAAGAATATTAAAGATCACAAAACTTCGGATTAATTACCAATTTTCTTTCAAAAAATTGGAACCGTTTTAAAGAAAATGGCGTTTAAGCGCTACTGTAAATTAGAAATTTGAAGCTCTTTTTCACAGAAAATAGTTTAGTTTTCGAAAACTTTATTTGAAGTTATTTAAAGCGTTTTAACTCACAAATAAAATAATGTTTACACATTACTGGAAATGTCTGCATTAACGGTGTGAGAGAACTTAAAAACTACATTTAATTAAAAAAAACTCCAAAATGAACTTTACGTCATATTAAGGAGTGCGTCAAATCATCGTCTACGTCATATCAGTCCGTTCGGAAAAGATGAAAAAAAAAATTAAACCATTTCTGAAAATGGCGTTTGAGCGTTTCCGAAAATGCGAAAATATGAGCTCCTTTTCACAGAAAAAGGTTAAATTTTCGAGAAAAATTTATATGACATTATTTAAGCAAATGTACTCATAAATACGATATTGGTGAATAAATCGCCACTAATGTAGGTATTAACGACGTGAGAGACATTTTTTTAATTTTTGAAAAAACAAACAAACAAAAGAATAGATCAATTGGGTGATTATCTCATGGAGTATATTTAGCACTATCCATACCAAAAGTTTAAAGAAAAAAATTGGGGCCATTTTTGTGACAATTTTTTAAATGTCCGGGGGACTTCATGTAATGTGCCACCAAAAATTAATGAATATTTTTCAAAATCTCAGAGTTTTGACTCAAGTCTGATGGACAGGGGTTTCTTCAATTTGGAAAAAATACTATACACCGGACAGACGGACCGACGTTTTGCCGTCACTTGGTTTATCAGTATAAAGGACCCACAAAAGAGATGCTGGCTACACCACGTTTTAGAGGATTTTTTCCCTTAATTTTAGCACCTGGGTTTATCCACTTGTTCATTATCAGGGCACCGCAATTAATTATTTTCTGTTGAAAATTCGCTGTTTTTTCGGGCAGCATTACATAACTTTCCGTATACTACGTTTATTACTCTTTATATACGTATGTATACGGCAAAATAAAAATTGTCTGTTTTTATTAAGGTAAGGACACCATTACCATGACATTTTGAATATCGAGATAGTTGAAAAAATGAGGTCCGTGTTTTCAAGAGATGTTGAGGCCGAAGCAAAATTCTGCTCTAGCAATCTCAGCAGCCCTCAATGCCTCCCAACGTCTAATAGATCAATGTTTATGAAAAATATGAGAATACTGATGCACATTTTATAGAATCGACATTTTAAAAAATTTAATAAAATCGAAAATTGTGAAATTTGGTCTCTGATAATCTGGTCTCTAGTACCGGCACCATATAAGCGACTCTGACAGTTCGATGCGTTGTTGCCACGTATTGCTACGCACATGGCACCACATACATCCCAGATAAATGAAATCTCAAATCATTAACACTTACCGACAGGCGATGACACGTCGTGACATCGTATCACATAACGTTCGCCACATCCCAACCTTATTACCTCTGTGATCCCGTGTGAGTTGTTCACTCTAGGAGTGCTTGTCGCCCTACTTTCACTATTTTTTGTGCTTGTTAATTATTTTAATTGAATGGGGATTTTGTGGCTGAAAAGTGAAGTTTTTATAAGAATTGAATTATTTGGAATCTAGTTTCTGTTTGTAGTTGTAATTTTAAAGATGGATTTTTGGACTTTGCATATCTGCAAAGGTGCGCGTAAGTTTGAATTGAGCTTCCAGAGGTCGTGTTGTTGTACTGAGAACACTCAAGGGGATTGTTGCTCTTGGCCAACCTTTCGAGAAAATATCTTTCGTGAGATCGTGCTATTCTTGTCTTATCTCTTTCACTGAAATATGGAAGCCTGGCCGCTTCCTTGTTGCAGACAATGTACATTTTTGCCGGATTATAGGTAAATGTTATACGGAGTCCAAAGCTTTTGTGCCGAGTATCAAGCTCGACATATATCGTGCCGCGACAGCAGGGGTGTTTTGACAGATTACGTATTGGGTTCGAATTAATTTGATTTTTCTAATTTTCATGTTTACATTTTAACAGAATAAATAATTATTCATTCTGAATTTATATATGCATAATTATGTATATATATATATATATATATATATATATATATATATATATATAGTGATAAGTGGATGATGGTGATGGAAAGAGCCGAGGAGAAACGAAAGGGAAGAAATATGATTTAAATGACCGCGCAAAGCTGGGCGCGTTCGGAGAAGCGCTTACTGACCAGAAGGGGTACCGGCCAAACTGATAAGAGAGAAACCCCACTCACGTCACATAGTGAGGGGAAAAGAGGGAAGTGCGGCTAACCGAAAAGGAATTTCACTCTTGTGGAGTAGCGATACCGATCGGTCGTGCCTATTCGGTGTCTGAGCGGCGGGTATCAAAAACGGACACATGCTAGATTCGTGGAAAGACTATTGAATTGTAGAAAGTGAAGGTGTTCGTAATAGCGGCAGTAATTTCGCTAGCTAATAAGGCGATATTTCGTGACGCAGTAATAGGAGATGTACTGTGATTGAATGGCTAGGTTGAACAAAGTCGAGTTTTTGAAAAGTGAGTTAGAAAGTGAATCAAGTAATTATTTACCCGGCAGATAGTGCGAACACAGAACTGTAGTGAAGCAACTGACTCGTGTCGACGGCCCGCGCTCGAGTACACGAACGCACGGACAGTATTAAAACTCGAGGACCGGACAAGAAGCAACGAAGACGGAGGAACCTGGTAGAACGTGCTGTGGAGGCGACACGAGAGGGCTCGTGGCCGGCTGGAATTCGCCCTTGGCGGCGCATAGCGGCTGGGCTTTCGAGGTGGCGGCAGCGCGAGGGTGCGCGACCTTCGCAGCAGACCCTATCGGATGGCGCGAGGAGACGGCGCACGTTAAGTATCAAAGGCTTCATTCTGGGCAAAGTGAAAAGTGGAAATACGAGAGGACATGTTAGTTAATGAGAACTAATTACTTGAACCGGGGAGGGAAACGACCAGTAATATTTTCCATGTTCCAAGTCGAGGACTAAAGCAAGGAATTCAAATTTAAATCAAAATTGTGATCTCACGTAATAGTTTTCAGTAAAAAAAAAGGAAAAACTGATTTTGTAAATAAATTTAAGCATTTTGGATGGGGAAAATGGTAAAGTTGTGTGTGTTCATTGAGCAGTAAATGGTTTTGCATTTAGTAAGCGAGGGATCCCATTCGCAAAGGCCTAATAAATTTCAGTTGAGTAATTTATTAATGATACCTGAGACGATAAATGTTTTTGATTTCTTGTGCATATGTGTTTGCTGGATTTGGGAATTTTGTTGATTGGAATAAATCCAAATTTGTTATCAGAAAGGTGTCGCTGAAATTCATATCACATGTGATCCCGAATCACGGCTCCTCCCTGCCAAGACCCCTGCGTCTTTACAGGTCCCATCAAAATAATAAGGATTATGTTGGCGAAGTACCGTCACATATATACAGGCTGAGTCACGTAACTTTAGCACCTCCTGTAACTTTTGAACGGTTGAAGATATTGCAATGCAGTTTTCACGGAAGTGAATGAGGGAAATGGAGCTAATTGATATGAGTATCGATTTCTCTTTTATCACTTGTATTTTACGAGATATTTGAGGTAACTTTGTTTTTTCAAATGGGACTATACATATTTTTTCAGTCTATCATGACAAGCGTAAAAAGACAAATCCAAAGATATAAATATTGTCATATGTTAGATAAGCATTTTTTTGAGTAATTGTGATTTTTTTGCGACTAGTGTTTAACGGATATTTTCGTTGTAACTGTCAGCCCCACAAGGTCACGCTGCGCTCCCCCCAGCAAACGCGGGGTCGGGAAAGGGAAGGGATTTAGTACTTGAGGATACGGAAAATATTCACAAAACTGTTACATTTTTTCCTGAACTCTCCTTTCCATCCTGATCCATTTTCAGATATTTTGTGTTTCTTAGGGATTGAAAATACGGATTTGTCTTAAGTAGTATTTATTGAAATAAGATTATTTCTATCCCTAAGTTATTATTATATTCATATTAACATTGAAATTGTTTGCTCAAAATACGCAATTTTTTTGTACAGTTTTAATTATTTATTCTTATTGTGCTTTGTTTCAAGATCCCATTAATACGTATTTTATGAAACCCCATTAAATGGAGTTGAAGTTATAAACAATTTTAATACGATACAAACTAATGACAAATCCTTATTTTCCATCCTTTATTCCTTCAATCAAAGAAAGTCGAAAATCTGAAAATGCGGAAGGATGGAAAACACAGTTCAGGAAAAATCTGCAATGGTTTTGTAAATAGTTTGGAATATGTTCGTATCTTCAAATCTTCCTTCCCTTGCTCGGGCGCGCGTTGCTGGTGGAGCGCTGGGTGACCTTGTGTGGTAGACTATTCAAAATGTCCGTTAAACCCAGTCGCAAAAATCAAAATTAATCAAAAAAATGCTTATCTAATGTATGACAATATGTACAATCATTGGATTCGTCCTTTTTACGCTCGTCATGGTGGACTGAAAAAATATGTATAGTTCCATTTGAAAAAAATAAAGTTACCTAAAAATCTCGTAAAATACAAGTGATATAATTGAAATTAATGCTCATATCTATTAGCCCTTCCCCTCATGCGCTTCAGTGAAAACTGCATTGCAATAACTTCAACCCGTTTAAAAGTTACAGGAGGTGCTAAAGTTACGTGACTCACCCCTGTATATATTATATGACGGTATAATATATATATATATATATATATATATATATAACATCCATACATTATATATATAATAAATGATTGAATTGATAAAATATATTAAGATAATGGTAAAATTACTGTGGGTTTTTATTATAACCTTTATGCAAGCACTTGGTTATACATGGCATATTCACTATTCCACAATATTGTTATATGCAAAGGTAAAATGTATAACTTAACGCGCATCTTTGCATATATGCAAAGAAGCAAAAATTTTCAATTTTACGACACAGATGTAATTATAATTTTTTAACTTTTTCTCAATATCTGCACAACCCAAATTATTCCCCTTTGACCTTAAAAGAAAAAATCGTGCAACGAAGGGTTATGAAAAATAAAGTGAATATGGAACGCGAAATCCAGCGTCGACAGTTCGTCTCGTCTGCCAAGTTTTCCTCTTCATGTACCTCCAGGGCAATTGAGACTCTGCCCCAGGCGGGGAAGTACTAAGTTCTAAATTGATCATCCGACTTGTGCTTACGTGAGCGGAAAGGACAGAACTAGATAGATCTCTTGCGGTCCATTTCTTACCGGCACAGTCCATTTGCTACTCCGGCCGTCATCAAGACGCTATTGGAAGTTTATCAATCTGAAAAGCCCCCGCTACAAGTCTTCTCCTAGCGGAGCTGAATTCGATCTAGCTATATAGCTTGAGCCAAAAATCCGCCATCGTCCGGTCTCGAACCTCGGCACTTCTCCATCAGAGACCATACAGCGGCACATCTGGACTAATTCATATTAGCCAGTGGCTACTCCAAAGAAACAACTACATGTAGAATAGAAGAAAATGAGGTAAGTCAGCTTGGTTCAGAACTCCGAGATCTATTGAACCTGATTGGGTAAATTAATACGAAGAAGTCATATCTTGGGCAAATTTGGATAATTTCCTCTCTAGGAAATAGAGTAGAGGTGTTCCGTTTTCACCAAAATTGGTTAAACAAGTGTTGTCAGTTAGGGTGTAGCAAGTGTGTAAAAACTGAGTGTACTCAAAAGTGGGATGGACCAGACATGTGATTGGAATGAAGATGGAGCTGTGGCTGAAGATGCTAATAGGGAAGTCATCAAAATGAAAGAGCATAAGAAAGAAACGAATTGAGGATGCCTTGGTTCTCACGTCGCAACCGTCATAGAGGTCGCTGTCAACCTTGGCCTCACAAGTTACTTCACTTGTTTTGTCAAATAGTTTTCTCTGTCGCCTAGAACGTTATTGTTCTTTTCCTGCTTTTACATATATTTCTTTTCCGTTATTTCCAGTAGATAAATAAAACACTTCATTTAGTTCCTCCGTGGCTCTCCATTTTGTCCAACGTTTTATTATCCCCTGGAAGATACCATTGAGAGAAGAGTAATCAGAAATGGATTCAATAGGTATACCTAAAAAGGCTTGGTGGACTGTGAAAGTGAAGGAAAGCTACAGAGAGGGAGAAGATACCATTATGAAGAAGGGAAGATAGAAAGATGACAATAGTGTGGTCAAAGTCATGAAAACCCATACCCTGAGTCTGATTAATCTCTGGATGTCGCCGATGGATGTGCCTTCGACGTGGTCTCGAAACCTGCATCGCAAAATAATACGAGAGTGATTCAAAAGTATCAGCAAACTGAAATATCAAACATGCACACATCGTCATAAAAAAGCTGCACCCCGAAGGACGAGGCGGATTGCGATCACTGTTGGCAGGCAAGTAGAGGTACCACGCATACGAAATTTTTCACATGTCACAATTTTTCACAATTCATTTGTATGACCAACATTTACTGCGCTACACGGCCACAGACTAAACATGTTCAGTTTGACGTGAGGTCGCCATGTTGTCAAACACACGCGTCCAGACGTCGTGGCATGGAGTTGTAGAGGTCTCTTATGGAGTCATGTGCTAGTCCATGTTAAACAGCCTGCAACTGAGCGCGCAGTTCTTGCAATGAGTGGGTAGCGGTGGGGTCCTGTTCTCACGCTCCTTAGCATCCCCAACATTCTCGATCGGGGAAAGGTCTGGCAATGCGGCTGGCCATTGCAGAGTATCCACGACTGCAAGGCATGGTCGGAAGAAGGATGCGGAATGCGGACGCTCGTTGTCTTATTGAAATAGGGCATGGGCGTGGGCGTTCACGAACGGCAGTCACTGGTTGAGGAACCTGCTGAACGTATCGTGCGGCTGTCACGGTGCCCCTGAGGAACTCTAACGGTGAACGGGCAACCGAGTATATCGCCCCACACCCTCACACCAGGCTGGTGGGACGTGTGATGGAATACCGGAAACCCTTCTTCGTGGCACTCCCGACTTCGTCTCCAGACACGGACGCGGTGGTCGACGCTATTAAGACAGAAGCGGTACTCGTCACTGATGATGCCTCACTGCAAGTCTGCATGGCCCCAGGTCCGTCGTTCCCGACACTAGGTGATTCAGTAGCGACGCTGCTGGGATGTGAGGGGCAGGCGTCATGACGGTAGGCGTACAGCGAGCCCTGCGTTGTGCAACCGCCTGCCAATGCTACTGACACAGGGTGTAACAGGCCAGGCTTCACAGCCCTTTGAATCACCGCTGAAGCAAGTATCTTTGCCGTTGGATCCGTTAGCCCGTGGCGGACCATCCGTCAGTCTTCCCTCCCCGTGCTGCGTGGCGGTCGTCCAGATCCTGCATGTCGTTTGTGCGTGCCTTCCTCAATCCATTGCCGTCAACAGCGGGCGATGGTGGTGTCCGTACAATCGGTGTGGCGTGCAATACGGCGACAGGACCAACCAGCCTCCCATAGACCCACGATGCGGCCCCTCTCGAAAGCTTCTATCTGGACACCCGGCTGTCGAACGCGTCGCCTAGGCGCAGTGTACGTGCCGGTGACGCTCTGGCGACGTTACCCGATGTCCAGTGGCCGGCGCGGTGGGCGCGACGTGATACCTCTACCCCCGACCAACCAGTGGGCGGTCGACCGTGAAAACGAAATCATTTGCTTAGCTAATGGTGTGCAAAATATCCACCGAGTTTGCAGCGGATCAGTAGGGTCCTTCGGAGTGCAGATTTTTTTATGACGATGAGAGTATATCGAATCCCTTTGCTTCTCAATAAATTTTTCAAACAATTGCATCTTTTTATTACCCAAGGAAAGAGGTTTTTAATTGTGCCTTCAACCAAGAATTCTTCAAGCTTTCTTCACATCGTCATTGATCTCAACAGCCTACCACTCGAAACGCCATTCATAGATCCAAACGCATGGTGATTCATAGAAGCAAAACGGGAAATTTGAGGGATGTAGTAGGATATGAAATTTCAGTTTTCAAATACTTTCAATAGTTGGAACAGTATTGTGGGGTCACGCGTTGTTCTGAAGGAGAAGTATGTCTCTGAACAAAAGACTTCCGCGACGACTTCGTACTGCTGGCTCCTTCCGGACATTGCACTGCACTGGACTGATCACTATTTAGTGTTTCCCCCATTCTTGATAATGCTCCAAAATCAATCTATTAACCCTTAACTGGTCTGGTGAAAAATAATGACTCTCCTTGTCTGGTGGGGTCCAGCAGATCCCCTTTATGAAATGAAATTTCATTAAGAACTTGTATTTTATAAAATATCACATATATGATCATTTACATTGTAATGAGTAACATTTGTTACATTTTAATAAAATTTGCACAGATAAATATTGCATGACTGGTAGAAATATGCTTGACGCAGTTGATTCATACAATTTTTGTTTTCCTATTAGCTGTTCTCGGGCACACTTCACAACTGGCTTTTTTGCGCTTGAGTATGTCCCCCAAGGGTTCTTTTCAAGCTGTTTGTCTCTGAATTTCATTATAATTTCTTGCATTGCACGTGGCAAAGGACGGACACCACGATGTGAAATGTGTGGATTTACAAGTAAACGCCCAACTTCCATTAATGGCTTTATATTCAATTTCTTTTTCGAAATTTTTATTGCAGTTCATGAGAATGCTAGTGTTTAAAACTGCTCTGTTAAGAATTACATAAAATATCACCACTGGTCACCAACAGCCGCCACCACCGCTACCGATTTTGCCTAGCCACAGAGTACGTTGGTACAAAGTTGGTCAAAGCCCGCTTTGATGTAATAATTGGTCATATTGGGCTGTTTGTTTTGTGGATCAACTTTTTGGTCATTATGTCTTGTCGATACGAGAACAATATACTGATTCACAGGTAATATGATAAAAAAGTGAAAACATATAATATTGAAAATTACTGACACTCCTTGTCTGGTGGGGTCCATAGAGACTTAATGAAAAATAAAATACAATTACGTTGTTATTTTAGACAAAAAGCACACAGAATCATCTGCTGGAGACCTTGAACGAGGAATACATGACCTAATATATGGGTGCTTTTAGTTATTAACTTGAGTTTATGATAGTCTGGGGTCCTAGGGACCCCACCAGAGAAGTTAAGGATTAAGATAACAGAAAGTGAATTATTTACCAAAGGAGAGTTTAGAAGATTTCTGGAACGACCAGAGTTACTCGTCAGTGACTGTCACTTGTCCGTTTTAAAGTACAGTTTTCCTTTCGTTTCTTTTGTAACAGTGAATTTGCTGTTACTTTTTGAAACATTTTCGTACATCCCTTGGATTGAAACAATGAAAACTTTTTTACGTTAAATAAATATGCAGGAACTTGATATTACAGATCGTGACAGAAGGATGTTGCGTCGTGAAGGATTAGGGATAGTGATTTCGGATGTTGTCGTCGAATAGGGCGCCTAGTCTGTCACTGTCTTTTGTTGTGGTAAAATGATGCTCCTCGTCGTACGTCACCGCATCGCGAAAGACATAGTATTCTTCTCTCTCCCAAATCTCAATGAGTTGTAGTTGAAATATTGAAAAGGTCTTGTAGGATTGTACGTAGCAAATATATGAAAAGTATTCTGAAAATGAGAAGGCTTTGCCAAATGAGAGGCACGAAAAAAGTCCCAGTACCCAAGATACCAGTAGGTAATACATTGAATCAAGAAGAAAGATAAATAGACCCCCAAACACATGAATGATCTTAGATCGGTCATTCATGGTCAAGGAAAGGAGAGAGAAAGAAAGAGCGAGAGAGAGTTTGAGCAGAGTTTGGTATAGATTCGTCCCCCATCTCCTACCACCCAATATGAAAAGAATATTTGTTTTGTTGGTACACAGACACGTTCAAACCTCAGAGTTGGTTGTAACCCACTTTATTTTACCGAGTGTGACGGTAACCTGACAGGCAGGACGTCTAACCGCGAATTCTCATTGGATATGTAGATTTCTTGCTTTTCGCAGGTTTTAATAGCGTTAGCAATATTGGGGAAAGCCGAAACTGAATGTAATGCCATTTGGAACCGATCTCCTGTATCTTTTCTCCCACAGGTTCCTCGGCTTTGGTGGCGTGTGAGTTATGTATCGGACGGTTATACTCAAGTTCGCGGGTTCAAACACGATCAAAGCCGTGGATTTCTAATGGCGAAAAAATCCTTCGTTGTCTTCCTTACTGCACATAAAATATCAAGCCTAAAAGAAACCACTGAGCGATATTCAAATCGCCTATTTTGTCGCTCGAGTAATACCATCTTTCTCTGCTAGACGGGGAAATTTACATGGTCAGGCGAACGAGTAGGTCTAATAGCCTTGCCGCAAAATAAGCTGTTATTAATGAATTTTCCGCCAAAATAAAAGAATGCTTGTTTTGTTGGTATATAGACCAGTCCAATAGCTTTTCCTCAGAATGTTGAATGGTACCCACTTGATATCATCCAGCGGTCATGAAAGTTTTCCTCCATGGAAAGACCAAGTGTGAATTCTCACTGACCCAACATCCTTTCACTGCACTGCCCACATCCAAGTGCGGAAATACTTGTAAATGTGTCCCTCTCCACAAAATATTGAAGTCTGTGCCCGTGTTTTCATATTAAATAGAAGGAAAGATAAGTCTATGAGTTAGTATAGTATTTAATGAATGGTGTGTGTCCAAGAATCAGAAGTGTGGAATGGGCTGTTTATTCAAGACAAAGATTGCGTGGTAACCACAGGTACCATTGGGTAAACGCCAAATTTAATGCAGACAATGTGGAATCGAACTCTTCCTTTTCACGCCAATATTAGAGAGTAATGTTTTGTTGTATACAGACCAGTTCAAAAGCTTCTCCTTAGAGAGTTGATTGGTACCCATTTGATATCATCCAGCGGAAGTCTCTTTGGGCAGGGCGTCCAGCTGCGATTACACGGTGACAGATGAGAGTTGTGCAGTACCGCAGAGTACTAGTGGCAATTGACAATTTTGTGTAAAGAACAAATTGGAATGAATTATGAAAGGAATGGAGTTTGCGCCGATCTCCCTCATCCTCTTCCCACGTTGTACTGCGGCTTTGGTGGTGAAATCGTATGTTATACCCAACATCGCAGTTCGAAGTCCAAGGTTGAACGTGATGAGATCTTTAGCCTGAACCCCGTCTCTCCCCAACGTGTGAAATAAAGTATTTTGTTGGTGTACGGAGAAGTACTTCTCCTCGGAGAATTCTGAAGTACCCACTAGATATTGTCCCAGCGTGATGGAGGTCTCTCTGTTCGGTGCGGTCTAACCGAGACCAGCTTCTCACATAGCCTTTTGCCAACACTCTCGTAACCGTAAATTCTCCAAGGACTCTCCACCTCACTACCCGCCTCAAGTGCAACCCTTCCCAAAAAATAACGAGGTTTTCCCCATACTTTCATCTAAACAATAAAAACAAATACCTACATTTGTTAGGGAGAAATCGAATGATCTTTGTCCAAAAATATCAGACTTGTGAAATGGGCTGCTCGCATAAACGAGATGAACACATAGAGGTACGAGCGGTATTGAAACCATTGCGAATATACCAAGCTGAGAAGTCGTAAAACTAATAGTTTGGGCGCAGATTAATCTTACTTTTTACCGCAGTTTAAGAGATAACGTTTGTTGGTATACAGACCATTAGAAAAGCTTCTTCTCAGAGAATTGCCAAGTACCCACTTGATATTATCGAGCGTAACTGAGGCCTCCCTGAGCGGTGCGAGACCAACCTCTCGCTGAGCCTCGTGCAGCGCGCCATCACCCATTCGCGCGAATTCTCACTGACCCAACTCCCCTTTAACGCACTACTCACGCCAAGGTGCCCCACACTTAAATACCAAGGGTTTAATGTGGAGACACCAGTAGACCCGAACTCATCTCTCTCTTATACGATAGAATTTTTGTTTGTTGGTTTACAGACCATTAGAAAAGCTTCTCCTCAGAGATTTGCGAAGTACACACTTGATATTATCCAGCTTGACGGAGGCCTCCAACCGCGAATTCTCAGTGACTGATGGAGATAGTGTTGCACCGCAGATACGAGTGGCATTGACAATTTAGTGGAAAGAGCAACTGAAAAGTGAATGGAATGGAATTTGGCGCCGATCTCCCCATATCTCTTCTCCCAAGCTGCATGCAGCTTCGGTGGTGAAATCAGTTACCGGGTCGGTATGTTATACCTAACTTCGCAGGTTTCGAAATCCAGGTTGAACACGAAGAGATCTTTGGCCCGAGTTCCATATGTCATACCACGAAGTGACATCTTTTTGCTCCTACAACACAGAAAGTTAAACATCTTCTCCTACGAGAAGTTGCGAAGTACCCACTTGATATTATCCAAGGTTACGGAAGCCTCCCTGGAGAGACTGCTCCGACCGCGAGACCAACCTGTCGCTGAACCTCTTGCAGTGGGCCAACACCACCGCCCCACGATTCTCCTGACCCACACTCCGTTAACGCACTGCTCACGACGAAATTCTAAGGTTCGAAGTGGAGACCTTCGTTCCCGAACTCATCTCACTCATGTATGATAGAATGTTTTGTTTTGGTCATATAACAAGATGAGGGCTCGTCATATAAACGAGATGAACACTGGAGGTACGAGCGATATTGAAGACATTGCGAATATGCCAAACTGAGAAGCGTAAAACTAACAGAGTTTGGCGCATATTAACCCCGTTTCACAGCAATTAAGAGATGTTTTGTTGGTATACAGACCATTAGAAAAGCTTCTCCTCAGAGAATTGCGAAGTACCCACTTATATTATCCAGCGTGAACGGAGGCCTCCCTGGGCGGGGCGTCCAGCCGCGAGGCCAGCCTCTCGCTGATCCTCTTGCAGTGCGCCAACACCACCGCCCTGTCGCCGCCCGCGGCCGCCGCCCCCGCCGCGTCCCCCAAGCGCGGGCGCTTGGCCGGTCGCAGCCTGCCGGGCCCGGCGTCCCCCGAGGCGGACGTCGACGTGGAGCACCCGCAGCCGGGGGCGTGGTCTTCCGCGTGGCAGGTGGCGGTGGTGGTGGTGGGGGCCTGCGGCTGCGGCGGGCGCTTGACGCGCGTGGGCGGGGCGTGGGCCGGCGCCGCCGACCGGTCGATGGACGCGTGGGCGGTGGCCGGCGCCACGCCCGACAGGTAGGCCAGCAGCTCTTGCGGTCCGGGCGACGCACCACCGGGATGTTGTCCGCCTGCCGACAGAGCGAGAGCGACGATCAGGTTCGCCGATGCATACCGGACGCACCTACGGGTTGGTGTTACCAAGCACGCCAACCGCTACGCTCCTGTTAGTGTGGTCAATATTAATATCCCGCGATGTGACGGTGTTCGTCCCCCGCTGAACTGAAGATCCGTCGCTGACCTACACGCCGGTTTTGGGGGATTTCCCCTTGTAGAAATCTTTCCATAGAGACGCAGTGCTCCTTCTAAACTGCTGACGGTCCCTCGATGTACGCTAAATGTGTGTGAGAAATGGGAGAGGGTAGGGCAAGGAAGAGGAAGGAAAAATCGCGCGCGGTGATTGGAGAAATCGCGGAAAACTTCCGATCTGAGCAGCTGGCCGCTGGAATTCCCTCCAGACAAGCGGATGAATGCCGCGTAACTGTGTAGCAAGTGTCGGAATTTCGGGAGCCGATGTGACTCGAACCCTAGAATCTTCTGACAGCGGCAAGCTGCTGTTCAGTTAAACTCAGCCGGTGTGCCGCTAAAGCCTGCATGCAAAACAAAATATCTCGTCCTGCATGCAATTCCCAAAAGAAAATATTCCATGACATCTAGTTAACGACACACGAAGAGATGAAAGAAACGTGAAGTCCCAGATTCGCTTTCTCCTTTGAACGAACATTTATAGGTTAGCAGCGACTTCGTGAAGTTCAAGAGTTTATCAGAATTTGGCCAAATTCACGTTTAGGGTATCACAGCAGTTTGCGATTGAAATTTCAAACATTTCTAGATGGTTGGCATATTCACATTGCTCTTGTATTCTCACTACATGCGTTAGAGCACTACATTGTAGAAACAAGAATCATCAAGTTTCTCGTTATCAGGTTTGCCGTAAATGAGTTTTTCGTCGAAAATCACCGACTACAGTGACGACAGCTATACTCCGTAAGTAGTACGCGAGAAAGTAAACATCGCATCTGCGTCTAGGTAAGGAGATCCCAAAACAGAAGTGAAAAATATCACGTCAAGACGAATTTCGAAAAATACGACCGGAGATTTGAGCCTCTTCTGAGGTGTCCCAGAATATTTTTATAGAGGCGATAGAGTATATTTCAAATACGAGTAAATTGATCGAACCGTGTATTGTTTGTAATGGAACAGGCGAGACATATTTGCAATAGGCTATTAGTAGTTTTTTCTCCCGTGGTGATCCGTTTGTCCCTGTTTATACGTAAGTGATTTTTGATGAAATATAGTTTTAGTTTATTTTTTAGAACTATCTTTAATGTATTAAAGAGAAAATGTGTTTTTAAACAAAGTACATACATTTTACTTATATAAATTCTAAGGATAAAAGTACTAAAAAGCAGAATGCCGTTTTTATTGTTTAGAGGCGTAAGAAGTTGCAATCTTTTTGGCGTGGCCGTTTTGTGCTGGCATCGCTAGACCCGTCCTAGTGTCTTTCTAAAGCGGTACCATTGGTCCCAACTAACGATACATCGCCAACAAAACTGATGTTTCTAAACATCGATACTGAAAATCAACCCATCGTTATTAATTGAAACATCAACCCAAAACCTTCGACGTTATTTAAACATAGATGTTTTTAAAAACTAGATAGTATCTATTAAAGCTCATGCAGAGAATTTAATTTGAAAAATATGAGTTTTTATAATTGAGATTTAACTGACAAAATAATGTGCAATCGCCAGAACAATTAATAAAACTTGGATTATCTAATTTGATATGTTACAACTCGGTGTATTTACAAAAACATGGTTTTATTTATTTTTCACCCTTGTAATTTTGGTCTGAAGAATATTCAATTTATGGATATCTGAAAATCATTATAGAATTTTGATAAAATTTAAAGATATCACCACGTAGTAACATCGAATATAAAACGTCGATGTTAAAAACCACCAGTTTCAAAAAATGGATGTTGTTTACGCCTATGATTTTGTATAAACATCGATTTTTAAAAACATAGACATCGATGTTGGCTTGCTTTGCTTGAAAATTTGTATGCAATGGCTCCACAGGTCGCTGATTAATATGAAACTACGTTTTTTTATAAAAAAATCAGCAAATCAAAGCCATATCTTCGTATTTTCAGTAGATTGTGGCAGTGTACGTCCGCTTGAGAAAGGCACTGGGCAGGCTATAGTGCGATTTTTGTAACTCTGCCCCTCAAGCCCCTACGGCCGCGATGGAATATCCCACTGCACTTCGCGTCGTTCTCTCGGTCGTACCGATAAATGTCGCATGACGCAAGCACTGCTTGATATGGTCGCGATCATGCGATATCTACGGAACAACTGAGAAAGACGCGAACACCGTGACATATTCCATCGTGAAGACGGGCCTCGAGGGGTAAAGTTACAAAACCCGTACTATTGAGATGACCGCGCAAAACTGCCATGCCTCGCCCCTGGCGCAAGCAGTTGTTGGGTACTTGCTACGTGGTACTCACCGCCGCCTGCCGCACATACATGGAATGCGGGTAGGCCAGTTTCCGAAGGAAAAGGCCAGGCAGCCGGTGTGTAATATTCTTTTGGGTTCCATCTTTTCGCGGACCTTTGAAGAAGAAGCATGTTTCACTTAACTGAAGCTATGACTTTCATATGTGCACAAGTCCAGCTGATTATGTTTGAGAAATCAATAACTATTGAAACTCGTAACTACTGTAACTATTGAAAATAATATGCAATAATTTGAATTTTTAGAATGTACAAATTTTGACCCATATTTATTACCATTGAAGGGTTTGTCAGGTACAAGATAATCGACACCGACCACAATAGGCCACCCACCATTCGTGAGTGTAAATGTAAAGATTTTGGCTAAAGTTATACTTATCTCGTACTATCGGCAGAATGAGACATACTACTTCGAACCAAAATCGGATATTAACAATTACGAGTTGCGGGAGACTTGATATGTTGTTGGTGACACTTGTATTGTTACTAAGCAAGCCCTTCAATTACAGAAAAATTAATTTATTATTTGTACGTTATTACATTTTTTAAAATGAATTTGTTGGGACTTGAGCTGTTACGAAACACTGAAGTGTTCTGTAGTAGAGGAAAGATTGTTTTTGGAATGGTGGAGAATAAACTGTTTCCGGAAGCAAAAGTGATATATTTTACGCAATAATGTGTGATATTTGGCTACTGTGTATTTTTAAGTAATAAAAAACAGATATTACTCCCCATTAACTTATCCTAATAAGAATCGCGCACCCTCAAGTTTTATAATTGAGATAATAAATATGTAACGAAATTAGTATAACAAAAATTATTATATCAAAAGTTATCTGAGATACTTCTAAACCAATTTTAAAATTTTTAGTTTATTTGTATACATTTGCCTGAAGATGAATGTACATCACACATTCGAAACGTCGCCGTAATAAAAATTGTTTAATTTTATGACTGTCCGAATCTTTTTGGATCTTATTGAACTTTCAACTAATTACTATCTGTTTGGCCTATTTAAAGACGCTTTATTACGCCCTGATACTTAATGATGCCTGATTGATCCTCCGACCTACAGTTGAGGAAGCAGTGCATACATGGCTTGTTTAACACAGAAAAAACGTTTTCTGAGGGTATCGGAAAAATAATTCTCTCATGATTAAGTACATTGAAAAGCGTGGTGATTATGTTAAACAATGATTCTTACTATAATTTTTGTACCGTTGTAATAAATTGTAAACATTGAGTGCAGATACTTATTGACTTTCCCTCATTCTACTTATATATACTAAAGTTCTCTGTATGCCTTCAATTGTTAACATTGTTATTCTATATCTGAATGCTTCCTGGTGGGGTATCGGGTGAAAGTATATTAAATGGTGGTTGCCGTTGGGATTCTCTCTGAATCTAAGAATCAGGAAAGAATGTTTCTTCTAAATCGATGAGCAGCAAAGCTTTATGCGTATGCCTGTCTCTTCGTGAGTTTCCATGACAACACAACGTCCAGAACTGTGTCTAAATGAAACTTACAACGATAAGAATTAAAAAATAATCAACAAACCACAACAATATCATTATTATATCACATCAACCACATCTTGATTCATACTATGGAGTACAAGTTATTTGTTATCACCACTGAATTTATTGAAATTCACAAATAGAAAGTGGGGGGGAAAATTTGTGTTGTATTAAATGTCATTATGGTGACATTATGAGCTCGGTGAGACGAATACAATGATGTATTATAATACTTATATAGTACCACAACAATGCACTAGTGCACTTTTTTAAAGTCACGGATTCAATTACCGTATCAAAACATTTTATTTTCAAACTAATGGTACTACAAAATGCACAGACCTTTTAGTGAAAATTGATTTATTACAAATGCTCTTGACCGTGCGAGTGACGCCGCGTCGAAGACTACGATGCCGACCATTTTCACTATTTTGTCGTGGTCTTCCTCAGGGCAAGTCAGACAATGAAATATGGTTCAAATGTCAACATCACAGCTTCGACGTGTCACTAGGACACGCAAGGACATTCGCAAGTCTGTGTCGCGGAAGCCTACAATTAATTTTAATGTTATCTTGAATTGGGAATTTATTTATTAACGTCAAAAGAGTTAAAAACTGTCTGTGACGAGCTATGGGGAGAAGTAAATTTTGCCCGTTTTCATAATTCTGTGATATCTATACTAAACCATATTCTAGTCGAATTTGAATACAGAAAAAAAGCGTTTTTTTTTCAAGTTTTGTTGACACAATATTCGCTCCTGTATAATAAAATCTATTTTCAAAGTAAATTAGCTATAAATTTGTGCCCTTAACCTCATCATGTTCTTCATGGAGAATAATAGTTTTTGCCGCGATACGGAAAACGATAATTTGAATAATATATTTCTCACTGAAATTCAGAAGAGGTGCACAAATAATGAAGTTACATTTATGTCCAGAAGCAAAACAAGGGACCATCCCAACGTTTGCTCAGAGGATCAGGTAAACTGGACAAAACCTGAACGAGATGAGGGCATCGACCCAGAAGCTGTAATTCAATACTTGTTACAGTTTCTTTAGAATTATACAGTTCAAATGGTAAATAATTAATTTGACTATCATTGTTAAAATTAATGTTACTTTCCTTTTGATGCTCGGTGTAGTCTCGAATTGTATAGAAACAGCTATGCAGCAGAAAATATTTTACTTGTGACAAACTTTTCTATCGAATTTATTCGTTTAATGTCATCTGGCAAAGTGTTGTAGAGTAATGTTTATGAATTGTATGTGAATTTTTTTTTAGTGAGCTGTTGATACTGCCACCTGATGCATATGATTACTACGTCGTGTGTTATTGATATCGGCGTTTGCTGAAAATATATTCCTGACCTTAAGTAAGTCATTTTTGACAAAAACTACTGATTCGTAAATTAGGAGACAAGGCAATGGTAAAATTCCTAGATTAATAAAGAGAGACTTACAAGAATCATGCCGGGGGGGGGGGATTTGCTTATTATTCGTACAATTCTTTTTGTAATCTGAAAGTCTGGAGCTGTAATGTGTTTCCCCAGAATATTATGCCATATCTCAGGCGGGAATGAACATTCGCAAAATATACACAACGTGCGGAATGAAGGCTGACGGAAAAAGAAAAAATAGCCGCCCAAGTGAGAAAAAAGAAAAAAATCGCATTATGAAGGAAGAAGAAAAAAGAAATTAATGGTGCTACAGAATGGCACAGACTTTCCCGTATTAGTTTTCTATTTCCTTCAGTCTCGGCTAGCTATTCGGAATTGCAACATACTCGAGCCAGCTGCCGTCTATCGCCGCCCAAACAATAGGTTTTTTAAATTTTCTTAATTGTTCGGTTTCCTAACGGTAGAACGGAAACATTAATTTTAAAATATTAAAGAACACAAAAACGTCGTTCCATTTGCCAATTTTCCTTTAAAAATGTGTAGACGTTTTTAAGAAAATGGCGTTTAAGCACTACTAAAAGTGCGAAATTTGAAGCTTATTTTCACAGAAAATTTTGAGTTTTCAAAAACCTTCACTTGAAGTTATTTGAAGCACATAAACTCACAAATACAATAGAGTTTACAAGTTGCTGATAATGTGCATATTAAAGATATGAGAGATCTTTCAAAAAAATTACATTTGTATAATTTTTGAAAAAACAAAAATATACCCCCCAAAAGAACTTACGTCATGATAAAGAGTGCAAATAGCACTATCCGTTCCAAAAGTTTAAGAAGAAAAAATTAGGAGCCATTTATGAGGAAAATGGGCATGTGAGCGTTTCTGAAAATGCGGAATTTTGAGCTAGTTTTTCACAGAAAACGGTTGACTTTTCGAGAACTTTACTTGACATTATTTCAAGCACTTGAACTCATAAATATAATAATGTAAACAAATCGCCTCTAATGTAAATATTAACGACCTGAGAGAGAAGTAAAAAAAATACATTTTTGCAATTTTTCAAGAAACAAAAGAATAAAGCGATATGGAGTTTTTGTCATCTCATAGGGTACATTTATCACTATTCATCACTAAAAGTATAAAGAAAACATTTGGAGCAGTTTTTGAGAAAATCTTGTTTTTGTATTTTTTTAAATTGCACATATTTAAAGCAATATTGCGCGAAAAATATCATTTTTTAAAAAATATACATGACCTTGCAAAAAAAAACAGTATGGAGAACAAATTTTATTTGAAGGAAAAATCTCTATCTGCAATTTTGTAGTTACAGGAATACGGCAAATAACATTCACTTTTGCAATTTTCCAAAATTCAGAGTTAATCGTGAAAATTGGAGCTATGCCAGCGTAAGTGCATTTTACTCTCTTCTTACAAGAAATTTAAAGAAAATATTTGGAGCCGTTTTTGAGGATTTTTTTTAATATAAGTTTATTGTAGAGAGCACTGGCCATTTATTGAATATAAGAGTGGGCAACAATAAAGCCATAAGAAAAGTACTTGCCTTTAGTAATGGTTGTGTAATATTATTTATACCACAATTTTTCTTATTAAACACATCTCCGTCATCTTTTATTGTAAAAACTAAAATTGAAAGTCGGAGAACATATGGGGCGAAAATTTAATGTTTCAAGCAATACATTTTTTTATTTCAAACTTCAAATGAAAAAATTGTGAGAAAATAACACTATATTTCTGGCATTGATTTATTGTATAAGGTATGTAGTGTATTCACGAACCATATATTAGAAACTAAAGACAGAATTTTCGTGCACTATGCTAAAATACGTATATGCAAACATGCGCTATCAAATAGACAAATATGTACGACGCAGGGTAAAAATGGACAAAACATACAGAACCAAATTTTATTTTACCACATGCTATAATTTATTTTACTTTACGTTGCTACTAGTAGAAACGAAATTAATAGAAAAACTATGAAATACACAATGATTTATATTTGTTAATAATATTAAAAATAATAATGTTCAATGATTCTTGACCCGTGGTAATGAACCTCACAATCATTAAAAATAATGGAGGTAAATTTTTGAAACTCTAGAAAAATGTTCTGAAAGAATATGCGTATTAAAATAATTATTTAAAAAACAATGCGCCAAACAGTTCCTACTGTGACGTCGCGTCGTGGGAATACTAGGGTAATCACAGACCTGAACGTTTGCTATAAACAAGTTTATTGTATTTACGCAATGTACATAGTTCTCACTGCTCACATACTACAACGAGTTCCCGCACACAGCGTAACACCCCGTGACTGCTGTCACACGTGGAATAACTTCCACAACGGCGTTCCAACACATGGATTGCCCTCACGAGCCCCGCTCGTCTCCGTACCGCCCTGGCGCAAGTGTGGTGCATTCACACCTCGATTCGGCTCAGACTCGAATGAATGGCCGTTTCCTTCACTGGCCTCTTTTTGTGAAAGGTTACGTGACCGACCTCCAAAGCAGGCGACCCGCGGCCCACATGTTCTCATTACAGAGATTTTGACCGGATTGGGCCTGCCGCCATCTGCAGGCCGAATTCTGTCGTCACACATCATCCCTTGTGCGCACTGACAGCCGCCTTCCGGACGCGCCCCCGGCTTGCCTGCCCCCTGTCGCCTTCGGCCGTGCCGCCCGGCACCAGAAGACAACCCCTCCCACCGGAACGACTTGAGAGGTCCGGCTGCCGCCAGCCCGACCCCAGATGACCAACCCCTACACCTGCACGACGGGGGTTCTGTCGATCGAGCCCAATTGCTATGACATTACACTACAAATAATTTCTCCTCAGAAAAATCTCGAAACTGCAAAAAAATTATTAATAATATTTCGAAAATAATTGTTTTCACTTCACTTTCACTCAAAATTAAAGTTTTGTTTTTTCATTTCATATCTATTTCATTGATATTGTTTTATCCCTTGCTGAGTTTCAGTATTTCAAATTAAATAATTTATGCAGCAACATTAGACTTGAGCGTTAAATATCTTGACTAGGAAAACACCGCTGTGATCAATTTTTTACAGAATAGCCTACTTACTTATTTATTACAGCAATTGCAATAAATTACATTTCCATCCGTCCTGCAGACAATCTTTATTTATAATCCTTTGTTTCAGAAGTGTTGCACACGAAGTCTTTTGATACTTAACTTCACAATTAAACTAGTGGTGCTAAAACAGCACGTACATTCTTGCCCCTCTTTTCACACAATATTATCTGAAAAGTACTCAAATTTTCGAAAAATTTTACATGAACTTATTTCAAAATCTATTTTTAAGTAACAAATTTTATTAAGGAAAAACCTCTATCTCCATAATTGTAGTTGTAGGAAGGTGCCGAACAAATTTTTAATTAATGCAATTTTCGAAAAATCAGAGTTTTAAACATGGAATATTCAAAATTCTCTTAAACGTTCTTCGCACTATTTAACAGTAAAATTTAATGAAAAATGATGGATCCATTTTTTCGAAAATTTTTGAAAACGTCCCAGGGGCTTCATGTAAAGTATCTCCCAAATTTAAAATATCAGTTGTCACAGACGGAATGACGGAGTGACAGACGTTTTGCCGTCATTCGATTTTTCGTTATCAAGAACCTACAAATCATGGATTGTGGTTACACAACGTAATAATTTTTTTCTAAATTTATCAACTGAATTTATCCACATTTTCTTTACCAGTGCCCTGTAATAAGAATTTTCTGGCAAAATGTTGCATTTACGTATATTCATACAACTGTATCCCTCAAACAACCTACGTATTTTTACAAATTACTATTTTTTTCTTTTTTCTATAAAAAATAACTGCATGAAAAAATGTATATTCATAAAAAATAGTTGGTTATGAAACGATGATGGGTATTAATACACGAGTGTGATATTGCGATACGATATCTTAAACATAATAAAAATCTTAAACACAATGTTCGTTTCCGAAACTTCTTCCTATGAAATTCTCAAAATAGTCGGTATATTAAAAAATAAATATTCGGCCGGTTTAGATGAATTTCCGGATTGTTTGTTAAAGACGTGCGCGCCAGCCATTATACACCCGTTAACTCACATATTTAATGCATCCTTATGCACCGGAATTTTTCCAGATATTTTTAAAACAGCTAAGATTAAGCCGCTCTTCAAAAAAGGCAAAACAATGAAATTCAAAATTATCGGCCAATTTCTCTTTTGTCAGTTTTTTCAAAAATATTAGAGAGACTTTTTATGAATGGAAACCTTTCTCAATAAACACGACGCGTTTTCAAATTGCCAACATGGATTCCGGAAATCAAAATCTGCGGAAACAGCCATTTTTTCTTTTCTTAAAGATGTTGCCTCATCATTGGATCAAAACGAAGCAACTATTGGAATATTTTTAGATCTTTCAAAAGCTTTTGACGTCATTGATCATAACATTTTACTTTCAAAATTACCTTCATATGGAATCCGTGGTATTGCTCTAGATTGGCTATGTTCGTACCTTAAACAACGATATCAGAGAGTAGAAATACCTTACTGGAATGATGGAACTTTATGTACACACCTTTCCGGTTCTTTGCCAATTGCACGTGGAGTCCCGCAAGGATCGATTTTAGGCCCTATTCTCCTCCCATTATACGTAAATGACATGCCTTTAGCGATTCGAAACGGAAGAACAGTTCTCTTTGCGGATGATACAAATATTCTTTGCAACAAAGAAACCGTAAATAGTACAATATCAGATGTTTCAAATTGGTTCCGTAATAACAAATTAATAGTAAATGAAAAGAAAACTGTTTAATGCAGTTTTCCATTTCAAATAAACAATTCTGTACTCCATTGAAAATGAACGGTGTGCCATTGACTGATGTTAATGTAACAAAATTTTTAGGTCTATCAATTCAGTCAAACCTCAAATGGAATGCCCACTTAAATGAATTGAACACAAAATTAAGATTCATTATGCTACGCATTCAGAACTCTTCAAATTCTGTCAGCCTTCATACAGCTCGTTGTGTATATTTTGCCAATGTTCACTCCCACCTGAGATATGGCATAATATTCTGGGGAAACACATCTTATAGCTCACAGACTTTCAGATTACAAAAAAGAATTGTACAAATAATAAGCAAATCCAACCCACGTGATTCTTGTAAGTCACTCTTTATTAATCTAGGAATTTTACCATTACCTTGTCTCCTGATTTACGAATCAGTAGTTTTTGTCAAAAATGATTTACTTAAGGGCGGGAATATATTTTCAGCAAACGCCGATGTCTATAAGTATAACATACGACGTAGTAATCATATTCACCAGGTGGCAGTATCAACAGCTCATTACAAAAAATTCACATACAATTCATGTACATTACTCTACAACACTTTGCCAGAAGACATAAAACGATTAAATTCGATAGAAAAGTTCAAGTCCCAAGTAAAATCTTTTCTGCTGCATAACTGTTTCTATACAATTCGAGACTATACCGAGCATCAAAAAGGAAAGTAGCATTAATTTTAACAATGATAGTTAATGTAATTATTTATCATTTGGACTGTATAATTCTAAAGAACCTGTAACAAGTATTGTACCACAGTTTCTGGGTTGATGGCCCCCATCTCGATCAGGTTTTTCGTCCAGTTTCCCTGATCCTTGAGCAAATGCTGAGATGGTCCCTTGTTTTGCCTCTGGACATAAATGTAACTTCATTATTTGTGCACGTCATCTGAATTTTAGTGAGAAATATAGTTATTCAAATTATCGTTTTCCATATTATCGCGGCAGAAAGTATTATTCTTTCATGAAGAACATGAGGGTTTAGGGCAGGAATTTATAGCTAATTTAACTTTGAAAATATATTTTATTATATAGGAGCGAATATTTTGTCAACAAAACTTGATAAAAACCTCTCTTTTCTGTATTCAAAATTCGACTAGGATATGGTTTAGGATAGAGATCACAGAATTATGAAAACGTGCACAAATTTCACTTCTCCCCATAGCTCGTCACACACAGTTTTTAACTGTTTTTGACGTAAATAAATTAAATAAAGTATCGTAAATTTCACACGAGTGTATTAATACCCATTACAATGAGTTTCATACGGTACTTTTTCTACGACTAATGGCAACTTTTATAATTTAAACTTCTCCATTGAATCGTTTCGTAGCAGTCGACATGCAGGATTCAGCCAAGACCACCTAGCGGACCTCTCTCTACCCTTTGTTTTACCAAACCGCCTGCAAGGGAGTACAAAAATTGTGAGAATAATATTCCGACGTCACCATTTTCACATTTTCTCCTATTTCTGGATATGTCAACACCATCATAAAGAACCACCATTCACTAGACATTTTAAACTAATTAGAATTTGCCGGTTTTTAAGGGCAACCACACGTTAGCAGCAAATAACACAAAATGACGCATTCAGACGTCACTCAAATGTTCTCTCTAATAACTAACACTGCGCTAGTCAAATAGGATCAAAGAGAAATTACGATCCCAATTATTTTAAACAATATTGCCCGTAAAAATTATTAATAATAAAAGAAATTAAAAATTGAGCAGCATAATAGAAAATTAAATGCAATTTTAATATACACACTCGAACGAAAGATTTATTACAACGATTCTCAATGAATAATGAAGTGCCAATACTTGATTTGTAAGCTTCTCTGTGATTGGTCAAGAACCTGTATCATAATGAAATCTGAATCGTAATGGGTATCATTATTCAACGTATTGCAGATATCAAATGACAGAATTATTCAATGGGAGTAGAAAAAAGAAATTTTAGATCTGATAATAATATAGTATACACTATATATTATAAAATGCAATATCTTACTGATAATGGCGCTAAACAAAAACAAATACAAGATTCAAATAAATACCAATTTATTAACAAAAACATAAATAGTGTTGCTTCGGAATCACAAAGACTTTCCTATATTAGTTTTCTATTTCTTTGGTCTCGGCTAGCTATTCGGAAGTGCCACATTCTCTTGCCAGCTGCCTTCTATCGCCGCCCAAAGTACATTATTTGAAATTTTCTTAATTTTTTGATTTCCTAATTGTAGAAATATATTTTTAAAGAACAGTAAAACCTCGTCCTAAATGGCAATTTTATTTGAAATATTTGGAACCGTGTATAACCCTCCAGTTTCCAAGACCAACAAAGAACAATATTTTGCAATTTTACTCCATAATATTAGTTCATGCTCATATGACATCATTTTTTCGATTTTACAGAAAATATACATCACAGATTGTTAGAGAAATAGATGGCACCTAGAGGTGCCATTTGAAGCGCAATTGAATAGCACCAGAGGTGCTATTTGAAGAAGAGATGCTGGTAGATCGAAACTTTATTTTTCGTTTCGTTGTGAAAACATAACATGAATATTTTGAATAGTACATTAATATTTACTTATTTACAGCATATTTACAACTTTTGATCGAACTGGTAAAGACCTTGCATGTGCATTTTTTGTTGCACTTACTGCAAATTTTTCCTTTTCTTTGTGAGAAAGAACGCAATCTCGTTTTTGGTATTCGAGATTCTGTAGGAATATTTCCAGTTGTTACACTCACTTCCAGGAGATTCTAATATCTGAAAAGATATTCTGTACAATGGCTCTGTGAAACTCTTAGTACGTCTTCTGGGGACTTGGTTCAATTGATTTTTTGGCAATCAACCATTGTGACAGGCAACGTCAAGGCCGAAGGCAAAGAGTACCACTTACGACCTCTCAGAGAACTTTTAAGAAATCAACGCATGTAAATATTATATTTGGGTAATCAATGTTAACTTTTTGTTTATTAAGACAAAATTTCTATTTTGTCCTCTGTAGATATTGGATAAATACCATGACAGTTTGATAGTGCTAAGTAAAAAGTATTATTATGTATGGGATCTAAACAACTGTAGCTAATAATAGCCAAACTTCCTTGTCTGAGTAGTATGAAAACATTTTGGTACCTTGGGCAACACCGTAATATCCGTGACCTTGCCGTTACAATTCGGTACTCTTTAGGTTTCCGTTTTGAATGTCCGTGACCTGACCAATGCGAAAATTATTAATGACTGGTAAAATTAAATTACTATATCATATAATTTTTAAAGAGCTGTACTATTTAGGCCTTCGTTCATAAAATTATGACGTTGTCGAAGAGGAAGTTAGTGTGGAAGTGTGATTTTTTAGGGACCATGTCTTTTGTTACTTTGTATCAGAGAATATTATGTTACGCTCAAAATGAATGATGTTTAAATATTTTGAAAATAAAAGATTTATAGCCTGCTGTAAAGTTCAGTGCTAGATTTTATCTCGATGAAATCCTATTATAAGTGGGTTATTTATGTACATGTTTCATTTATGCTCTTCGAAGGTTGTCAACTTCCATGCAACAACATAGAGACAACAATTTGACAGTTCTTACTTTCTTTGTAAAAGCGTTCACGTTTTGAGAAGATATTATTTTGAGGGGTGGCAATCCTCAATTTGTTCATGGAATAAGTAAAATATTACTTTCTCTGTGGATTGCGTTTTGTGTTTGGCTTGTGTCTATGTGCCAATTTTGAGGATTGTTTGGTGGTCTTCATAAGTTCTTTTGGTGAAAATGCAGCGCAGTAAGAAGTTTGGGTGTAGAAAGTAGTGATCAGTCCACGCTTTCACCAACTGGTTCAGAAAGTAAAGAAAGCTCTTCTGAAAAGAAATGGTCTAGTGCAAAACATTTATATAAAGAATTTCAAACGAAATAAGCAAGGACGATGGAATTTTAGGAAATTGTATTTCACTTAACTTGATTCACAACTTTTGTGAGTTGCACTTAACCGTTTTGAAAAGTGCAAACACTGTGTCAGTGAAAATTATTAGTGTTGTTGAAATTGTGAGCAAGAAAAGGGAATGATCATTTCGAAACTATTTGTAGTTTCAGCAAGAAAACATTCCCTTTTGATACCTTCAAATTAGTAGACAAAGGCTTTCGAGGTTGATATTTAGTTTATTTTTGGACCTCTGCAAAGGAAATGAGAATCAAGGAGACAAAGTGTTGTGCAGCGTATTGAATTTGCCTTACTCTCCAACATAATTCAATAAAGTGATAAGATGTGTAGGAGAAAATATTTAAAATTGTGCTGAAGCAATGAAAGAAGTAACTGTAAAAGCAGTTAAAGGAAACGAGGTTCAAAACATTGCTGTTGGCTGGATGGAAAAAAGAAGAAAAGTTGGAAAAAAGAGGCCACAGGAGTATTAATGGTTGTCACTGCAACACCATTAATTGTTGATACTGAAAAAGTTATCGGTGTTGATAGTGCTATAAATTATAGTGGCCCTTCAGATGAAATGAAGGCAGAAGGTTCTGTTAATATATATTTTCAAGAGGTCCATCAAAAAACAATGTATTTAGTATACCGTACTTGGTGATGGTAACAGCAAAAGTTATATTGCCGGCAATACCCATACTGTTTGTAAACTAGCTTAATCCTCAACTTCGTTTGCGTGGAGTCTTGAAATAATTTAGACAGAATAAAATGTGAAAATCTGCCCTAACCTGTAATCCCAACGAGCGATGTATTATGGTTTCTTAAATCTTGTGAACTCCAATCGACAGCTTCAATAGAAATATTATGAGCCATTGGAAATTTGTTTCGTATTGAAATCGTAGGCTAGAAATAATTTATCTCTTGATTGTTTTTAGAGATATCGCACATGAGATGTACCATTCAGTTAGTAGGCATTGACATTTCAACCGAGTAATGTTTTATCAAGCCTTCTAGAAAGTGTCGCTGTTATAATTGACGATACGAGTGCCTTTAAAATCTTCGTTTCTTTTCTGATTTTCGACACAGGTAAATAAATGGGGAGCACTTTGCTCTATCGTTTGGTTCTTTAAAAGAATATGGCGAGAGGTGGCATCAACACCTTCAGTATCTGATACACAAATTAGCCTTTTTCTGAAATTTAATTTTGATTCCTTATTTTCCATTACCCAATCTAGTTGAATAGAATAGAAATTTAATTGTTCAAATATTTATTCATATGCAGGGTTACCATAAATTCTTTCCCGACAGAGGACATTTTAGTGAAAAAGAAGACATTTTACATTTTTATACTCCACGAATACCGATACTCGACAATTCCAAAGCATCTTTAAACTAGTGGTGCTACAACAGCACATACTTTTCCGTATTATTGGAAGCAGCTACGTAGAATTGAAATATTGCACTTTCTGCAATACTAACATCTTAGCTATTATTTGAAAACGTCCAACTCAACCAAGAAGCGATCAAACACGATATAAGATATATAGGTGTGTTAACTAGCCGACTTTGGGAACATTTCCTGAAGCCAGTTTCAGGCTAGTTCCTCGCTTGTACGCACGGTGCGCACGATCGGTCTGGGTCGCGGTGTAAGATATACATCTTAACACGACTTCTTAAATTGTAGCTATTCTACATTACACGACCAATCACGACCTTGCCCTAATGAGAACCAAAGATCGCAGCACTTATATGCGAGAACTGTGAGAACTAGCCTCACATAAGCTTCAGTTTTAGACAGGGAGTAAACAATTCTATATATCTTACACAGTGCGAACAACTCACTGTTTCCATCGCAGTGTGGTCAAAACTATGTGAATTCCACAACTGCATAAAAATATAATACAAAAGTTTTGTAAACTTGTATTGGAAAAAGAAGTGTAATATCATAGAAGTCTACACCGTCAAGTCACAACAATGACACGTAATTCACAGAAATTCGCGACAGCGGATCGGAATTCAATTGTTGCGTTCCTGCATTGTCGATACTCCCTTAAAGAGTTAGCATTTTTTATTTCTAATATTTGAAAAGAAATAATTTCTTTGAAGATTAATGTGCAAATGTATAACAAATGGTCGAATGTAAGAAACGAACAAAGAAATAAAATACAAAATTGCAAATTTTAATTTACAACACATCCAGCTGTCCGAAGCGCAGTAAATTTACAGCAGGCTATTATGTTTGTCACGAAATTATAGAAAAACTACTCGTATTTCGAAAAAAATAAGTATGACCTTATTTGAAGATGTAGTTTTGATAAATACATTTAATTGAGAAAAAATTGTATTTTTAAAATACAATTTTAAGAAAATTGTGAAACGACGAAAACGAAGTGCAGTCCATTCCGAGCGGGCTATTATGTGTCAGGAAATCATAGAAAAACTACTCATATTTGCGAAAATTCAATATGACCATATTTGAAGATCTGTTTGTGATGAGCGTACTTCATTAAGAAAACCAATCGGATCTTCACAATTTGTTGTTGTAGAAAGACGCCGAAATTTTTTTTAATTTTTGAAAATTTTTGCAAAATCAGGCATTTCAACGAACTATGAAACCTGCACCATTCTAATAAGCTTCCTTTATGCTGTCTCAGGTCCCAATTTAATCAAAAAACGTTGTGCGTTTTTTAAGAAAAAATGGCTCAAAGAAAATAAAAAAATTGTTTTTGATACAATTTTTTGAAAAAAAGAAACCTTATGTTTTTGAAAAATTGAACGTGACCTTATTTGAAGACCTATTTTTTATGAACACATTTCATTAAGAACAAAAATTGTATCTTCATAATTGTAGTTCGATACCGAACAAATTTTGAATTTTTTCAATATTCGAAATATCAGTTTTCAACCAATATGAAAGATCTAAGCCATTTTCTTAAACGACCTTCGACTATCCAACAAAAAATTTAGTCAAAATTGTTGGCCGCCACTTTTTTTGAAAATTTTGAAGATGTCCCAGGGGCTTCATATAAAGTACCCTCTAAAAATTAAATATCGGCTTTCAAATTCAAGGGGCCGCGAAATTATTCAGATCGATGGGAGAGTACCAATTTTGGAGAAAATCGGCTGAACGGTTTAGTCGCTAGTGTTGCTCACACACGGACAGACGTTTTGCTTTCAATTGGTTTTTTGGTATCAAGGATTTACAATATAGGGATTCTGACAGCACCACGTGTTAGGAGATTTTTTTTCTTAATTTAGCAACTGGTTTTATCAAATTTTTTGTTACCAGGGCCCTGTAATAACTGTTTTTCTGCCGAAAATCCGCCGTTTTTTCGCGCAGCATTACATAACTTTCCCTATACTATACATATGTACGTATTGTGATATACCAATATATTATATATTTTTTTCAATAACATTTGCTGTAAATGGGTTGGATAAAAGGGTCTGCAAATGGGGTCTGCAATTGGCAACGCCGGCGTAGTGGTTGGCAAGGTCAATAAACTGCATTCAGGCGTTGAATAGGTGGGGGCGCTGGCTAGATAGACAGATAAAATAATGTGGGATTGGTCTGAAAAGGAATGACTGTCGAGGGCGTGGCTACTTGGTTTGATAAGAGATGGATGGATTGGCTAAGGGAGAATAGACTGTCAAATTTGTCGTTTTGTTTTAAAAAAGAGGAACGAAGGACGGATACCGAAGCGTTGAGGGCGGAAAAACGGTGGAGAACAGGACATTCTGATAGAGGTCGTCGAGTAATACAGATCGCTCACGAGATTAACATAAGGGGAGTAGGACTTGTAAGTTTTGAGTGAGACTTAATAGTTTTTCGGACTCTGAAAGTTAATGTGCAGAAGTGAATTCGCGTAGGACTTGGAAAGTTTCTTCTATATTGCGGTGTTGGTCTTTAATGTTTTACCACTAGTTGGGGAGGACTAGGAGCACTAATTATCACGTAAGAACCAATAGATATTCTAGGCAGTGAGGACTGGATTCGTCGACAGAGTCGCAAGATCAGAAGAAAGAAGCAGGACTTGGGATCATCGGCATTCAAGTGGGAAGATACTGCGGACCGTCGTCGATCAAGACGTTAGATAAGTACTGCGGTACAAAAGTTTTATTTAAAAAGGTCATGACCTAGAACAATTGTCAAAATTGTTAAATAAATTGTTGAATTTTCCTTTTGGAAATGAAAAATATTTTCATTTGGTCAATCACAATTGTTAAGTAGTTAGAGATATATAATTATTTACTTTCAGATTCCTCGCCATACTGTACAGATGGCAGATCAAGTAATCGGCTATCTAGACGATAGCGATTATCTACAACGGGACCCATTGACCCAGCTAGCCGGACATTTATCAATTTGTTAAAATTAGCTGTGGAAGCATTGGTTTTAATTAACGTAACCTGTTCCTGGCGCCCAAAATTTTACTATAAATTCGGAACGGGTCACGATTATAACCGTCCTAAGGTGAATGATGTCAACGATCTCGTAATAGTTTTTGACGAGACATTGTTGGTAGATTTCAGTATAGTATACGGGAAAGTAAAATCATATTAGTCTTTCCGTCATTAAAAATGAAAGTTTCCGATTGATCAACTTCGCCCCCGCACTCACCTTCGTATCTACCAAAACAGTAAGCATAAATAAGTTTTATGTCACAATAAGCCTAATGATCTATTATGTAGGTCCATTTATTTGAGTAAAAATCTAGATATTGAAGACATGAAGTCCCTTTAACAAAATGTCCCAAAGTTTCCTTCTATCAACATTATCAAAGGCTTTAACAGAATCAATAAATGCCACTATGTGTTTGTAGATTAAATTCTCTGTATTTTAATTACACAACTGGGAATTCAAATGCGCATTCTGAGTATTTTCTTCAAAGTCTGTATTAAAATTAGGTTTCAAAAAGGCTATAAAAGCTTGAAAACATAGGAGATCATATTTTAATAGTAAATTTTTGTAATATGTAATACGTTTATAATTCGATATGCTAATCTAAATCTTAAAACTCTTTGTTTTCCTCTAAATAAGTTATGAAGTATTTAATCTATAAAAGTAGTATAATTTTGTTTATGTTAATGACAGAGTATAAAAATTAGGAAAATGATATCATGCAACTGTAATTGTGTTCAGGGACTAAAATGGCTATTTTTTGCACAGAAGCCAAATTGAGCATCAAATTAAAATGTTTACATTACAAAAAAAAAACTTTCGTAAAATAACTGCACGAGTTTAATTAAATTATGTTCTGTCATGTAGGCCTAGTAGTAAACATTTTAATTTGGAGACACAAACTAAATTACGCTTACACTTTTCCAGATAATGATTCACATTTTCATGAATTAAATTAATGCTGTCTCACAACATTTTATTTGATTTATCTCTAGACAAAAATATGTGAGCGTTTTATTTTTTCATTAATTTTTTAATAACTAACATTAATTTTATATGAATATTATTTTTATAAAACAAATTGCAACTGAATGCATTCATTTTTAAAGAACTTTTATAAAAACATGTTGTTATACCACAATTTTAAATATAGAGATGCAATAGCTTCAGAGATATCCATACATGAATATTGAGAAAATGAACTTCTGGGAAAACACTGTCATAGAATATGATACTTTTTCTGTAATTGGTTGAAACTGTTAAACATTCAAAGTTTAAAATTAAAATTGTTATGCCTTAACTCATTACACTTCTGCACTTTATCTTCTCTTGTTTCTACTGTTTGCATTCATTAACTCCAGCATAATCATTGATGGTATAGGTACATTTTCTGCTTCAATTAAGTGTGTTGTCAACTTAAGTAGTACAATTGTCATGTTCATTCCCTCAACCATGCCTACTTTCTCCAAACCTCAATTTCTTTTCTTTCACTATTGAAACAAATCATTGTATTTAAGACACCCAATTCCATTGAATGAATACCCCTAAAATTCATTATTTCCTAAAAGCAGTGATTACATTTTTATTGGAATTTGGGGTGACACCAGGCAGACATCTGGTAAGGAGTCACTTATTGTTAGATCTCAGCAAATATGTTTTTATATCTTTCATCACTGCTTGATGTGGAACGCAAATATTTGTATAAACGAACTGTGTGAATAAATTATTTCCAGGGGAACCTAGAACCAAGGATACATTAAAAAGGATATTTATCCCGATAAATTAAAATATTACCAGGGGTAAGGAAAATTTAAAAAATGATGTGAAAATGAGTGAAAGTAGGCGTTCCATAACTCCCCGAAGTCAAATCGACTGCCAATTTGCATTTAATGCCCGGGAACTCAAAAAAATGTGTATTAGCATATTATTGGCATTATAGGGTATCAAATTATATCGAAAACAAAGAAAAATGGATTTTCTACCAGACGTCCTTACAGCAACCTTGGTTTTCCAAATATTGCGCAAAGACGACGCGCCATGCTATGGTTGCGAATGTGCTGTCAAAGTAAATGTTTCTGTCAAAATTTAAATAAAATTAATGAAAATTTTAAAAATACACTTACCCCCACATCAAATAGTTGGTCTTTACATCCTTCGGCCAAGAAAACTCACCGACTATTACGTCATTTTCTTGTAAAATGATATCTTCATCATTCATATAGCTGTTTCGTAGCGTAGATAATGGATCAGACATTTTCAATATATTTCAGTTCATCGATTCCCTTCGCGTACGTTTGTTCTTAAACTATCCACGAATAAAAGAGTGTTATATTTACACTTCGATACATACGAAAACTCTCTTCCGAACATCGCGGCGAGATTAGGTAGTCAAATGTTAGTGACAAAATGTTCTAAGAAACTGTAGCCAACTTTGGAGTATCATGTTCTCTGAAATGAATACGCTAACAATGTTGCCGAATTGACTGTCAGAAAATTTCCCGCAATAAGAACATTCTTAATTTTTTATAATAATGTTATGTAATACACGTTTCATGTTACGAAGACATAAAATTTATTAGAATAATATGAATATCGCTTTAGTGCATATTTGTGAGCTTGATACGTCCGTATTTGTGAGCTTGGTGCAATCATGGAATTTGTGAAATTAACAATAATTATGATTATGTATTATATAATCATAATTTAAAATTATTTTTGGTCTTGTGATTAAATTTTGAATACCTACAATAATTATTAACTGTTATTATATTTATATTAATAGTAAAGTTAATGCCTCCACTGACCTCTCTGTAACTCCGGCAACGCTTGTGACGAAAGGGCAAAGTTCAATTTGCACACTTTTTAGCGGGAAATTCAAACTGTTAAGTAGAAAGTGCAATATAATCAAAATTGTACTTTGCCTAGGGACATGGCAAATTTTCGTACTTGTAAATTTATTATTTGCGAGTTTTCAAAATATATTTGCAAGGAAATACCTGTATTTGCCGCTGTTAATTTGTAGAGATGAATTCGTCTAAGTATTCTTGAGCGTTCGCTTCGCTAGTTGCGAGAGGAGTGGGGAGTTTGGTAATTTTGACAAGAGGAATTATCGTACCAAATTTGTATTTCATTTTTTCGTTGCAAAATAGTTTCTATAACACGGGAAACGAACATTTCTGGTTAGCATGTTTTGTCTAGCTCATTGCTATCATTTATTCTCAAATGCAACTCATGTTCGCAAAGGAGTGGGGATAGGTATTTCGGGGCTCAAAAAACTGGCGCGTATTGTTTTTTAATGAAAGTAATGTCATCATAATGAAGCTCAAGATTGATTGATAATGAAGTTGCAACCATTCTTGAGTTCAACGAAACAAGTTTCGCGTAACCCAAATAATAAAATGTGTATATTTTTTCTAGTTAAAAAAATATTGATGAGTTTTCTTGATACCATAACTCTATAAGTAGTAAATGTTATGAATAAGGGTTAGACCATTCATTAGACCAAAAAAAGTTACCTCTAATGAATTCCTAATTAAATAGATACATTTGATTTATTTAGCTTTCTAGGCTTTTTGTTTCATTAAATACATATTAACATACATTGTCTACGTCTTCAGGTAAACTGTATTAACTATTTACAAAATTAATTATCTGCTTTTATGTACTTCATAATATTTTCTTTTAAGTTCTTTAATTTTATAACCATTTTTAATTTAAAATTGTTTAAATTAAAAATAAAAAATCATTTATCAAATAGTCTATTTTCTGCGTGTGCAGTTTAACTGAAATTAATTATTAAATGTTGAGCTTGTCTTATTTATAGTGTTGTTTTATTACTCTTATTTGATTTTATCCATCTCTTTGGATTTTGATCACTAAATTTCCTTTTATCTAATGTTTAATTAATTTAAAAATGAAAATAACAGCCCCTATGAATTCTGTTTTATTGACACAACTTTCAGTTTCTATCATGTCTAGTACTGGAGTGTATACATTGCATTGAATCATTACCCTCATGGATCTATTTTGTTGTAACTGGAGGTTTTTACTTTCACTTTCTTGGGCTCCAATTAGTATTGCTGCACATTAATCAAAATGGGGTGCAATTTTGGTTCTGTATATCAAACATCTTGTGTAACCATTTATGACCCAATCCTGTTTCAAATGATCCTTTTTTCCAGTTTTCTTTACAATGTTTGTCTTTAAAATTAAATTTACTATCTGTAATTACTCCCAAATATTCATTTGGTCTGCACGTTGTATTTCCTTTAAGTCTGTGGTGAATAATTTAATTTTTCTTACTTCTATGTTTTTTCCACCAGGTAAAATTATAAAATTAATCTTTTCTTAATTGAAAAAAAACGAGTGAAGATATATATCTGAAGAACTACCAACGTATACTTTATTGAAGCTCTTATAACAGAACAAGGCTTTCCTCACATGAATTTTAGAAGTGAAGGATACTTAGACCAAATTGAAGGCATGCTGCCTGAAACATAATTTGTGATTTATATTTGTCACAACTTCATATCGCATTTCCTTTTCAAAAGAATGTCTTGTTTTATTTTCAAACAAGATAGTCATTTTGGACAAAAATGTTCTTATAAACCAACTCTTACTAACAATATGGAGATAAGACTCTTCCCAACCACAGGACAATAGACATATCAAGATTTCTCCACAACCATTATCAATGAACACAGGGATGCAGTAACAATTAACAATGTCTTTGAAGCTCATAAAAATTTTTCCTATTCTCTCTCATCCTTCCAAATAGAAACTATTTCAAACAAAACAAAAACTGGCCATACCAGTCCCAGTAGGCAACCTAAAAAGAAAAATAAGTTTCAACTCAAGGACGTATGGACCAATTTTAATTATCTGTTTCGTTTGATTCATGTCCGCCCCGAATAGCAGAATAACTATTAAAATAGCGGGAAAATAAACTAGTAGTGGCACAGAATGGCACAGACTTTCCCGTATTAGTTTTCTATTTTCTTTGGTCTCGGCTAACTATTCGAGCTTGCCATCATTATCTTGCCAGCTGCCATCTGAAATATTATTTTAAAATTATTAAAAATCAGTAAAACCTCATCGTATACGGCAATTTTTTTTCAAAAATTTGGAGCCGTTCTTAAGAAACTGGGATTTAAATGCACCTAAATGAGCGTGTCTGAATTTTCAGCTAATTTTCGCAGAAAAAGGTTGTGTTTTCGAGAAATTTTAAATGACATTATTTAATTGATTGATTCGTGTTTCCGGGCGCGTCAATTACTTAGGTCATTAGTGTAGTGCGTTTTTCTTCTCGGGAGGTGACTATGATCTTTTCCCCGCTGGATGGCGAGATCCGGCGCCAACCTACCGTCGACTAGCTGGGTTTTCCCCTCAACCAGGTATCTCCCCACCAGCGGGGCACCGCCCAAGCCGGGACAAGCTCTAAGCTCCCGACTGGTCTCCGGTATGTGTGGTAGTGTAGTGCATGTTAGTGTAAGTGTGTGTGTAAGAGGAGAGGATAGGACAAGGAAGAGGAAGGAACGATCGCGCGCGGTCAGTGGCCCGTTTGTTAGGATACTGATCCGGCATTCACCTGGTGTTGATCGGGAGAACCATGGAAAACTACCGATCAGAGCAGCCGACTGCTATAATTCTCCTCTAGACAGCGACTGAATTCAACCTAGCTGACATGCTAATGTCGAAAATCCTGTCGCCGTCGGGACTCGAACCTAGGACCTCCCGGTCAGAGGGACTGCAGTGACAACAGATTGATGCACTGAGCCATGCGTTATAAAGCACATCTACTTATAAATATAATAATGTGAACAGATGGCCGCTAATGTAGTAACGACGTGAGAGACAAAACATTACATTTTTGTAATTTTTGAAAAAACAAAAGATTAGTGCAATAACGCGTCAATGTCATCTTTCGGAACACAATTGGCACTATCCGTAAGAAAGTTCAAACAAAAAATTTAAAACCGTTTTTGAGGAAATCTTGTTTTTGTAATGGTGCACTTTTTTTGCAGGATAACGAGGACTCTCTCTGCCAAAAATCCGTTGATAAAAATTACCATTAAATAATATTGATTCGTTAAAAGTAGCGAAAAAGGCCGAAAAATATGTTTGTGGGGTTTGTGGCACCCTTTAGCCCATTTTAAAACGACTTTATTGGTGCCGATGTTGTTCTTGCATCGAAATCTAACTTTATATCACCAAGCCATTGAATTCTATTTTTTTTCAATACAGCCCTATATATCCCAAACTCTTTCAGCGGGTTTTCCGCCGATATACCTTCTACGCACGGTGTAAGATATATAGGTGTGTCAACTAGCCCCCATTGGTGCAAATTTTTTGAAGCCAGTTTGAGGCTTGTTCGTACGGTGCACGCGATGTTTTTGGTCACGGTGTGAGATATACTTCTCAAGATGACATCTTAAACTGTAGCTATTACACAGTTCTACAAAACATTTCCTATCCATTTTCGTAACTATTCGCTCTATACTTTACCAATTCCATCTCGAATCGACCAATCACTGATTTGAAATTAGCAATCAGCATGCCACAGAGCTTGGGAATGGATCACGACCTTGCCCAAATGAGATCGCAGCGCTTGTATGCAAGAACTATGAGAACTAGCCTCACATAAGTTTCGGTTTTAGACTGGGAGTGAACACGCCTATATTTTACACCGTGCTTCTACGGCAGGGAAGTTGGGGATGGCGCCTTCAGGTTGATGCTCCTCGCAACGGTCAGGTGCGCCGCCGCTCAACACGCTCCTTGTGGCGCCTCTCGGAACTGTAGTACCGTCGCGCGGACCGGCCATAGCTCCCTGAAACAACAACAATGTCTGATAAATATACATAATCAATTATTATTATTATTATTATTATTATTATTATTATTATTATTGTTAGACCGCGGAATTTTATGCAATTGCATGTTTTACTGACTGCATATCGAAAGGAAATGTATATAACTTTACAATTTAGGTAAAGTTATATACATTTCCTTTCGATATGCACACCCAGTAAAAATATGCAATTGAATGAAGTTCCGCGGTATAATAATAATAATAATAATAATAATAATAATAATAATAATAATAATAATGCTGTCTGTCGTGAATGACTTTAGCAATGACATCTGCATGAAGTTCGGTCTTGACAAGTGTGCAAAAAATCAATTTAAAAAGAGGGAAACTCACAACGTCTGAGAACATTAAAATTGATACGCACACTGTGATTCAAGATCTTGAGCCAAGTAAAACTTACAAATATCTGGGCATTGAAGAATGTGAAACCATCTCGAATGACAGAATGAAAGAGAGAATTCGTAGGGAGTATTATAGGAGAGTGAGACTGGTCCTGCAGTCCGCTCTGAATTCCAAGAATAAAATATCTGCAATAGGTAGTTTGGCGGTACCTGTAGCCGAATACAGTTTTGGACTAGTGGACTGGACTGAGCAAGAAATTCGCACCATGGATCGAAAAACTAGAAAACTGCTAACAATGCATCATGTTTCCCACCCTCGAGCTGATATACATAGACTTTGTGTCACGTAAGGAAGGAGGAAGAGGCCTCAGACAAATTGAGGCCTCCTGGCACAACGCAATAGTCGAGTTGGGGAACTATGTAGTCAGCCATCAAGATGACCCTCTAATGAGGCAGGTCATGAAATCTGACCGAAGAATGGGAAACAGAGGCATTGTTAGTGTAGCAAGATGCATTGCGAAGAAAACTAAGCAAGACACGTCGAATAACACAGACACTGAACTTCTGATGCTGCTAAACATGAAGTGTGAGTCACAAAAAATATTAAAGAAATCTTGGAGAGACCCACTCCACGGACAATACCTAAAAAGAATGGACAAGGTGCAGATCAATAAAGATCAATCATTTGTGGCTTAAAAGGGAAAGAATGAAGCCAGAATCGGAAGCACTTGTAATAGCTGCCCAAGATCAGGCCTTGAGAACACGACATTATGATAAAGCAGTTCTCAAAATTTCCCAAGATGATAAATGCCGCATTTGCCAGGAGCAAATAGAAATAGAGATATTGTCTCAGCTTGTCCAATCCTAGCAAAGACCGAATACCTTAAAAGACATGACAGGGTGTGTAGCTACCTCCACTGGCAGATCTGTACCGCCCTCGAAGTTCCAAACACATGCCCCAAGTGGTACGAACACTCACCAAAACCGGTGACGTCTGTTGGATTGTGTACGATATTGTACGACCAACAAATTCAAACTGATCGCACGATAGCGGCAAACAAACTGGATATAGTGATCCGGGATTTGGCGAAAAAATCGTGTTTACTTATCGATGTTGCTGTACCTTGCGATCAAAACGTCGTTACCAAGGAGGCCGAGAAACGTCTTAAATACAAGAGTTTGGAAGTCGAGATCAGCCGAATGTGGGGCGTAAAAGCACAGGTCGTACCGATAGTTATCGGAGCTCTGGATTTGTTCTGCAAAATGTGAGTAAGAACTTGTTTAAACTCCCAGGTAATTCAAAAGACTGGGAAGTGCAAGAAATTGCTTTATTTGGAACAGCCCACATTTTGCGTAAAGTATTGTAGAGGCACTGATAGTCACCGGATCTGCTCCTTAGGTACCTGGTTGCAACCTGGAGTAGATTTTCTATTCAGCCGACTCATAACATCTTTAGTCGTGATGTAATGGGAAAATAATAATAATAATGATAATAACAATAAAGCACAACACACTCACCAAACAAAACACTAAATTAATAATTTGTATACATTAGGTGAATTACAATTTGAAATAAAATGCATTTTAAATCAGTAATATCTAGAGCAAGTAAATAATTGTGCATTTTAACTAAAGATTACCATATGAACCCATTGCAATCCCATGTTTAAACTTGCATCATCTGTTTGGAAACTTAAACGGATTATTTTAGTATTTTTTCAATTTTTTTGAAGATGAGCATTTTGAAAAAACTCAAAATCAAAATTTTAAATTCAAATTTGAAAACCTTTTTTAACCCAACCCCTATTGAGTTGTATATCCCATAAAAAGCCATAAAGAAAGCTGCAAAATGACACCTGTTCCAGCTTAATTTGGAGAGGATCTACACCAATTTAAAAAGTTTCAGGGACCAATTTTGTAAAATTTTCCACAAACCTGTATTTCACAAACGGGTGGAAATATTTTACTCAAAATTTGTGGTTTTCTTATTCTTCATTCATACTACCTATATGTCAAATTTCATCTGAATCTAAAATGGTGAGGTAAAATTTTAATGAAAACTCTGTTGATTTAATATGGAATGACCCTAACTATTAATTATTTTTCAAGAATTTTTAAAAATCTTGCGTTGTTTGTCATTTCTATCAAGTGTAAGACGCGCTATTAAGTTGAGTTTTCTGTCGAAGTTGACAGCTTTGCAGTACCGTGACGTAGCGAGAACCCACCTCTCCCCGCACCCCCCGCTGTGGAGTATAAAGTGCGACATAGTAGTCCGTAGCCCCTTGACGTTTACCGTTATAGTACCATAATAGTGGATTTACGGTTGCGCTAAGTAAGCTACTGCTTGGGGCCTCAAAAACGATTAAACAGAATTACAAATTTGCTAAAAGTTTTTATGAAAAAAAATACAATTTTATAAATACTCCTGTAATCAAATAAAAAATTAAATAAATTTGACAAACATACTATTGGATGAGGAAATAATTTCCCGCAATTCCCACGCTATTAGAGTTAGATTTATTCCAAGACCGGCAATTTCATTATCATTTATTACGTTTTGAATTTGTGGAGTGCGTGACAGAATTCATTCTCTCACAATCCGCCACAGCGCTCTGATTTGTTGACTCAAATGATCTCTTTTTACATATCTAACGTTTGGTGTATTCGAGGTTTGAATGACACGATGAGGTTGTCTTTTAATTTTTTAAACTTAAATAATTACAAATTGTAGAGGTGAATGATCATTTAGTAAACTTAAAAAGGTTGCTGACAGTAAAAATGTGGGGGAGCTTCAAAACAATTTTCATTTCGGGTCTCGAAAAAGGTAAATCTGTTGCTGACTTTCGATTTGCATGTTGGAATCAAACTGCTTATTACACACACACACACAAACACACACCGGCAGATTGTACTAGTCACGGAACTTTTCTTGATATCTCGCAGCGCAGGGTGCGGGCATAACCCTTTCGTGACCGATTTAATTTTTTTTCCGAATTTTGAAATAAAAATTTGTATTTAAGTTACTTTTTAGTTACTATTTCAATGTTGATTACTGAAAATTGTTGTTAATGTTTAGTTTTTTAGAAACTATTAATGGGACATATCTGTCAGATTGAACCCTACGGGTATGATGGAACATGATAATATTGAGAAGAATATTTAGAGAATAAATATTGAGAAGAATATTTATATTGAGAAGAATTTTTTTTCTAGAATTTCAATTATAAAACAACCCAATATTCAAAAAGTAATAATAATTACATTTATTTTTAAAAAATGGAAATGGAGGATCAATACAATGTTTTACATTACATTCTTGGCAAATGGTGTCTGTTCTTTTCTCCTGTTGCTACTCTCATACTGCTGCCTTATAAATGCAAAAAAATGCACATTGTCGTAAATATGGAAAAATTTCAAATTAATTTATTATGTAATATCATGAATTAAACAATGCAAAAGAAATATTAAAACGACATAAAAATAACCGGAAAGAAGAAAACTTTCGAAATGGGGGAACTTTTTGAAACAGTGACAAGACAAAATATTCGCAAAATCACTTGTAACCCCCCATTTGAAAAGAAAATAGAAACAATATAATTAACAAAATAATTCAAAACAAACGAAAATAAACCTTACAACAAAATAAAACGCCCAGAAAAAAATAAAACTGTCCATAACGAGGACATGAAATCACTCGTAACTGAGCATTAGAACGCAGTACACACACTGTCCTCAAGATTGCAGAATGCACTAGTAGAGGGTTACATGCATTCCAGCGAACTTCTCGAGGAATATGTTTACTGGAACATATATGTCCCACTGGTCACGAAAAGGATAAGTCACATCAGATGCGTGTCGCCAAATATAACATTATTAATACTATTCGCACTTCTTTCGATCTTAATACAACAGGATATTATAGACGATAAAATAGAACAATCAATAAAGCAATTAACAAAAACCGCAAGTAAAAATAATTAGATAATGATAATTTTTCTTATTAATGAGATACGATATTAGTGTACGTACTAACTTAATTTAATCTTCTGAATAATTTAAATAATCGCTTAAATTGGAAAGCAGAGGTAGGCTGTCCTGATCATCTTGCCGTGCCGTTCCGTATGAGACCAAGGTTTTGACCAAAGTGCGCCGAGTCGTGCTGGGTTGAGCACAAGAAAAGTCGCTCGACTAGAATAGAAATCTCACTTACCACTCAAGGTAAGAGATACAATGGAAGAATTAGGGTACTGATGTGAATGAGAAGGAAGAAGAATGAAAGATCGCGGCGGTCCGTGTTCCGTTTGTCAGAGTACTGCTATGGCATTCGCCTGCTGTTGATCGAACAAATCAGGCAGATCTACCGAGCAGAACAGCCGTTGGTTAGAATTCTCCTCCAGACAGCGACTGAATTCAACCAAGCTAGCGTCGAAAATCCTACTACCGTCGGGACTCGAACCTAGAACCCTTGCGTTGGAGGCAACAAATGTCACTCTAGTGTCACTGATCGGTAGGTCCTAGGGTTTGAGTCCCGACGGCGATAGGATTTTCGACTCATCACTGTCTGGAGGAGAATTCTAGGGGCTTGTGGCTCTGATCGCTAGTTTTCCGTGTTTTCTCCGACCAATTCTATGCGAATGCCGGGGCAGTACTCTAACAAATGGGCCACGGACCGCGCGCGATCTTTCTTTCCTCATCCTTGTCTAACCTCACACCTTACTTACACACACCAAACTATATTCACTACTAGGCACGCGACTTTTCTTGACGTCTGAGCTCCCTAGTGCTCAACCCAGCACGACTCGGCACGGACTGGTCAAAATCTTGGTCTCACACGGAACGGAACGGCAAGATTATCAGGGCTGCCTACCGCTGCTTTGGGATTTAAGCGATGATTCAAATTATTCAGAAGATGAAAATTAAGTACATACACTAATATCACATCTCATAAATAAGCAATATTATCATTAATTATTTTCGCTTGTGGTTGTTATTAATTACTTTATTATTTGTTCTATTTTATCGTCTATAATATCATGTATTAACAACGAAAGAGGCGCGAATAGTATCAATAATGTTACAGTTGGCAACACCCATCTAATGAGACCTAAGCAGGGGTGCCTCGTGGCTCAAGAGCGAAGTCGCTCGCCTTTCACCAAGGAGGTCCGGATTAGTTTCCCGTCGATCTCATGTGAAATTTGTTCCAACAAAACGAGTTCGGCTGCTTCACAAGGGCTAGTTCAACCCCTGTGAAGTGCCCTAAACCTTTCCCATATCCTTATTCCTTCCCAATTCTGAGCCGCTGGGTAGTGACGTAGGGGCGCGCGGTGTGAGGCGCGTACGCGGAGATGCTACCTGGCGGTCCTCTTGACAACTAACGAGACAATGACTTATAATAGTGGAGGATTACTTCTAGTGGTTGCGCATCAATAGTGGATTACTCTGAAAAAGCGCCAAGCGCTCAACGCCCCGAAAGGGGTTTGGGGACGCGTCCGGGACGTTGCGTCACACGTCCTCTCCCCGCACCCCGCGCTGAGAGACATCAAGAAAAGTCGCGCGACTAAGGTCCGATTAAATTAAGAAGGTGATTGACAGTTCTGTGTGACGTCAGGACGCCTCTCCCGTTTCCATGGCAGCTGCCAACCAGAGAGTCACACCGTGACGTGTCAGGTCGCTCAGTTGCCACTGCCGAACACGGGGAACATTTGAGAATCGCAGCGACTTGCCTGCCGCCGCGCCGCCCGCGTTTCTGCCTGTGCTGCGCGCGCAATGTGTACTGTGTTGTGATGAGTTGCGTTGAGGTTAGGCTTTTGTCGTATTTTTTACACTTTTACACGTATTTTTTGAAGTGTTTGTTTTCGTGTCCCGGTAACACGTGCTCAGTGGTTTGCGACCAGACAACGTCGCTCCCCTCCACTCACAAGTGTCAATCACCTTCTTAATTTAATCGGACCTTAGTACCAATACCACCTAGATACCAGGCCTCACAACTCTGTAGTGACGTCATCAGCTAGGGGCCGGCTAAGGCCGGACTCCAACTCCCGCCGCACGCACTCGCCAACTTGAAATCATTTGAGAGGGTTTAAGTAAGCCAATTGGAATCTGAATAATGGTGTGCACTACTTTTTCTGTTTTTTCGTTCGCAGCACTGATTTTCACTGAATCACGTTATTTGAAATGTTTGTGACAAGCCTAGAAAGAAATATTGAATATTAGTAAAAAACATAAAGATTTATAATTATAATCTGTGCAAAATTATGATAGTAGGTTAGAGGTTATGTAAGCAGTTTAAATATCACAATTTTTGCTTCATAATGTTAATAACAAAAATACTCGAACTTACCTTTGAATTTTCAGTAACTACATAATCATTTCGTAGAATACCACGTAGGGATCTCTTCCTAAATTCAGGACCTTATAGGCAAACGAATACATGTGCATTCTTGGGTCCTTTTTGGTGTTGTATTATTACAAAATGGAACACAGCACTTCTGAACCGTAGTGTTCCTTCTTAACCTAACAATTCAGTTACTGTTTACAAATAATATGCTTTACCGGAATCATTCTTCGTTTGTCACATCTGAAATAGGCAAATAAATCGAATAACACGCTATAAATCAGTCTGACCTGAACATGTTCGGCCTCATTTCGGCGCCTACGTAGTGACGTCAGCAAACTCCTCGAGCTCAGCTGTTAGGCCTTCTATATGCAGGTGGTATTGCTAGTACACTAGCACATATACCGAGAGACCAGGCGCGAGCTTGAAGCTTGCTCGGGGTGGGGTGGGGCGCGCTGGTGGGTGATACCTGATTGGAAGCCGAGGTCAGGGCCGGAACTCGCCATCCAGCGGGAGAATATCACAGCAATCTCCCGCGAAAAAAACAAAACAAGTGACACATGTGACATTTGCTTCTGTTTGATAACATCCAATTCACCGATGTTCGGCGGGTTCATGAAATATTTTAATAATGAATAAATCTCTTAATTCATGAAATATAATAAATAGACATCGGATGTTTAGGCACTAAAAAATGGCCTTTTAGGCGCCTAAAAAGGCATTGATAATGTCGACAATAAGGAGATAAAAAAGGTAGTCATAAATTACGTTCACAATAAAATTAAAAATTATTTGTAGAACTACATACATATTTACAACTCTTCTACATTTTATTCTTAATAGTTTCCATTGCAATATACTACCAGTAACTTTTCAAGGATTGCAATTTCAAATCTGCAACGACTGGGAGACAAAATCAGTTTGAATACAGAGAAGGATTTCTGAACATCTACTGATGTGTCTGGCATATATTGTAGAAGTCCAACATTAGCAACACTGAAGCCTTCTGGGAATTTACATTTATTTCCACTCAAAAGGTGCCCTCGGTGCATCGTAAATCAACCATTTTCTCAGAACATGGCCAGTATTTATGAAATAAGGAAATGGAGAAAAATATACTATATAAATGGAAAATACTTTCAGGGATTCTCTCATATTTCAAAATACAAATACGTGAATTGAAGGTTTTGTTATGAATGGTCAGGTTGGACCATGGCCGATTTTCTGATATCTTAGCATTATACTATATAAAAATAGTACATAAAAGGCAAAAACGTACAATAATTCTAAAGAAAAGGCATGTATGCTAAAATAAGCAAAAATAAGCATTATAAAACTTCGTCATATGTCATCATTTGTCATGATTCGTGCACATATATTATCAGGCTTTAAATAAGTTTGCTAGAAAAAATAGGCATTTCCCTAAACATCCGATGTCTAATAAAAAATCAACATTAAGCATTTTTCGTACATTATGTTCTTTAGAACTTTCTAATTCGAATGGCTCATTGACAAAGTATTTCTTAAAAAGTAAATTGTTGAAATAATTATTTAACACGAACCTGCAAACGGAAAAACAAAGCGCTCCTATTATACACTGAGGTACAATTTTTACAGAAACATTTAATTGAATTCTCGAATGTTTTAAAACTTATTTCTTCATATGTAATGTTTAAATTTGACAACCATTGAATTTGAAAGATTATTTTTTTAGAAGTAGCTCATTAACTTGAAGTTATTCATACATACATTCATACACACACTCAAATATTTTATTTTCTAATAGCCAAACTTTTTGAATTTGTCATCTCATTTAAAAATTCCCAAGAACATAACAGTAGTCACTATGACGGATAAAAATATACTATATCTACATTCAATATTTTAGAAGAAAAGTGTACCTAAATATTAAAAATAACACTTGCGGGAAAACGAGAAAAATTAAAAGAATGGAATTCAAGACATACCTACTACATCCCAAGTTGATACGTCACAAAGCACAAGAAAACAATACGCGTTCCTGTTAAATCAGTCATTTGTTCTGAGAACATCTGTGTTTACAGTCTACCAACAATGAAACTGAAAAGAACCACCAAGGAATGTTCTCCAGAGTTGTAAACCGACCAGGAAGAATGACAGCTGAAGGGGGCGTGGCGCTGCGCGCGTCATATTTAAACTCATTGTGGAGGCATTTAAATGTCCGATACATACAAAAACTATATAGTGGCGTGTTTCACAAAGTTTTCAGGAGTCAATTAAGACCAAAACCGAAAAACCCCAATCCTTCAATTTTTCTATACCTCACTCTTTATCCTGGTAAACTAGAGATTATGCTTCACAAAATTCCTACTAGAATAAAATTAGAAAGCATTTTAGACAGTGGTATAACAACTAATAACTAGAATTTCACTCGTAATTACGTTACAAATTAGGCAATCCTCTACCTCATCATTTTACATTTATAATTATCCATAAAGATTCGCTGTCGTGCGTGTATTTAAATCCTCTCATTATTTGAAATTAAGAATATGCTGGACTGTGGCATGATCGAAAAAGAAAAGAAAAACATTTAGTTAATAATAAAGAAAACAATAAAAACAATGGATATCTATAAAGCAAAAACTCCAATCCAATCATAATTTGCTTTAGACAGTTTGTACAAAAGAAAACAAATTAATATGCAATGATACGAAGAAGAAACACTATTAGTTTCCACTTGCGCATCATTGATAAAGTTTCAAAATAGTTGAACGTGCCGCTGAGAACTAACAACCAATCAGCAAGAGCGTTGGTATAAACAATGCAATTGATAACGAATGGTGAATAAATTTTTTAAAAAAGATTACACGTGGACGTGCGCGAAGCATTTGGTGCAAATAGTTTTTGTAAAGCATGCTTGTGTGAATAGATCGTGTGAATTTTTTGTATTAGCAAGCATCATGCGTGATAATAAACACTTTTATTTCATATTAACTGTTGGCACGCTTGAATTAAGTTCGCTGGGAAGTATGGAATATTATTTAAATAGTAACAGTGTAAAGTACCGTGAGTGTTCAATCATTGCATAACCAACGCAGAATCAAGGACAAAATAAATTAATAAACTCAGAAAATAGCGGAAAGATTTAATCGAATATCGTGTGTGGTCGACAAACGAAAGGATTTATCATCGCGAGGATGTAATAGTGTCACTGGCAGAAAGGCAAATAGGTAAACATTATTTAGTTGGAAGACCAAATTGTGTTTGATAGAATTTGTTTAAATGGTCAATATTCTTAAACACCAAAGATGAGTTCATGCATGATGAGGGTGGATAATATATTTTATTTTTATTAAGAGAAAATGTGTAATACATTTATTGGGTTGTAGTTTTGTTGTTGATTATAATTCATCTGATCTTGGCTGGCCTACGACATCACTTATTATTCATCTGTTTTAGGCAAATATTTTGAATAAGATAGGAGAGCTATTTAGATGGACAATAACGTGAATACATCAGATAACAGAATCAGTTCCATACTTTGGAATTGAATGTATTTCTCTTGTTGTATTTGTCTTCAGATTTGAGCTGCTAATGTTATTAAAACATTGTGCTGTGCGAGATCGTCAATTCATCTTTTCACAAATGTCTCCGACCCGCAAAAATTTCTATTTAAGTGTATAATGATTTCTGGGGACTCGGAAGTACAACTTTTTTTGCAAAATATTTCTTTTATTGTGTAATCTCATAGTTCCTTTTCAGGAAATAAGAATATTTTGCCTGTTTATGCTTTGAATATATTTTTTGCGAAATTCGAAAACATTGAGTGTCAGCATGTCCCTATTCCTGAACCAGATGATGACACCTAGCCATGCTGTCTTTTCAATTTGTCATCTTTATTTTTATTCCTGCAACCAGGGAATTTTGTTTCGCAATGAATTTTATTTTTTATTGGTTTGGTAATAATTTAACAATTGAAAGATGTGTTTACGTCTGCATTCTAGTGTTTCTTTGTAGTATTTCGAAGAATAGGGGAGCTTCGTATTCTCGTGAAGAATGGAAAAGTTTTCATTCATTTTATTTTCAAAAAGCGCCTTGCACCAGCGTGATTCAATAGAAATGGAAGGAAAATGTTTTCTGAAAACGACAATATTATTGTTGAACAGCATCTGTCATGCGAGCCTCCTTTGCAAGTATAAATGTGAACATCATCGAGGTGATCCATGGAGTAACTTTCAACTTGATTTCAATAAACACGGCGATGAAATAAACAGATCTCAATTAGTGGAAATGAAAATTTATTTAGCGCTCTTTGTGACCGTATATTGTGCCAAATATGTAAGAAGTTTGGTTTCTCTGTTGATACTCTCAAAGAGGTCTTGATACTAAGATTAGGTTTTTTGTAAATATTGTACTTGTGAATTTAGTTTCTTGAATTCTAGTGAGGTAAATGTATAGAGAACAAGCCCAAATCACTTTTTGATGTTAATATTAGATTAACTTATATTCTGAGAGCCATTGATAAATGAAGTGAAGCTAAAATAAAATGGTGCGATGTGATAAATTTATAAAAACGTGACAACTTGCAAGTGTATGCTCATTTCTTGGAAATAGCAAAAAAAACTGCATCTAAAGATAGCACAAAAATGCACTTGAAATGACAACGCTTGGGAACAGCATAGGCTGTAAAGCGTGAACACAAATTTGTCTGTTGGTTTTAAAGACGTATCATAAAGGAGAGGCCATCCATCAGTCATTGCTGGTGTTGTTTCTGCAAGCAGTATTGAAACTCTGGGATATTGTTATTTTCAAGAAGTATTGTGTTTATTTGAGAAGGCAAATTCTACATCAAACTATAATAAGCATTAATAGAATCTCGGTAGCAGGAGTGAAGGTAATTTTAAAAAGATATGTAGGGAAGAATGGGGTAAAGTATACAAACTATTTAGGAGATGGTAATTGAAAAATATCCATTCTGGGTGTGAAGATACACTAAATGGTAATGTAATAAATTGGAGCCTGTAAACTATATTGTCACGAGAATGGACGGAAAACTCAGAAAACTAAAACGAAGGGAAAGAAACTGGAAGTTAGAAAATCTCTAGGTGGGAAGATCAGGCTAAGCCACATTAGGGCAAAGCAATGAGGTAGAACAATAAACTTGTTGAGATGTAGAAAACTGTGTGGGCAACATTTCACTATAAGTGATCTACAAAATTAAGATCTGCTTGTCCCATTTTGGGGTCAGATGGAACCAAATACTTGGTATAAATATACTAGGCAAATATCAACATATAAAAGAGTAATTCATTCGTGTTTTGTGGTTCACTCTTCGTAAAAATTTGAAAAGAAGACATTAAAACTCAGAGTGTATGAAGCAGTAGCTTTATCCAACAGGGAAAATTATGCTGTGTAAAGATGTTCATATGCTTGGTAACCCACCAGGACTTGATACAGTACATTAGCAAAAAGGAAGATAGATTCCCTCTACTATAATGTATCAGATTATTCATCTGAGTTTTATTAAATGCTTGAGTAAACAACCAAAAACACTTGTTTTTCCACAAAATATTTACGTACGAATTACGTAAATATTTACGTTATTCATTAATAACTTTATCTCAGGAACCAATAAACCAATTTAATGACAGATCTCAAGATATCTTCAAGATAGTTAAAACATACACAGTATAGTACTACTTGAACATACAAATGTATAATTTTTGAACAATTAAAAATTTGCATTAAACATACTTTACATCATTCAATGCATTGAGCTGTATTCATTTAAAAAGTTTGAAGGGAAAATTTGGAGTCTCTTTTGAAAAATTGTTTTCATACTCACCTTAATTTCACACAAAATTACGTTTAAACTACTCATATTTTGAAAAAAAATATTGGAGAAAATACAAAAATTCGGAGACTTTTCAAAAAAATATTTTGAAATATTGCCGTATTTCACAAAAAAATATGTAAAATTGCATGAAAAAATACATGATTTTGTTTAAATAGTAGTATTTAATGAACAGATTTCGTAATGAAAAATATCAAACTTCAATATTATAGTTCTAAGATGAGACCGCAAATGTGGTTTCGTCGTATTTTCGAAAATTTAATGTTCAGTGAATATGGAACCTGCACAATTTTTATAAGACTACTTTGCTCTATCTGAGGAATAAAATTAAGGAAAAATTGGAATCATTTTGAAAAAAATTGAAAATGTCTTAGAGGCGTCTTGTCAAGTATCCACTAAAAACAAATTTCCATTCCAAATACATGCTGTGAACAATATTTGAAAAATAACGGGTAGTTTCTGCGTAGTATTTGCTTGAATAAAGGCAATTTATCGATCTTGTTCTTAAAATAGGCGTCATTTTTTAAATGAAAATTAAAATTTACAGCCAGATTTTATTGTAATATTTTTGTCATATTTCATTTCTAGTAGTTTTGGACGGAAAACTGAGAAAATGTGAAAAAATATGTCAAGTTGACTGAGTCGCTGCTGCTGCTGAGAACAGGTTGAGGCAAAATCGAAAAGATAGCTTAGACTGAAGAGTTTAGGAAATTAGTACCAGAATCTCTGAGTCGTGTTGAAGCACCACTAGTTTCCTACACTTTAGTGAAGATTTAATTTGGTGTTAAAGATGGTTCTATTTACATTCGCTAAACATTCATATAAACATACACATGATATTGAAGAAAGCTCTATTTACACTGTCGAGAATAACTGGCTTTACTCTAATTAGTTTACCTTTATTATTGTTATTATGAAAATAATAAGAATGTTTTACATTCTTATCACGTACTATAGATTATACATGAGGTATACGAAAGAGTATATTAATGATTCATTGTCGCATTTTAAGGTAGTTCTCGTTGTTATTTTTGTACCTCATTCATTGTTTCATGTTGTAACTTCAAGTCATTGAACCTGCATTTTTTCTCTAGGGTGTGGTACACCTGGTAGAACTGTTCAACGTCAAGCAGGCCGTGGTTGTCGTGAAACTTTTTTCATGATAATCACCCTCCTGATGGAGTATAAAAAAGAACACAAAATACGCCACGTACATCCAGTTTATTGCGTTGGATCACTTCATCCTCGTCAATAACATTTACGGCGGACAATGGGAAGTCAATGATGTGCAGTTGAAGTCCACAAACACTGTAAATGCTCCTTGCTGGCACAAACGACTCACTACCACTACGAAAATGAATAACTGCATGAACGTGATGATCATGGCACAGACGAAGGAGACAGTGATAATTCCTCGAAACTTCAGGCTGCTGGACGAGTTGGAACAAGGACAAAGAGGTATTGGCGATGGCACTATCAGCTGGGGGCTAGCAGAAGATGACGACATATCCTTAACCAAATGGATCGGCACAATATTAGGCCCTTTACGGACACCGTTCTCTGATCGTCTGTATAGTTTGTCAATAGAATGTGGACCTAATTACCCAGATGAATGTCCTACTGTGAGATTTCTCACTAGGATACACATGAGAGGAGTGAATTCTGAGACAGGGGAAGTGGATAAAAATGCAGTTCCGGTGCTAGCAAAGTGGCGTAGGGAATACACAATTGAAAAGGTTCTGAGAGAGTTGCAAAGGCTGATGACGTGTAGAGAAAATTCGAGATTATCGCAACCACCTGAAGGAAGTTCTTTTTCGATTGTTTGAAACCATAGCAATCTACTGATGTGATCATGAGCTGAGAAGTACTTGCTGTTTTTATGTCAGAAATAATGAATAGACTCGTTGTAAATATTTGAGTGTTGAGATTACTATAACTAGAAGTAGATTGTACTAAGCAGTCCAGAACTTTGGTGAATGTAAATCGAAATATCAAACTGTAAAAACGTACGTGTGTAAAATGAAATATTAACTTATGGCATTTAACATTTTAGAATATTTTAATTTCCTTAATAGGTTCATAAGTGCAAGTTTCAGGCCATTCTACACGAGTTAAATCTTTATGTGCAACATTCAAAATCCACTCTTAGAATAAATGTATGTCATTAATAGAGGTGGAAACTTTTTGCAGGCTTTAGGCCCTGAAATCTGAAATAAGCAAATATTCTAAAAGAAATATGAACAGAAATGTTCAAAACTTTAGTGTCTTTACAACAACCTGTATTTTACACGTTTAAATCTTTAACCTCTAACAAAGGTCACACATGTTCAAATGAAAAACATGTTATTTACTACTGCACATTTTATTTTTGTATTAAGAAAAAAACAGAAGTCGAAAGAAAATTATTAGATTTTCTGGTCCTAGGAAACGAGTTTTACCAGACAATGTCTTATTTTTTGAAAAAGACATGTCAACAACATACTGTGTTTTGCGTATATTTATATGTTAACATACTTTTGAGAAATTTATTGTCTAAAAGATAGGCTCGCAGACAAAGTATTTTCTTTTTCTCATTTTATCAAGTATTAATTCTGTATTTCTTGATACTTCAAAACGTTACTTTGCTGACCTTCGCCAAGATTCATGTAAAGGTTTTTGTATGAGCTTATTTCAAGAGTCAAGAAAATTTACGAACTGCTATAGAAAAACAATTTATCTGGTCTAGTTCTATGTTTTTCGTCGAGTAACCCAATCCCGCCAAATATATACCTATGGAATACAGTATGGGTGATAAGTAAATTATATTGTCTAATAAAATATTTCATTGCAAAACTCTCAAATAGTATACAAAATTAATACTTACTGCCAGTAACTCTCCTATTAAGTTCATCAACGCTAGGCTGTATTAAGTTGAATAATTGATTTTTTGAATTTTTTTCTAACAATTACTCATTGCAATTCAACGATCAACTTACAACAGTTTCATGATTCAACATGATTCATTTTGAAAAATATTTAAAAAAATATTCACCCTACGTAGTGTCTCTTGTATTAAAAAATTAACTATGTCATAGTCAAACGTAGAGATCTACAGAAAGACAACCTACTGTTATATTTAAAATTATCTGTGGCAAATGTTATTGTGAATATATCGGAAGTAAAATAAGTCTTTTAGAAACTATATTAAGAGAACAATTATATAATTTGATACCTCCAACTTAATATATATATATATATATTTCTGCATTATAATTTTCTATTATATCATATTTTATTTAAATATTTGAATTTATTTTTGCAAACATTTCAAAACGTTGATACACATGGAACTTATTTATTCATGTTTGAACTTTTATCTCTTGTCTCGTTTTATTAAGTATTTAATATAAAATATCATGTTGCAAAATACTATATTGAAGCTATTATCAATTGATATTTATATTGTTATTCCAATTTTGATACACAAATTTAAAATTTATTAAAAGTAGTTTGTTGTTAGAAAGTTTTTGTTTATCCTTATTTTATAAGTTATTTTTCTTCTATTTTCATTATATTTTGTTTTATATCTGATGAAAATCGACTAGTGGTGAAACTTGATAAGAATTAGAACATCGTTCAGCTGATTGTACATACAAAATCAAAGAACATTACGCTCTGCATTAATTAAAACTTTTTACCGTAAAATATATCTTTGAAGGAAAAGTGTGAAAAATGCAAATAAATAAATTTTTGTCTCCAAAAGCTCTAAAGTACACATTATATGAGCTCCCTAAAGCAAAAGTGTCACATATTATCGGTTTTGAGATATTTAATATTTTACTAGTTGTTGTAAAATTAAGTAGTACATTATTTTATTTTTACTTAAAAAATTTGGTTCAGTTAAAAATTTTGTTTTCTCTCATATTTTGATTATTTTTTCCAATTATGAAATTGGCCAAAGAGCCTTAATGGAGTTGCCTCACGTGTGATATACAAGGTACAGGATGGGTTTGATAAACGTATTTGAAAGGGAGTTAATAACTGATTATACTTATTTTTTCAAAAAATACTAAATTAAATGTACACCATGCCCGAAAGAGGATAATACAAGAGTTGAAATTATAAATTCGTGTTCAAAAGATAATATTGGGGAACAACGTAACATAGCCAATCTCAAACAAATTGAAAATAATAGCTTGATTTATCTCCTAAATTTCCATCATTTCCATTCAGAGATCTGAAGAAAGCAGGCTAGCAGGTGAAGTGAATATGTGTATGTGTACCTGAGCTGAAAAACTCATATTCGTGACAAGAATTCGGGGACCACAAGCGGTGAAAAGTAAGACGTATACGGATGTAGGCGTAGAGAGAAGTCCACTGCCACTTTGAGCTACAGTATTTGAAAGAAACGTCTCTAACACAATAAAAGAGGAAAGGGATGACTTCTTAGCGATTTCGTGTCGTTTTATGCCTATTAAACGCGAAAGTTTTAAAACTTGATAAAAATCAATTTTCAAGTATGAAATACGTGCTGAAATGCTGTTGTTAAAGTAACAATTACAGTACGTGCACATGAACTGTATTCGGGATTGACCACTACTTGGATTAATTTTTTGAATTTCCAGGTTAAGTTTGGGGCAACCGAAACGTGTGGGGAAACGTTGAGGTGAAGTACCGTTGGGGGATCTGTTGTGGGAACACTTGGGGAAAAGATTTTGTGAAGCATTTAGCGGGACATGTGGGAGAATATCTAAGAACCGGTGAACACGTGAGGTAATTAAAAAGGTGGGGGGGGGGTGCGACTGTACCTGCCGGAAACATGTGAACGTTTTTATTCTTGACCGAGATATTTAGGAAGTAACAATAAATCTATTCTGTCTTAAGACTAAACTATTATCCTAACATTTTACATTTCTTGGTCTAATACCGAACATTATTTACTCTGTGCAATTTAAAAGCCACGATATTTTGGAAATTCCAGGCGCTCTGTCTCTCTTGATTCCCTTATATTGATGCGGAGAGCTTGTATACATTTACAAAACACTAACTAACACTATATTTACAAATACTATCTTTATGTAAGTGTAGGCATGTATAATAAGTAGGGAAAGTGTGACATTGGTTATATGTGAACATGTGAGTGAGCATTATGTATAAGAATGTGTATGTACATATGTATTTATGTATATATGTGTGTATGTACGTGAAATTTTTAAAAGTATTATTAATGTTAACGGTTGAATTTGCATGGGTCTGTAAAGGCTGTTGCATTGTTCCATCCTTTGACTTAGTACTAGTTGCAATTTCTTTTATTGTGTTAAATTGTAAATTGTAAATGTATTGTTTGAATTGTAAATGTAGGTGTATTCCAAAGCTGTTGACTTATGGTTGCCACCTGGCAATCAGCCAATTGTAGCCAAATAAATATATTATTACGTATCCTCATATACACTCTACGTATGCGCATGTAGGCTGCTTTACTCTGCACCGTCGTTCGCCTTGCTTTAACCGCGGCTTGTAAGATATGATTCCCCCTCAGCCCCTTCCCTCCCGCCCAGCTCAGGGGTGTTTGATGTACTTGTTCAACAACAGCCAAAAACTGTACATGACGTATGGGGGAGAATATTATTTCCGCACATTTTCTTAAGTTCCACAACATTTTAACTATAAATACGATAGTTGAAACATGAATAAAATATAAAAAAAGGTATAATAATAAAATTTAAAAAAGTAGACATTTTCGTTTCCGAAAACATATTTGCAACGAGCTGCTGGTTTGATTTTTCTTCATTGCTAACAAAATAGTAACTTACCCTCAGATCTACGTCTACCACTAAAAGCAAAAGGAGTGCTCAACAAAACGTGCGCAGAGTGACATTTACGTCGAGAAGCAAAACAAGGGGCCATCTCAGCATTTGCTCAATGGATCAGGGAAACTGGACAAAAACCTGATCGAGATGGGGGTCATTGACCCGGAAGCTGAAGTACATTACTTGTTAGAGACGTATTAAGTCGTTTTTTAACCAACCCAAAGGTCTGTATAGAAGAATCCGCGTAAGAATGAGCTACAATGGAGGAGTGTAAATCCGTCTGTATTCGACAGGAACAGTGCCTTGTTTAACGCATTGGGGGCCCGGGCCCAGAGCTTCCAATGTTCATGAGGCCCCGATGGTTTTTAAAAAAAACTATTTGAAACTACATTTTTCTAAAACTAAAATTTAAAAAACAAAAATTATGTATTATTAAACTATTCGCAAAAAAATGGCATAACGGAGTAATGTATTGCGCATCATTGGATAGTATTTATAAAACGAATTGTCGGAGGTTGATGCGTTTTAATATTATATTAAATTTGTTCAAAGAATTGTCACCCCGAGCGTGATTCGAACCCGGGTACTCTCGATTACGCCCAGGTTTGTTTTTTTAAAATTTGTTGCGTCTTTACGCAATGCGTCTCTTTAGCCCTTGGTCGAGCGTTGAGCGCGGTTGTAATCGTCCATTACCTTTTGTTATCAGCGCTCTCTGTATTCCAGAGGGTGCTATATTTATGTGTCGCGTCTCGTCTCGTCTGTCAGTTGTCAAGAGGACCACCAGGTAGCATCTCCGCATACGCGCCTCACACCGCGCGCCCCTGCGTCAGTACCCAGCGGCCAGAATTGGGAAGGAAAAAGGAAGGGGGTAAGGTTTAGGACACTTCACAAAGGTTGGACTAGTCCTTGTGAAGCAGCCGAACTCGTTTTGTTGGAATAAATTTCACGTGAGAATCGACGAGAATCGAAACCGAACCTCCTTGGTGAAAGGATACAGTGACCACGATGCACAAATTCTTACAATTACAAGAAATGCGAACAATGACACAATAAATATACACGTATGAGTAGAGTGTTTACTAAAAGTAAAATTAAATGATTCATTGATTACTAGCTACAGGAGACAAGGGACGCGGTTTATAATACTATTGATACAAACAATAAATATCATTCTTTTTTTTTTCAACGGTGTCATTTCATTTTAACACTTGCTTTTCTTTGTAAATAAATAACTAATTATTTCGGAAAAGCAATTCTTGGATAACTTTATTCAACTTGTTCCATAATTCGCTCCTAGTGACTTTCATGTATTTGGTGAACCCAAAGAAGATATGTGAGGCAAACATTTCAGAAGTGACGAAGAGGTGAAAACCGAGGTGCATGACTTGCTAAAGACACAACCGAAAGTTTTCTTTCTGCGTGGTAACTATGCACTTCCAAAGCCTTCGAAAACATATTGAATGTCTAGGAGACTATGCCGAAAAATGATATACATAAGATGTTCCAAATTGTTTCAATACGAAATAATTGCACTTTTAAGGTTTTCATTGGAATGTTCTTAATAAATACCTTGGAACCCACTTCTCTTTCAGATTCCTCTGGGTACACCACACAGCCCAAACTAAAACCCAATCTCACCGCATCACCAACATCCTACAAGCCATCCTCACCACACCACTCCCTTTCCATTATGAAAAAAACACATTATTCTATGCCCCATGCTCACCTATGCTCTCCCTACCTGGTTTAATACTTCTAGCAATAACCACTGTTAAATTACTTGCTTCGAAATAGAATTATATGAAGAATATTCTTCCCTCCTCCATTAACCAGATATAACGACATCCGGTCCCAACACCAAATTCCCCTTATCTTCACCTTTATCCACAATTTCAGAACCAAATCCAAAACTATCCTTCCGACCACACATATAACCATCTCCCTCACACCCCACTTTCACATTCTCCAAAACACAGCCAGAAATAGAATAAAAAACACTCAATAGAGATCCTCCAGCTGCCACTACTACTCATATAGATCAGAGAGTACAAGACTAATATCATACTAGACGTCACACAGGCTAACTTAGGCAATTGCAATTTCATATCAACAGGTCAAATCACATAACCTCGCCAACAACACAATCCATACCCAATAAAATATCCTGTCAATTCCTTACTCATCCTCACACACCACAACTCTGAAACAGCCACCTGTATATCAGTGCACAAATGAAGTAAATCCATCTCTCATCTCGCAACTACATATGGACAAACATACCATAATAAAATTACCCGTCAACCATAACGAAATAAACCGGCTTCCCTCGAAGCGAAGGAACCTTTATTCTAGGTACCTGGGAACCCGTTATCCTCCTAAACACAATACCTCGTAAAAATCCTAATCCCATCCGGCAGCCTAATCCCGTTCTCGTGTGGGTTTACAAAGACCAGAACACCCAAAATAAAAATAATTGAATCAAGAGCCGATAAATATATTGCCAGACATTCAAATGAACACCAGTAAAGATGATACTATACGATAACCAAGTTGTGTGCGGTAGTCGACTGAGGTAAAAGGGGGGTCGAAGAGTCTGTAAGCCTTTTAAGACTCCCTACAAGTTCCCAAAAACAAACTAGTGGTGCTACAGAATGGCACAGACTTTAACGTATTAGTTTTCTACTTCCTATGGTCTTGGCTAGCTATTCGGACGAATATACTCTTGACAGCTGCCATCTATAGCCATTCAAATTTCATTTTTTTAACATTTTCTTAATTTTTCGGTTTCTTAATAGTGGAACGGAAATATTATTTTAGGGATATTAAAGAACAGCAAAACATCCTCCAAAAAGGCAATTTTCATTGAAAAATTTGGATCCGTTTTTTCAGAGAATGCGGTTTAAGTGCTATTGTGAATGCGAAATTCGAAGCTCATTTTCACATGATTTTTTTGTTTTTGAAAACTTTATTTAAAACCATTTAAAGCACTTTAACTCACAAACACAATATGGTATACAAATTGTTGGAAATATGGGTATTAAGAGAGTGAGAGATCTTTCAAACAAATTACATTGAAAAAAACAACAATAAATACTCCAGATCGCACTTTGTGTCATATTAAAAGAGTGCAATTAGCACTATCATGCGATCACATCACATTCATGCGACTTCTACCGGAAAGATCAAGAAAGGCGCGAAATGCCGTGACATGTTCCATCGCGAAGATGGGATTTGAGTTGCATTAAGGGACAAAGTGAGAAAAATCGCAGTATAGTAAATGTTCATTAAAACGTGGCGAAGAAAAGATATTGAAAATACAAAGTTTGACGGATAATTATTAATATTTTAATATCGATTTCAACTGTTAGTAATTTGTGACAATTTGCAATTTGACTGCAATTTGTTACGCAAAGTCGTTAGGGATAACACATGTACGTTGTGTAATATTTTAAACACGTGGCGTGAATATCGAAATTCAACCATCAAAATTTAAATCAGCAGAGGATTTCGGTGATAAAAGAACCATTTTGGAACGAATATCTTTGGAAGTGTATACTATATGAACATGATGGAATTTCCTACCAAATGTTATTTAAGTTGGATGAAGGTGATATTTCTCTCAACGATAATAATTAATACAATTTTATAAAATGAATTTTTTAAAGTTGACTTCATAAAAACATGTACGATGAGTCTCTTCCACTCGAGTAACATAAGGGCTCGAAAGTCATTAAGTTGGCACTTTTCATCTACAAAGAAAGGTGGTTCAAAATCCTTCATATATTTCATTTTATTACAAAACAGTATCTTAGCATCATCGCTAAGATGATAATATTTATTTCGAAATAAAAAGATAGACATTTGACATTTATGGATGAGACAGGGTTGCCAGATTGGTACTAGGAAAGTCCGCTATTTGAGGGTAAAAAAATCCTCCCAATTCTGCCAAACCAGTTATCAAGAACTTATATAAACCTAAATCTCAAAACCCTGTAAATAAACTTGGCAATGCCCAAAGAGGTGAGCTGTATAGTTTTAAGTTAGATATACGATAGTTTTAATTAGTCTATTTATGTTACCGCCCTCCACCATCTCCATACGCCTAATCGGCTGGAGAATAAAGCCGCATGGCCAAATATGAATAAATTCCCACCCCTCCAGGCTAACTGGAGGGGGGGAAATTGAAGAAAAGAAAAGCCAAATTAGCGTAACGAAACGAGTGCGGGCCCGCCTGCAAAACATTTTATCCGGGCTTCCTATATAAAGCGTATAGCAAACACAAGTAGCGTTAGTACCTTCAATAACAAAAATTTCCTTTAACAAATTCATATTACAGAGAGTAGCGCATTCCATTGTTGCACCGATCCCGCCATTTTATGTCCAGTTGTCAGGTGATTTGGAACTATGAGATATTTTGTGTTGAGAATCATGAATCTATCTCAAATCAATATTGATATTCTTAAAAATCTTCCTAACGTCACCAGTCATAATTTTCCTTCTGCTTCTGAATGCTGCCTTGTAGTCTACAGGCTAAGAGGATATTAAATGGCGGCGGTTGCGCTCCTCTTTTTAATTAAGGGTTATTTTAATTCATATTCATCGGCAACGCTCTCCTCGGCTCGTTATCACAAAGATGACAAAATTCAAACCTAAACAACAATTGAAAGACAGATTGTGTTGTATTTATTGTTAAGAATGGTAAAGTGCTTTTAACCACTAGTGAAAAACTCTGCCTTATTGTTTAATTTACGAAATTAAGGGCCGAATTCATAGTCGACACTTAAAATGAGTGTTCCCTTAAGTGAAGGAATCGTATTCATAAACAGCCCTTAAGTGGATTCTTAAGTCAGCACTCATTCCTACAAGGGAAGCAGCCTGCCCCCTTACTAGTGTCCCTTATGGGTGTCTCGCATCGTCAGACGTAACCAATTTAGGTTATAGTCCTACTCGTATTCTTACCGGCACTCGCCGACTTTTGTAATAGTTGTATTGATGCATGTATTCGTTTTATTTGTGCCAATTAAAAATTGTATTATTAGTTAAAAAGATCCATTAGTAAAACGATCAAGAGTTCGCAATATATTCGTGCGTGTTTGAGTTTTGTAGTACATCGTACGTAATACAAAAGCCTCATTAGTAAAGGAAGCAATCCACTGGAAATGTATAAAGACGAACAGTTCCGAAAGCGGTTTCGTTTAAATAAAACAATAGTGAATAAATTTGAGCCGCTGATTGAAAAGATCTCAGTGACTAATGGGGTCTGCCGATTTCTTCATTACTGAAAGTTCTTGTTGCATTAAAATTTTAAACAACTTTTCTTTTCAGGTGTTTCCTAAAATTTTAACTATCGTTTCTTTGATTTATGAGACCTATTAATTGTAAGTAATTATGAATATGCAACATGAATAAAAAATCACGAAATTTGAATCTGGTATTGTAAAATGGAATTTATTTGATAGGGTTGACATTTTCTATTATATGAAATTTTTTTAAAATAATTATTATTATTATACAGATTATGATTACACAAAATAAATGAAAGGGCGTAATACCCACGGAGACACATTACTCCTTTCAAGTTATTTCCTTTCAAGTCAAAGGCTCAATCTTACAAAATCTTCTGTATAAAACTGAAAGTTTTACATACTTTGAGCTAATAATGTATAAGTGAGCAGAACATAGTAAAACTGACTATGACTACAACACAACAATAAATTAGAAAGTATTGACTAAAAGATTTATAATTTAAAAAAGTTGGATATAAAGTAAAATCATTAATTATAAATAAATAAATCAAAGCTTTAGATGATAATTTAAGAACTTTTTCTTGTATCTTGTTCAGAGGGTACAAGGTGTATTATATGAGCCACCCCTCACCATAATTCCATAGGAAGCTACAGACCAGAATAAATCATAATATACTTGTATTATCAGCAATTGTTTGGTCTTAAATATATGTTATAATTTATAGAATATGTAAATTAAATATCGAAGTTCGTTTACAAGATAAGAAACATGACTTTTCCATTTCAAATTACAATCAATCAACATACCTAGGAACTTAACTTCACTGACTCTACTGATTGCTGGACAATTGCAGTTTACCATGATACAGTCAAATTTATGAATATGTATTGTATATTTATTTATTTATTTAGTCAAAAAACAGTAAAAACTGTGTATGACGTGTGGGGAAAGATGGTTAGTTAGTTAGAAAGTTATAGTTTTGGGGTATACTATCAATGTAACTTCCAAGTGTAATATAATTTGATTTACAAATATTTAAACTTAAAAAATTTGCCTTAACCATTTTCCAACAGAAGTAATTTTATATTCAGCAGTTTTAAGTGTCTCTTGCCATATGATACCTTTAGCAATTAAAGCTGTGTCATCAGCAAAGGATACTAGCTCTCCTTCAGCTAAAATTTTTAAGAGTTCATTAATGTAAATAATAAATAATAACGGGCCTAGGATAGTCCCCTGAGGAATCCCCAAAGTACATGTAAATCTTCACTGGACATCTTATTTACTTACACATTCTATTTCCGATCAGTCAGGTAACTTTGTAATAAACAATTTATTTTTCTTTTTAGCCCATACATTCCCAATTCCTATATAAGCAGGTTGTGGTTCACTGTATCAAACGCCTTAGCTAGGTTTAAATATATAGCTAAGCAAGGGATATTTTCATCTATTAGTTTTCTTACTTTATCAATTACAAATGTAATTGCATCCTCAGTTCCTTTGTTTTCTTGAAATCTAAATTGCGTTGTATTGATGATCTTATGTTTAACAAAAAAATCACTTAACTTAACTTTAAGTTATTTTTTGTAAACTTTGACAAAATTAGAAATAGAGAGATTGATCCATAATTTTTTGGATTTTTAAAGTCTCCTGATTTAAAAATAGGTACTACTTCTGCTCTTTTAAAATGATTCGAAAAAACTGCAGTTTTAATGCTGAAATCAAAAATGTGTACTAATGGCTTAAGAAATATAATTCACTAAATGGATTATGACTTTAACTGATATTTTAACTTTTCCAGATAATTTGTGTTTGTTTATTTTCTTAATAATATTTCTAACTTCAGATTCAGTAGTAGGAGTGATGTAGAACGAATTTAGTATTGTGTTATTTATTATCAGGACATCCAAAGTTGTCAACTCTGCTAATTTTTTTTGGCCATGTCTGGACCAATGTGTATAAAAAAATTGATTAATCTTATTGGTAATATCTATATTGTTAATTAGCGTTTCATCATTTTCAGAAGACAATTGTTTGATGGGTGTGATATCTTTATCTTTGCCAATTTCTTTATTTATAAATTTCCATAAATCTTTGGTATTATTAGTCATATCTTTCATGACCAATACAGACAATGTTCATTAGATTTATATTAGAGCATAAGTTAACACTGTGAAGTAAAAAGGAACTGATGTCAAGTATTAACATATATTATCCCTAAATAATGCATATTAATAATGTAGAAAATGCACAAGACAAATATTTGTTGCAATTATATCAGAATGAATGATTATATTGTTACAAAACATTGCTTATTATTAGTGATGGGTAGTAAATACTTTAAAATGTGATGCTGATGTCAAAACATCCCTTCAGTATTAAGATAACAACATACTTAGGGGTAGAAAATATTTATAATTAAACTTGAAATATGTGGTAAAAATACCGAAATGTTACAATAACATACAGTTCCATATATGATGGAAGCTATTTGAACTGGCAAGTGGACGCAGCGCGCGTTCGACGTGCAACGCAGGGGTCCGTCACGGGGTAGGGAAACCTTCACACCTCCCACCACTTTCTCGTATAAACGCTGGTGGGGACGCCCGGGGACGCCTGACTGGTTCCGCCATATCCGGGCCCGGAAATTACGTACGACTACTGGGATCAACAGTACCCTCTAGCGACCATTTCTGACAACTACCGAAGAGAACGTAACTTCCTGTTTCTATGTTTTGAAATTTATGATTGTGGTGAACCGCTGGTGAACCGTTTCACGAAGAGTGGCTGTGCAAAACGAATGCCCTTTTGTGGATACCTTTGTTGAGAGGATCGGAGAGGATACCCTTTGTTTCTTCCCTGCAAAATGCCACGAGAGAGGCGATGCCAAATCTGTTTGCTTTTCCCAGCGATGTTCAAAGGTAATTGTGTTTAACATGTGCTCGATATGTTAATCTTATATTTTTATAATATTATATTGTTCATGCTTTTATAATTATTATTATTAATATTATTAGTACGATAATTTTCACATTTTTATGAATGTATTTCTATTACCATCACTATATTTTTTGTGGAATAAATAGACGATATTATTGATAATTTTTTAAATATAACTTCAGGTGTATTATGGGGCTGAAGGCAATTGAGAGGATCGGAGAGGATACCCTTTTCTTCCCTGCAAAATGCCACAACAGAGGCAGTGTTTGTTGCCAAATTGCTGCAAGGCCAAATCTGTTTGCTTTCCCCAACGATGTTTGAAAGGTTATTGTGTTTAACACATGTGCTCGATATGTTAATCTTACATTTTTATAAAATTAAATTATATTGTTCATGCTTTTATCATTATTATTATTATTAGTAGTAGTAGTAGTAGTACGATAGAAATACATTCATAAAAATGTGAAAATTATTACCATCACTATATTTTTTTGTGGAATAAATAGAAGATGATGATAATATTATTGATAATTTTTTTAAATATAACTGCAGGTGTATAAAGTAGCTGAAAGCAATTGGCGTCCTGATGGCTTCCTGTTCATGGCGCACTGTAACTAGTGGTCGATATGTGTGCGTAGATCATTTTACACCACACATGATTAGTGCCTCTAGGAGAGTGCTGTGTAACGCAGTACCAACTCTCTTTTCTGATGTATGTCCTGAGGTACCTGACAGGATGCTCAGGGCATTCTTGCAGAGTGTACCAGAGGAGAGAGGTAAAGTATTCACTGTTTACAGTTATTGCACATTTGCTTTTAGGATGTTACGAGCACATTTTAATTTAACATAATTTTTTTGTCTCTAGACTTTTCCTTTCATTCAAGTGAACAGAGCTTGCAAACTTTGGGTTTGGACTGGACCAGGCTGTCTTCAGGTATTGTGAAATCCACCAAACAATGATGATTACATTCTTGTAATGGATGACATTACAATTTCTGAGCACAAAAATTGAATAAGCTGCTCAGAAATTCTGTGAAAAACATTTGTTGCATCTTGTAAACATTACTTGAAGCAAGTACCATTAAGATTGTATTAAATTCAATGAAATTAGCAAAACATACTTTAAAGATGACAGAAAGAAGTAAAAAGTGACTTGGTAGTAAAAATCGATGATAAATGCAAAAAAGGGCATATAAAAATGGGTCATTTCCTTTTGTTACAACAAGAGCTGGGAAGTTAATGCAATTGCAAGTTTTTTGACAATGGTCATATTTCTCTGAAATTGTAAAATGTGTGTTTCATGGCAAAATATTGGAAATAAAATAAGAAATTATTTGCATATACTGCATACCTTGTGTTTTCAGAGCTTTTTGGCATATAAATGAATGTTTTTTCATATTGTTCGACTTCTTCGCTAAAATAACACAAAACCATAAATTTCCAAGTAAACAATTGGTATTAATACAAAGCATGAACTTTCCTGTTGCTTCAAATATGTTAGTACAATGAGTAGATACTTTGTTTTTAATTTGCATATTCCCTGTCTCTGGGTGGCAAAAATATGTAATCTTGTTAAATATCATTTTATGACCAAACATTTTTGGGGCATATTTGTATGCATATTTCAGGGCTAAGAGCTTGCATAAGCTTCCCAGTTCTAGTTATAACATAAAATGAATATCTATACTAAAAGGTACTGGTCTAAAGTGAAAAGATAAGGAATTACATTTTGTTCAAATCCACCCCCTAGTAATTAGCCTACTCTGTTGATAGTGAACTCGGATACAGTGAATTCTCAGTTATAGTGAGCTTAAGTCATTGGTCTTGTTTCATTGACATTACAAATAAGCATAAGCAAACCCTTACTTTGTGAATGCCTGCACAGGAAAACGGTTGTTGAATGGCACTGATGAACATAAACTAGTGTTATACAGAATAAACTTTGTATTATTGTTTGATAATTGTCCATCACGTTTAATAATTTAGATTTGTCATTTAAAAATGAAGAGAACTCAAGTTCTACAGCTGAAAGAAGCTTTTATTTATTTATTTTTAATGAGGTCCATTCACTAGCCAAATCAAACAAAAAGAAACTATCCTCATTATCTTCATGTATTTTTGAAGTATTTTAAGTATTTCTTTTTAAATACACCTATTTTATGTATTTAAATACTGCCCAGCCCTGTCTACATTTTATTTGCAATGTATTACATATTCTTTTAAAATTATTCATGAAAGATTAGAAAGACATTTAGTTCAAATGTACATGGTTAATCTAATTTATAGAACTTACAGAATTCACTCCACAAAATATTATTAAAGTTTGTCTCCAGTTTTCCCTCTCATGTTGGATGGGGTTTTTACCAGAACTAAGCAATATTAAAACAAAAGGCACTGATCCACATTGGAATGTTTGAAACAATGCTCGGTAACTCGCAGATTTGTAAATGGTCAATTGTGTGAAAAAGATTAAAGAACTTGTTTTCAGCCACACAAATGTATAAAATTTGTTTACTGGCTAATCTGCAAGCTACAGTATTTGTCCATCCTAGTTATGCAAGAGAAGCATTCGATTAAGACATTATTTTACTACAAACTTTGGTGTGTATTGTAAGTCATAGTTGAACAGTATTAGTACATATTTATGTTAATATTATGTATATCATTCCATATAAATCTGAGCATGAATAAGAGCTTGCACTGTAACAAGTGGGCTAATACATAAGTATATATTTACTACATATCAATGTATTGACAGTATATGAATTCAATTTACACGTTTTGTATTTACAAATCTTAGTATGTTGATTCATTTCAGTGCTTTGAATCTTGGGCCAAAGGGTTATGAGATTAATTGATAGGATCTTACTTATCTATGTTTGTATGTTATGACTAGAAAAGTTCAAGTCGATCACTCAATTGTATTTTCCTATGTTTAACTCTTACTGTTTGGTAACGGTGCATTTTATACATTTCACATTGCAACTCACTTTAAGCTTATTGCAATATCCATATATCTGTGTGTTTTTTAATTGTCATCACTGTATGCCAATGAATTATGCTATGTTTTGCTGCTTTTTATAATTTCTTTTTGAATAGATTGTCAGGGTTTAAATATGTATGTAGGGAGCCAACAGAAAGTTGAATTAGTGATATTTCACAATTTTTGGATGTATGTGTTTTGTGCCTTTGTATTATGTCTTTGTATTATTCCATGTTTAATTTGAAAATAAATGTTAAAATGTGAAATCACTTTCGTTTATTTTGCATGTTTATCCTAGATTTCTTTCCCTGCCTTCAAATTCCTAAATAGTGTAACATTTATTTTGTTCTTAATTCATCTGCAAATCATATGTACTTATAAATAAATTCAAAAGTCAATATAATATTGGAAGTGAAACAAGAGCTGTACTCTCTTGACACCGGGGTCGTCTTCGCTACTCGTTTTGAGTGGGTGGTCGTGATTGGCTGATTCGTATTCCCGGCATATTTTTAAAGCTTCAACGCTATTGGGGCCCGCGAATGGCGGCGTCCCCCACTCTCTCTGTCAGTTCCCCCCACCAGGTCAAATAAGAGCTCGCCAATATACATTGAGTGCCGTCTCTGTTATATACTCTCTGGTGCAACGTTCGTATTGCACGCGCACTAGACACATTGGACGTTCTTTGTACAAATATTATTTGGTGTATAAATTCCGTTGCCAAGAACCGCAAAACAGCTGCCGGCAATGTCATGTTGCCATATTTCCCTGTCACTTAAGGGAACACTCATTCAGCGGTCGTGAGGAACGTCTATGAAATACGAGAGCCTATAAGTGACCACTTATTTTGAGAAAGCACTTATCACTTAAGGGTTCGCTTATTCCTTAAGTGTCGACTATGAATTCGGCCCTTAGTCTTTTATAAAAGCTAAATGAATTGTTTATAATTATTGAGTTAGAAACAGGGTTACACAAGCTACTGAAGAGAAAAAACTCGTTCTTCTAGAAGACGTTTTTAATCTTTTATTGTATCTACTACTACTGCAAGAATCCGAGAAATTATCAAATATTTCTTACAATCGCAAAATCTTCAGCCTAAAAATAAAATAGGCTCTCTTTTTACCTGGGCCCGCCCCGCCCACACTGCGGCCCTTGAGGGTCTGAACGTGCGCAGCAACTGCGCCAAATGTCACTGAGGCTGGTATGTAAGGCTGGCTGGATTGCCCCCATGTCGATCAGGTTTTTCGTCCAGTTTCCCTGATCCTTTGAGCAAATGCTGACATGCTCCCTTGTTTTGCTTCTGGACATAAATGTAACTTCATTCTTGGTGCACGTCTTCTGAATTTCAGTAAGAAATATAGTTATTCAAATTATAGTTTTCCATATTATCGCGGTAAAAAGTGTTATTCTTTCATGAAGAACATGATGAAGGTTAAGGGCACAAATTTATAGCTAATTTGCCTTTGAAAATATATTTCATTATAAAGGAGCGAATATTTTGTCAATAAAACTTTTAAAAAACGCTCTTTTTCTGTATTCAAAATGCGACTAGAATATGGTTTAGGATAGAGATCACAGAATTATGAAAACGTGCAAAGAGTAAATATGAAAACGTGCACAAATTTCACTTCTCCCCGTAGCTCGTCACACACAGTTTTTAGCTGTTTTTGACGTAAATAAATAAAAAAATGTCTTTGTCACTGGGCTGGTACTTTCAATACAGCTACACATTTAGTAGTTATTTAAACTATATTCTCTTGTGCATGAAGCCTATCTATCATGAGCTATTTTTAGAGAACAGTGGGCATGATTGCATTGCCTGTTTAATTAAAAATTTGAAAAAGTGGACTCTTAACATCTTTTCATAATACCTGCATGTATATGAAAATATTTAAGCTATAAGAAGTTACTTTTGATAAGGAAATGCTTATGCACATTTGGTATTCATAGACGATACTTAACGTAAGTACGACGCTAACAGTCTTGCGTGGCAACAGCGCATTGGTTGGTTCACTGCCACTTGAATCCTGTCTGAAATGCGCCATCAAGCTGGCCGTGAACTATTTCTGTGCATGCGTTCGTAGGAATCCGTGGGATAACCTAACCTACACTACTACTTAAATAGTGGTAGTAATTTAAACAGTGTCTTAAATAGTGGGAATAATTAAACCTCAATTAATTATATCTAGTTTTTGCCACCAACGTTTACCAAAACATGTACATTCGTCCGGGTAAAACGTCACCTTTTCTTAAATATGCTTGATCGTTGTGCATTTTTGGAGTGTATACCACGTAAATATATATAGTACATACCACGTAAATATAAATAGTTGCTACGAAGAACGATGCCACTATAAACATTTCTATAATGTTCAAAATCGTAGTTCATTTCCATTTATTTCAAATTACAACTATTTTCAACTCACCAAAAGACTGTTCACTTATATCTATAAGTGAAAGATGAACCTTCCTTATAGCTATTAGTTCCTTAGATATTCCTTATAGCTAAGGAGTTTCTTATGTACGCGGATAAGTTGCCACTATGAATTGAAAAACGTTATAAGGAACTTCTTACGTTTTTCCTTATTATAAGTGACGACTATGAATACGGCCTGCATCTCTTCCGCATGGATGTTTTAGAAGCCATAAATATTTGTACAATGTTTAGGAGAAGGTGGGTACTATTGATGATTTAAGCAAAAAAAAAGAATCGCATCTTCCAAAATACTCCCACGAAACAACCAGAAATCCAGCAAAATGTATTTTACCCCCGTAAATCGACGCCTTTTTTCTATCCAGTGAATGGAATTCGGCCCAATGTGACATCCCTGCGCCCGAGTATGCCACCCAACACCATATATACTCTTTGACCAACGCTTTCCCGCCAAATATTGCGATGTCATTCTGGACATCGTTGCATGCAACATTGCATTATTCGTAAAATCTGTTTTTGTTTAAATATTTAATTTGTTACATTATACAGTACTTCCTTAATATTTTCTCAGTTTTTGGGCACACTAAAAATGAAAATGGAATATCATTGAAAGCCAGCTCTTTTTCTTTCGGTAATTTGTGGGGAAAGAATTAACCTGTTTCTGAGAAATAAAACTTAGGACATTTCTAAAAAGGCGCCATTTTTAGGTCGTACACATTCGAAAGCTTGATATTTCGAAAAGATTTACAAAGAGCGCTTATGTCACGTAATTTAATGCATTGCACTCTATCGCACAAAATAAAAGTTTAAAGAACTAATGAAGCACTTGTGAAAAATTCTTGTTTTGAAAATTTTGGAAAATTAATGAAATTTGTTCCAAATTACATCAACTTCCAAGTATTTCGATAAACCTTTAAAAACATCTTAAAGTAACAAAAACATCAATCATCTTATCACTTATAACACATCATAAAGCAAAGTAAATAATCATTGTAAATTATTGAAGAATCAGTCGAGTTTAAAATTCAATAATGAAAATATAGAAAAGTTTGAAGAAAGTACACTTGAAATTTCTAAAAATTCAAAACATTTTATTGAAAAGCAGCACAAAACGTTTAAAAAAATCGTCAAATATTTTTAAAATATTCCATTTCAAATACATTGAGCGTGCAATTTGATCATATCGATCCAGTAATATCTGTTTTGTGCGTTTTCTTGAATTTAATGTTGTTTACAAATATATGTTTGAAAGAAAAAAAAGTCGATATCATTGACCTGAAACATATTTCCGTTGAAATCTTGACATTAATTTTTGCAGCATTGCATAAAAATCCCTCTATATTATTTTAGTTGTGTGTACACATTATCTTCCTTTTCTAATGTAAGTGCACTAGTTAATAATATTCTTACGTAAATACTCCCAATAATTTCGATTGTAATTCTAAGATGTCGTTTACTAGACTATTTTGAAATATGCCTTATTTTTACGGGTGGGGAGAAGCAATGTGGCAACTCGGTCTATCGCGTCACGAGTTCCTCAAATATCTCATTCTGTGTTAAACAAACGGAAGGCTGCCCATCGGAGCACACCTTTCCTTCTGTGACCAGCATTGTAAGTATTATTTAACAATTTTGTGGTAAATTATTAGATAATTATAGACGGGAATTGTAGCTTTTCTTTTTGTGTAAGTTATAACCATAGAATTTTACTGTTGAAGCTTAAATCAAAAGCGGGTGTAGAAATTTTCAGAGTGAGATGATTTAATTAACTAGAGATGGACTACTATTAGAACACTTTCAAAATAAGTTTTAATACGAATGTTTAATTAATATTCACGTGCCATTTTAATGAACTTTTTTGGAAATACTGCGCCTATTTCTCTAATACTTTACAACAGCCATTTAACTGTCATGAACTGCGAGTAAAGTAGAGAAAACTGAACGAATTTTCTTTCTATAATAGCAATAATAATACAAAAAAATAATGCCTGAAAAAAATTCACTTTCAGAACTTTTTTTTTCATGGTAAAACTGTGATCCCCGTATTATTTAAAAAAATCTTTTACACTTAGTAGTCCCGAAATATTGTTTCGTAAATTTATAGTTTAAAATATAATAAATTTTTTATATTAAATGTGAACTAATAGGAAAATGTAGCTCTAATTACACAATTTGTAAATTATAATGGTAATATTTAAACAGTTCAGGCAGTATGTGCGTTATAATCGTTGATGGATGTTTTGCGTCGCTATTGAAATGTTAAAGTTAAGAATATAGTAATAATTATGATAATAAACTGAAATGCGCACAGATGTTCATTTGGTTCTAACTCAAATTGCGAGTTTCACTTTGTATTCACTTTTGCAGACCTATTGTTTTTTGTGTATTCATTTATAAATTTTGTTTGTGGCACTCTATATGATTGTAATAATTATGAGAATAGGTACATCACACTTTTGATTACTATATGCGAGAGAAACGAAATTGCTTAGTGCATATGCATATGGCTAGCCATTGTAAATATAATCTTGTGTTACGTAATGACGTCATCAAATTGTTTGTTACGCCAGAGTGAAAACTTTTTATTATGGAATATTATTCATAAAGTCCGTTGCAAACTTTTAATCATGCAGTGGTTATGATGAAAGAGGGGGGGAGAGATACAATTGAGCTTAAGAGAACTCCTCAGTATAGTATATTCTGTGCCCTATTTCTGTACTTGTGAACGTGGTTAACTCTGAGATTATACCATGCATTGGTAGTTCTAGTGACAAACCGTATTTGCAAAACTAGCCAATACAAAGTGTTATAATTGTGTGAACAGGAGTAAGACTGAAACACAAGCTGAGCCCAGTGGTGGGGACTCATAAAGACATTGTAATAGTATACTAGACCCATGCACAGCGCTATTGTAGCGTTGCAAATTGAAATGTTTCCGTGCAGCCATGTTGGAGGCAACCATGTGGACACCAAGCCCTATTGGTGCCGTATATCATTATTTATGTGCCTTTTGCGGAAGAGGAAGATTCTATAAGAGAAAAAAAGTAAAATGGTGAAGCAGCGCGCGGCTTACGAGTGTACAAATCGTGCGATGAAAGTCTGCGTGGTGTAATTTCACAAGTGCATCATGTAACTATCTGATACAACCTATTGACTGGGTTGGTACTTTTACTAATTAATTCGGTGTTCGTGAATAACAGTAAAATCGGTGAATTTGTCATTACACTTAAAGAAACATTAGTTTAACTCTGAAAATAACAATTTTTTTGAGATAACATTCCATTTCTGTACCTACATTCCGTAAATTCCAACCTAATACAGGAAAATCGAGATGTGTCTAGAGGCTACAGGAATCTTCAAGAATACGTATATTATAATACCGATTCACATTACCATTTAATCCAGGTAGTTGCGTGCTCTATACGAAACTTTGTGTATCGAAAGTGCATAAAAATTACTTATTTTAAGTTTATAATTTAGTAAAGAATTCTAAAAATTTAGTCTAACGTGATTTACCCTTTTACTGAAAAAAAGATGCAGAATTAGTCAAGATGTATAATTTTTAATTGTTAATTTAATTTTTTAATGAGAGGAGTTCACTTTAAAAAAAGATTAAAAAAGTTTCCGAAAAAAAAGGTCTCGACATTAGTACAATATGTTTTGTGAGGGACAATATCCCAACCTATCAAAATGAAATATTTTCATGATAAACCCTTTAGTGTGTTTAATAAAATATGAAGTTATCACGTTCTGAACAACCTCATAGAGTAAATACATACCCCTTTATCGAGCAAAAGCTTATATGCTAATTGTTTGCTTTCAAAAGGGCTGTTGCAAGTTCCATAAACTTCGTGGGTGACGTGATTAGAACAAGTGTTATTTGTGCTTTTCTAATTTATTTTTATTTTTTCCAATCATGAAGCTTTATAAAGTTCTAGGGTAAATATCTGTGATAACGTTTGATAGTGTCAGAAATACATACACTTTTGACTTTTGAATGTTATTTTTGCATGTATTACTTTCAAAAATGAGTTATTATTTCAGTAATTCTTTTTTTAATTTTTTCTACGTATTCAAAGCCTTGAAAATACGGAAAAGTCTGAAAAATTTTCGACGCATTTGAATTAGGAGCGTAAATTTGCCCCCAAAATGGCAGCCAGCGCCAGCTTCAATTTGCAACTGGGAGGGAAGGCCATTACCACAGGATTGTGAGACCTTGGGGACTCATCGGTCAGTAAGTACAGCACAGCTGAAATATACAGGGTGAGTCACGTAACTTTAGCACCTCCTGTAACTTTTGAACGGTTGAAGTTATTGCAATGCAGTTTTCACGAGTATAACGAATTAAGATTGTAATGAAATTTTTGAAATTCCAACAAGTACAGACTAAAAACCATTTATTCCACGAAAGCAAATATGAAATTATGTGCCGTATGTTGCCTGCATTAAGAAAATTGCTCTATTGAGAATATAATTTTAATCAGCTAAATGAATTTTTGTGCTTAACCTTTAATTACTCGCGTTGGCGGACTCTCATTCTTTTCGTTCCTGACGACAGTACGTGCATCATATTGCATTATATCTTCCGCTAACCTTCTGAATATGTTGAATAGTTTGAATTCGGGTTTCGGTTGCTCGGAATTCGGGTTCTTCTGAATATGTTGAACAGTTTGAATTCGGGTTTCGGTTGCTCCGTTTGCAAGTCGTGGGTAGTGAGCAAAATTGTTCTTTTATGTGAATGGCTCTTTATACGATCGTTCTTTTTAGTGAAATAGTTCAAAAGAACGAGGAACTTAATTTATTTATTCGATGTACACAGGCATGCCATATTGGTGGAATACCACCAATTGGGCGGAAAACAAGCGTCAACTTGGAAGAAGAAAATGCATTTTGGGGGATTACGTCCATGGGGCATTTGAAATAATCGTCCTATGCACAAATGTTTGAGTTTTGAACACCGTGTAAATATGCAGCTATTATGAAAATGTCACGGCGAGTTTTTTTTTATTTTTAGACATACATTTGCCCTTTTCTAGAAAGTATTTAAGTCATAAGACTATTGTGCATCTAAACATTTGATTGCAGTACGGAGCCTTATGGAGTATTGCCCTCTTTATATCCAATACAATTTTACATAAGACTCTCTCTTTCTACCGCAAGCTGTGTTGCCAATTCGGGAGGCTCGGGGTTATTCGGCTCGTCTATTCTGTTTCACGCACAAATACTTAACATGTTAATTCAACGTTAGCAATCTTAGACAATTGAATTTTACTTTTCCCTATACTATACGTACGTATAGTCACTGTTCAGAGTTGAATAGTGTTGCGTTGTTGACATTTGAAAAGTATAATTATTCAATAACAGAAAACTAGTAGTAATCAATTTTATCTATTTTTACTTGGTGCAGTCAGAATCCCTTTTTCGTGGGTGATGATACCGAAAAAACCAATTGAAAGCAAAAGGTCTGTGAACAACGCTTTTTACTTTCCCGTATACATACGTATACACGGAGTGATATACGTAGTAACCAATTGAAAGGAAAACGTCCTTCCGTCTGTCCGTCTGTGAACACTAGCGCCTAAACCATACGTACGATTTCTTCCAAAATGGATATTCCCCGGTCGATCTAGTTCTAGTCAAAGGTTTCAGATTTTGAAAAAGATTCTTCAAAATTTGAGGGTACTCTGTATGAAGCCCCCCGGGGATTTTCAACATTTTCTCAAAACGGCTCCAAATTTTTTCTTTAAATTTATTGTATGAATAGAGTAAAATACACTTATTAACATGGTATATGTCCGATTTTCACAGATAACTCTGAATTTTTCGAAAATTGTGAAAGTTCGAATATTTTCGGCGTCTTCCTCCAACTACAAAATTGAAGATAGAGATTTTTCTTCAAATAAAATTTGTTCTGCATATTGAGTTCTTTAATAAAGGTCATGTAAATGATTTTCAAAATTTTAGTAGTTTTCGTGCAATATTGCGTGCAATAAGTGCAATTTAAAAAAAATACAAAAACAAGATTTTCTCAAAAACGGCTCCAAATTTTTTCTTTAAACTTTCGTTAGCGATAGTGGTAAATGTACTCTTATCAGATGACATAAAAGCCATATTTTTCTATATATATAGGTTTTCTATATAGGTTGGTTTTTTTCAAAAATTACAAAAATGTAAATTTTTTCAATTGTTTCTCACGTCGACAATATTTACATTAGCGGCGATTTTTTCACATTATTATATTGATGAATACATGTGCTTTAAATAATGTCAAGTAAAGTTTCTCGAAAACACCGTTTTCTGTGAAAACTAGCTCAAAATTTCGCATTTACAGAAACGTTCAAAAGCCATTTTCTCATATGGCTGCAAATGTTTTCTTGAAACGTTTGTAACGGATAGTGCTAATTACACTCCTTAGTATAGCGTAAAGTTTATTTTGAGTTATTTTTTGTTTTTTCAAAAATTACATAATTGTAATTTTTTGAAAGATCTCTCACATCGTTAATATGCACATTACCAGCAATTTGTAAACATTATTATGTTTGTGAGTGTAAGTGCTTCAAATAACTTCAAATAAAGTATTTTGAAAATTCCAAATTGCTGGTAATGTGCATATTAAAGATGTGAGAGATCTTTCAAAAAAATTACAATTATGTATTATTTGAAACAAAAAAACAAAAAAAAAAAACAACTCAAAATTAACTTTACCCGATACTAAAGAGTGTAATTAGCACTATCCGTTACAAAAGTTTGAAGAAAAAGTTTGCAGCCATATATGAGAAAATGGCGTTTGAGCGTTTCTGAAAATGCGAAATTTTGAGCTACTTTTCACGGTTGTGTTTTCGAGAAACTATACTTGACATTATTTAAAGCACATGTACTCGTAAATATATTAATGTGAAAAAATCGCCGCTAATGTAAATATTATCGACTTGAGAAACAAGTGAAAAAATTTACATTTTTGTAATTTTTGAAGAAACCAACAAATAGAGCAATATGGCTTTCGTGTCTTCTGATAGAGTACATTTACCACTATCCCTACCAAAAGTTAAAAGAAAAGAAAAACTTTGGAGCCGTTTTTGAGAAAATCTTGTTTTTGTATTTTAAAATTGCACATATTGCACGCAATATTGCTCAAAAACTACTAATTTTTTTTTAAAAAATGCACATGGTTTTAATGAAAGAGATCACTTTGCACAACAAATTTTATTTGAAGGAAAAATCTCTATCTTCAATTTTGTTGTTCTAGGAAGACGCCGAAAAATATTCAGATTTGTTGCAATTTTCAAAAATTAGACCTATGCCACCTTAATAAGTGTATTTTACTCTATTTTTACAAGAAAGTTGAAAAAAATGTGGAGCCGTTTTTGAGAAAATTTTGAAAATATCCGGGGGGCTTCATGCAACGTACCCTCAAATTTTGAAGAAAGTTTTTCAAAATCGGGGCGTCTTGAGTAGACGCAGATCGACCGGGGAATATCCATTTTGGAAGAAACGGCACGTATTTGTTTACGCGCTAATGTTGTTCACAGACTGACAGACGGACGGACGTTTTGACCCACTTTTTCGGTATCAGGAGACCTCAAAACGTGTATTTCCGTTGAAATCTCGAAATCGATTTTCCGCAGCATTACATAACTTTCCCTATACTACGGACATTATCCGTATATACGTACGTATACGGGAAAGTAAAAATAGCTTTTTAAGTTTTTTTTAAAGTAATTGCTATTTCTGTTCTAAAGTAATGAATTCTTTGATTTGCAGAACTTCGTCCCCGACTGAAGAACAAAACCGTAAGTAATCACTTCACATCGTCTTCCATCAGCTCCAGAATCGGTAAGTCAACTGTTTTATTATTTCAATATTTCACTATACTCATATGATGTGACGGTTGGAGTCTTGTTGACGCTTTCAAGATACTTCGTATATACTGCGATTTTTGTAGGAAGAGCTCTGAAGATAACTCAAATCCCATCTTCGCGATGGAATATGTCATGGCATTTCGCGTCTTTTCTCGGTCTTGCCGGTAGAAGTCGCATGATCGCAAAGCACTGCTTCATACGGTCGCGATCGTGCAAAATCTAGCGAAACGACTGTGAATGATACGAAATGCCGTGACATATTCCATCGCGAAGATGGGATTTGAGTTATCTTGAGAGCTCTTCCTACAAAAATCGCGGTTTAGTAAAAATACCATCCAGACTACCTCCGCTGACGATTTGGCGCAAGATTGCAAGATATTTTTTGGGCTCTTAGACGGAGATGCTTGAGATAGGACCACGAAACCAATATCAAATGAAGCGTTTGGGTGATATGTTCTTGTATTGGAATATATATTGATTCCTAGAGTGCACGTTGTGATAGAATATTACTGACAAGCTTAACATAATCTTCCTTACTTATAAACATACAGGGAAAATTTACCTCCGTTATCACCAGGTAGGTGGCAAAATCGTGTCTAATTTTCATGGAGTAACGGATATTTAGATTAGATCGGGATACGTGCGATGCAGTTACCATGGCAATGTGTATGGAAGTGTATAGTTATATATTTTTGAAAAACAAAAATTATTTAATTTTATAATAATTTTGTTTGGATACGTTTAGAATTAGTCCTGCATTCCTTATAATATTTACAAAATACGAGAACTAATACATTACGAAATAATTGTCTTTAACCAATTGACCAGCTTGGAACAACAGAAACAATATAAGCCACGTCAGGCATAGCCAGACACCAGGACGAATTTAGTATTAAGGGGACCCGGCAGTTCAACGACGTCGCAAACTTTTTTTTTACAAAAATGTTTTTTTTATTCTATAGCCCTGTTTTCCTCTATCAGGAAATTACATATTTTGCTTGTTTCAGAATTACAAATATTTTTTACGACTTTTTGGAAGTTCAGTGTCAGGATGTTTATTTATTTGATCAAAGAAAACGTAAAAAACTGAATATGACGTTATGACGTATGGGGGAAGAGATTATCTGCTCACATTTTCTGGAGGACCAGAATAATAAAAAAAGCCTGTGTTCCTTAGCCTTACAAGCCACCTTGCCGTGCTGCGCTGTAGTTTGTTTTAAATATTTTGAGTTCTGTTAAAGGATGCTTGATATCCAACCTGGACTTTATAAAATCAACGCAATGAAGAAGTTGGATAGGGATAGAATAACGCATGCAGAAAAAAAACAACTTCTGAGTGGGAAAACTTGCCAGAAGAAATAGTACAGAAAACATCAGAAAAAAAATAAACCAAATTCAAATAATTACTCGTATTATTTCATGTTTAAAATATACGGGGAGATTTGGAAATTAAAGAAATACGATAAATATTATTCCTTATATATGATTATATTATTATTTTACAGCAAAAATCTATATTTTATTATCTGAAAATATGAATAACAACTATTTACATAACAGTACAGGTATACAATTACAGGGGTGCTAGTGAGTAAGAGATAGTGTAAGAGTTCCGGAGCCTAGAGATAAGAGGTATCTTTGTATTACTCATTCTAATGACTAAAACAGAGATACAGATTTTGATTTGAATGAATCTATTTATTCAATTTCGTTTAAATTCTTCTATTTGTTTTTGAAAAAATGTTTCAAAAATATAATGAAAATAAAATACCCAACAAAATCCCTAAAAACTTTGCTTTCCAAAAATTCCACTAACGGCAAAAAAAACTATCAAATTTGGTGATAAAATTCCCAGCCTGGCAACACTGAAAATCAGATAGGGGGCGGATTCACTCGATCAGTTGGGGGGAAGGGGGCGTAGATTTTTCTTAAATAATAAACATATTTTTTATTACATTGTATACTATGTATGTACTGTAGATGCGATACTATACAATATTATAGCTTAAATAATTACATAATTCGACCATAAATGAATATTTAAGTCAACTTTGACAAATAAAGGAAGGTAAATGAAAACTTTAGGCCTTTGAGGGGGGGCATGTCCCTCCCATTAATCCGCCAGTGCATCAGGTATGCGAAATAGTTGAAGAATTTAATAAACTCAAATTTATTGACTAAGCAATAGTATTGTAAAAAGTAGTTAAATAATAACAGTATGTTGGTTAAGCATTAGTCATTGAATTTCAATATAAAGTCTGAGAAGCGTAGACTCGTCTGAGAATTCGTGTTTTGAGAGCTGCTGTCTTGAAGGGCTGGAGATCTCGAATTTTCCACAGGATACAGTACGTCACGGAGTGGTGTGGGGAGTTTTACGATGGGTTTGAGCGTGGCAGAATCCACTCTGCAAGCTATTTGCTTGGAATAAACTCAAAGATAGAATATTGGCGATGTAAGGTTCGCGTCACACCGTTGTAAGGCACATACAGGTTTAAATATTTCATAATTCCCTGACGAGGGCTGTGAAAAATGTACGATTCTCGATTGTTAACAGACAACGTATAACTCGACCGAGTGAAGGGTGAAGGATGCGATTGCGGCATGTTGTGAAACTAACAGTGTAAACATGGGTCTGTACAGTCAGTTTCGCTCACAATAGTCGCCAGAGCGTAAAGTGAATTCAGAGACTGCTTCTACGGAATCACCATGGCCTCCTTCATAGAGGTTGTGAATCAGTTGATAAAATATAACTTCAGAGACACATCAAACACGATTTGCACTAATTTTTGTCCCTTTAAGTTGATTTTTTTTACTTCTCACCGTTCTAGTACAAGAATGCAATAAAAAGTTCTATTTATATTGCATTTTTAATACTTATTCATTAAATTTAAACATTTTTATTCTTCATTTGAATGAAGAAGAAAAAAAATGTTTTTTATGATTTTTTCCATATGTTTTGACGGTTTTTTAGGTATCTAATAAAGTACTAAAACATTAACTTTACTGTCATAAATATCTACGAGTACAATATTCTTCATTATGGTGGTAGTTACTTCGTACATAAAAATATTCTGACAAACTAAGTTAAAATAAACGATTTATATGAATGGTACTGCTCATCGAAAGAATTAGTTTCAAAATTTTGAATCGTTTTGCAGAGAAAAGTATACTTTTATTTATTCCAATTTGAGGTGCAGACATGTCCAAATACAGTTAAAATATTAATTGGGAAGATACTAGATTTACAACGAAAAATAATTGCTCTTTTTTCCCGCAATAGTTTGGCATGGCCCCTTGAGTATCCTTTATTTCTGTCTCTGTCGTTTCGGCTGTAAACACTGACGGTGACGCGCTCCTGTAAACATCATTCTCAACTTGGTCGAGATATAAGAAAACATGTGAAAATAAAAACAATTAAAAGCAATATGTTAATTGACAGATTGCTCTGGAGAGTTGCTCAGACTGATTACTTTCAAATCAATTTTTCAAAACCAAAAGTAGGTGAACTAGAAAGGCTTATAAGAGTTAGTTAACAAACAACGCCATTATTACGCAAGGCAAAATGTAAGGCAAACAGAAGCGACTACCGTAATTTTATGACGTGTTACAAGACTGCATTTGAAAGCGGTTCCATAAAAAAATCTTATGGCGGCATTGAATAAAGATAAATTTTGCAGGACATGGATTCGTGAGTTTATGAACAGCTTGTAAAAAGACTCAACTTGACAGATCTTCTTTCACCTAATAAATGTATCCTGAGAATTCAAGAGATTTTGCATCCATTTAACCAGCCAAAAAAATGCACACTTTTAAACAACTAAGATTTTAAACTTATGTAAATTTATGACCGTTCCACATCTATTGAGGTAACAGCGTTTCTAAAAACAATTATTTTTGTTGGTCTGAACTGAATCTTTAAGACGGCGGTGTCAAGGACTACTGGTGGCAGTGGCACGCCTCGCGCCATCATGTCATGCCACGAGCTTCTCTGTGCCACTAGCGTTGGGAGAGGAAACTATTAGTAATCCTGCCACTTTACAAAAAGGATGGCGTTGTCTCTTGCGGCGGCATTATGACCTGCGTGGAGATGTGACTCCTGCTCTTTGCATCGACCTTGACAGCACTGCTCTAAGGTTTCATTCATGTCTCTTCCAGAATTGATATCTAGCCATCTTTGCACGTCTTTGCAACAAGGTTTTTCTCCTAAAATATCAGTATTTTTTTCTTGTTCACTTGCAATTTTCTCCTTGTACAGTTTGTAGTGACGAAGCGCGTCGTTGACAGTAAAAACACTCTCAAATAACGATATGTTCCGAGTCTCCTATTTTGTTATTGCATGTGCCAAAAAGCTGCACTTAATGATATGTAAGCCAGGTCGTTCTTCAAGCTGGAATTAACCACCCAAAGATTTGGCTTTATTTTCTGCTGCAGTTGAATTAGAATCAAGTTTTTAAACATTCTCTTTTATACGTATTTGACTGAAATGTTTGCAGTAGTATTGCGCTGCTTTTAACCATGTACCCCAGCTTGTAAGTACTGGTTGGGATGACAAACACAGATAACACTCCGTAATACTTTTCAAATGGCTTGAAGCTTAAAAAAACATTTTTTTACTAACAAGAATCAATCTTTAGGAAGTTTATTTCTCACAGTTTCAGCAGCTCTACGAATTGCAAGAGCCAGGCAGGTTATAGATGAAACATTTTTAAATAAAACACATTTAGTACCTTTCCCGTCTTCACCATGTAAAGAGAAGCATCAGAAAAAATAGCAACATGTTTTCATTCAATAAACGTTTTCGTTAACAACTTGGCCATAGATCACTCGTCGAATCACACAAATTTACAAATAATATAAAAAATATGGAGTAAAGACAAAATGTGTAAAAATAGACGATTATACCAAAATTTGTAAAATAAAATATGCCTTTATTTATACCAGAATATACTGGAACAAATAGATGCAGTAGAAAAATTAAGTTTTCTAGTTATTATAAATATATATGAATCCGCTCCCTATCTATAACGTATCGAGTCCATAAAATTCTGTGAGTATTCTGCTTTTCCTGATTGACGTAAATAAAATATCAGAGCACATGAAAAGAACAGAAAACTATTACGAAAAGGTCTGTGCCGTTCTGTGTTCTAAATTTTTTCGTATACGTGCATAATAATATCTCGATATAAGAATTTTAGTGATGCAAATGAATCGTCAACCACGGAGTTCAACTTTTATCTATAGAGTCTGCATGTGCAGCATATTCACCAATAGCGCGGCCGAGGTTAACCCGTAACTGGTGATGTGGTGGCTACTAGTACCCCAGCCTTTGAAAGATACCGTATACCTGCCCGAAGCAGATGCGCGAAGGAGCCTGTGCTTATGTACTCGTAAGCGTCCGCGGCTCGAGTTCATAACTTCTCGGCTGTCCGGGTGACGCCGCGTCGTTGGCAAAGACGCCGACGTTTCGCCTACCATGTCGTACGCGGAGATGCTACCTGGCGGTCCTCTAGACGACTAACGAGACGTGACAATGACTTCAATTGATTCTTGTAATGGATGATTACTCCCAGAAAGCGCATCAGTAGAGGTTTAAAGCGCTAAGCGCTCAACGCCCCGAATGGGGCTTAGGGACGCGTTGCGTCGAAAGGTAGACGCAACGAATGTAAAAAAAAGTAAGCTAAGAAAACGTTCTTGCTGAAACAATTCACTCATTTCTCTTTCTTCTCTCCATAAAAGTGATGTATGATTGTTCATAATTCTTGATTCTTCTGGCAATAATTGTAGAGCTGTCGAATTCGCTATTTCTTCAAGATTCATTTTCTGTTGAAATTGCAAAATGTAACGAGAAATATGAGAACAATAATGTCTAGGTTATGTTCATAAAACTGAAAAATAATTTACTTGTTCTACCGCAAACAAGCGTGCATTGCAAAGATAATACAATTTTAGATTCCGAAAATTCTAGGAATGTGATTGGTCGATAGGCCGTGGATTCCGAACTGGAATCCTCGGGATGATATGTAATCGATTCGTAATCATTCGTCGATTAAATATACAGAAGGAATATGTATATTATTTAATGGTGCTAGGGAAAGTAACATTGCCCTGCTTCCAAGTATTCTAAATACTCGTAGATAACGTGAAAACTTAATGTCAATTAATGTTAATGTCAATTTTTCAAAGTTACGTGGTGGTCCGCACAGATACGAACTGTTTTTTCTTTCCTTGCTCTTCCGAAGCATTTGTTTCTAAATTTTTCTTTAACGTTAAGAAATGATCGAGAATAATTAAGCACTCGTGATAATAAATGTCCACACACATTGTTGAATCTTTTGCATACAATTCTGCGTTTTGCACAGAAAGTACCGAAAGTAAGGTGAAACACAAGTTACAGACAAAAATTAATCACTGGTATGTCGACAGTTCTCCAGGCTGCCATGTGAAAACGATCAAGACTGGAAGTACGTTCTGAAATATACCGTATAAACACGTACGACGAAGTGATTTAATTGTTATTAACGTTTACTCACGAAAAGCGAGAAGTTAAAAGATTTGTACGCGATGAAAATGCAACAAAAAATAATTAACCGAATTCAAGTCTTCAGAACACTTTTTCCTACAGTAGATGAATTTGAAAATAATCTAGCTAATTTCAAACATTGCAGTATTCAAAAATATAATGTATAATATTCATATTATTTAGGGTAACATGGATCAGGGTAAAACAAAATTGTCCACTTTCATGTATTACAATAACTTTGTAATACCCTGAACCTACTAGTTAGCACATTGTAAAACACAACATTCAGAGCTGAGACATGATTTTACTATTTATAATTTTACTTTGAAATCAACCTTACTTTTGTTTCACTGTGCCCCATGTATAGGGATCAGTGAAGCAAACATTTTTAACATCTTAATTTGTATCTTTATTACCCCAATTATCTTTTATTTACCCCAAAACACATTAGTATAATAACACAGGAAAACAAAAAAATGATTTGTCGTATGTTTCTTTAGGAATGCCGACGCTCTAAATCCGAATGTTAAGCCGGAATTGCACCAGCACCCTCCAGAGCTTTTTAAATTGCGACAAACAGGAATGTGGTGGTGTAGTGTATTTCGTTTCAACGTTCAGATAATAAATTAAAAAAACATGTTCATTTATTGGAATTCACGATTTGAACTGAATACACGCGTTGATTGTTTGCACCACAATTGCGACATCTATCAAGATTCTTGGCGACATTTAGCGATATATCGTAATGTAGATGGCGATGAACCGCATTAAATTGATGGGAATGCCGCCTGCAAAATTGTTTCCAACCACCAGTTTTTTTCTCTGCGCTGGAATTAAAACAGAGGATCTTAGTTAACCCTAGATTTCAAAGGTGACCTGCACCAAGCATTAGGGAGTTAAAGCGCCACGCATGAGGTAGCGGCGTTATGCACCTTACAGTTTAACGTCTTACCTTAGGCATAACGTACGACGTTATACCTTCATAAATAGTGCACGCCTGTAGGAGTCTCTACGGACACCTTATAAGCGGCAAAATGGCCGCCTAAAAATGGGAAAGATTCCATTTTTCCAACTCTGATAAACTGATTCTCGTATATGAGGCAGGTGTTACATTTATTCCTTACCAACTCCACAACGCTGGCACGAATTAACGGGTCATGTTGGAGAGGTGACAGGAAAGGAATTCACGAGAAAGAAATTGAAATCATATCTTCGGGTTAGGTTATGTCTTATGCTCATAACGAACGCTGTTTTAAGATTCTTCCTACATTATCAAGAAAAGCTAACTCAAAATTATAGACTGCATACTCATCGTGGTGGGTCACAAAATCTAAAACTGAGCACACTGCATTGTAGATTTGTTCCACTCTTGACTCGTATCGAAATTGAAATGTCTCATCACTATCCTACATTCTTTGATAAATTATGCAACTTCTTGTTCAACGCTTAAAATGCTTCTTTTGGCATAATGCATAGCGCAATGACGCTATTTTCTAAAACTCTTCGGAACGTTGTTCATTACGACCGTATAAAGTCGTCAGTCACGTGATCAATGGAGTTTAAGGACGTGTGCTTTCGCCTGGCGCTAAAACTTCCTATTATCACAAAGACGTAGTCTGACGGACTTCTTTGGGTGAAGACTCATTTTTAAAGCAAGGTGACCAATCGTCCTCCTTTAGAGAGGACAGTCCTCCTTTTGTTGGTTCTGTCCTTCCTCGAAAAGTGTCCTCCTTTCGATATTTTAAAACTAATCTGTTAGCTATCTGAATTCAGAGATGCAGCACCAATCTATTGCGCTTCACGTGACGGTACAGTTCGGAAAGACGCGATTAGTATTGACAGATTGAGCAAATTTCCCCGTTTTCAGTAGTTTCAGCTTCATTATTTCAGATTTTTGGAGTAAATTGAAATCAAGATGGAATGTTAATATTCTAGCTGCAGCACGTGCCCTAAAATTAATATGAATGATACCTACTTCTTGCTCCGAAATTTCCATTATATTATAAGAAAATGATATATCGGCAAATCATTCAATAGAAAAAATACTCGTTTAATTCAGAGGGATGAAAGCACAATTATTGTTTTGTTTAATTAATAAAATATTTCATTTGGTTACGTTATACTTTTTAATCAAAATTTTTTGTCCTCCTTTTCATTGCGAAAAAAGCATGGTCACCTTACATTTTTACAATGAAACACTGAATTTAATGCATGGAACATGTATGATATAGAGTTACATCTAGTACGTCTAGCGCTTATGTAAGACGACAGTACGCAAGTCTTAAAACTTTTACATTGAATTTACACCCGAGGTCAATGTTGCACAACCATACAAATGCTTATCAGGTTAATAATTTCAAAATCTCAACTTACTACTGAGGTTAAATTACTGCTATGAAATTGCTTTTCAGTTGTAATTTTTACAAACAGCAGTGGATATTTAATGCAGAAAATGAATATATCTTATTGCAATCATATTTGAACAAAATAACAAGACAAACGTACTATCTCTTGGTAGCCTACCTCATGAATTCGATCTTGCATGACATTGTTATTATAAAATAATTACTAACAATCGACGTCTGGTCTATGATATGGAATTCAATTTATTATTTTGGGAGATGCATACAAGAGATTTTCACAAAATATATTTAAAATTGTTGCTCATCTAAGACATTAGAAACTCCAAAATCAGCTATCTATAAAATAAAAACAATCTTTTTTTATGCAAAATACAAGTGGCTCCCAGTTGCACAAAAGTAAGGCATTCTGTGTTTCATGACCTTTCCAGTTCCATGCTCGTCTAGTAAAATGTTTTCAAGCTTTATGTCCCGGTCACATATTTTGTGATGAAAACAGATATTAATTTTTGTACAAAATTAAACTTTCTAAGCATATTTTCTATCTTTTTACCTACCATATTATCTACCTATCTACTCCATATTTACCTTGTCGCAGTAAAATACAGTAGTAGCAATTTGACGAAATATTCCATGAGCCTCTTTCTGAGGCAGAAATTTACTTCCACTGAGGTAATTGTATAATTCTCCACCAGTAGCATATTCCATCACTAAAACTATTTTCTTTCTATTTTCAAATACTGTAAAAACAAAGAATCAAAATGAAATGGTTGAAGGAAATTTGATTACAATAATAAACTTATAAAAACAATAGAATATTTGCATTAAACATATCGTTCAAATTATTTGACCTTCATATATATGAATGTTTGGATGTTGAACAGATGACCATTGAATAACAGGTCGAATTCTTATTAAATCTGCTTCAGATTCAAGTTTTTGCCTTTTTGTTGTTTTTACGGCCACCTTAGAATAGAACATAGAACGTGAATTTAGAGTAGAACATAGAACGTGAATTTGGAGTAGAGCATAGAACATGAATGTCACAAAACATTTGCTATTTACAATTCAGTCAAAAAAATATTACATTAGCTACAGAATGAATAGAGTCTCAATCATTTTTGTAATAGAATATTACACTCTACAAACCATGCGGACATTGGGAGAGGCATACTACAGTATTTTTGCATTTACCTCATGTCTGAATTTCTGAAAAAGCAATTTGGTATTTCAGTAATTTCTTATAAAAAGGCAAATTTCTGTATGGTTGTTTCGAAGAGCGTTGAAAAAGTCTCTCCGCAGTGCCTGTCTCCCCACTCCACCATCCGTTATGAGGAAACGGCAACAGCGCTGTCTGAATCAGCGACGGCGCCTTCGCCCTGGTCCGTTACACATCAGCAACAAAGGAGCCTTATGTGAAACATGAAATGCAGTGAAAAAATAGCGCCACTAAAATAAAAGGCATTTGAAATAAATAATATATTTTTTTAACTTTTCATAATTATCGTATTACATCGTGTGTTGACAATGTTTACCAGAATTTTCAAGGGAAAGCGATACCCTTATACATTTATTATCGAAAACATAAAATTTCTTGCGATATGGATATTACATACAAAGATTGAGTCTTTTAATTCCTCAATGGTCTTGGGACTAGTTCTGTAGATATTTCCTTTAGCTGCTGCCCAGAAAAGGAAATCAGGAAATGTGAGATCTGGTGATCTTGGCGACTATAGCCCTTTCGAAATTATGTGGTTCCCGAACACATCTTGCAATAGATTCAATGAAAGTTCGGCGGTATGTGCTGTGGTACTATCTTGCTGGAAATAAACATTCATTATTTACTTCTGTCAGCTATTCAATGAAGGGATATAGAAAGTGGATATAAAATCTCTGCGTTTTCTGTTCATGGAAGAAAATGGGACCAATAATATGTGCTCTACATATGAAATCAGTGTTGCCAGACTTACCAGGATCCTGGTATTTTTACCAGGATTTTAATTAAGATACCATGTACCTGGATGGAGTCATCCTGGTAAGTTTTTACCAGGATTTTAAGTCTACGGTAATTGATGATGTACAATTTAATATTCATATAATATTTTTTATTCAATAATTTAAAACTAACACCAATATTACAAATAATTATGATATTGGTGAAAACACTATTGTACAAACATTGATATAGGATGGTCTTTTCCTAGTACCAACTTCAGCGGAAAAGAATAGAACGTCTTGGTCCTCCATTTAGTTTATTTACATAAAATGTATCGATATCGAGTTCTTTGACATATCAGATGTTATCGAGTCCTTTAGGGTCCTTTGACATATCAGCTATTATGGTGTCATCCAATCGGGGGCTTAAACGATACTAAGGACACTGTAAATCAATAGAAGTATACTAGAATTATAATCTGAATAATTTTTAGAATTTAAGTAAATTGATATTGGTACCTGGCATTTTACTGAAAGTACAAGATTTTTGAAGGTCGGTACTGGGATATACATTTAATCATCTGGCAACTCTGATGGGAATTCATACTTCAATTTTCTGATCATGTAGTGGCGCTTTATGAATGATTTGAGGATTCTCTGTCGTCCATATTCTATTGTTGTGATAGTTTATGTACCCCAGAAGATGAAACCAAGACTCATCTGTAAAAAATGTCTAGTCCAGAACATCAATGCCTCTGCTTACGAAGTTCTGAAACCACTCACAATAACGAACTTTCTTCTCGTGATCAGTAACTTGCAATTTTTGCACTGCCATTACTGTGTTAGGAGACGTTTCAGTTCTTTCCGTACAGCAGTGTGTGCAGTGCCCAATGAGAAGGCAAATTCTTGAGATAACCTCATTGGTTTTGTGGGGCTCTGCAACATTTTATCAGAGATTTCAAGAAGTTTATCCTCTGATAAAACACGAGGTCGCCCAGTTCTCGGCGCATCTGCTACAGAATCTGTTTTTCAAAACATCGCAATTGAATCGCGTACAGTACCACGATGTTACACTACAGATTCTGGGAATTTCGTTAACAACATTAGTTTCACACCATCCGTGAACTTATTATTTGTTCGAAACACGTGTTCAAAAACACACATTCTTCCAATGTCAGCATTCTAAGAGTTATAATCTGACTCGCAAGAAACGACTTGGACGCAGTCAAACTGAATGTGTCACTACCACATAGACATGATTTATGTTTGAATTAAAATCTAATGAATGCGAAAAAGGCTGTCTAAAAAATAGTGTACGACACGTGGTAAAAGTGGTTTTATTTTCTTCGTAGGATTGGGCCCATCTTGTCCAAGCGCCTTCTTTTTTCGCCTTGGTCAACAAGTTAATACTCCTAACAGGATTAAATCTCGTTTTCGCAAGATATCTTTAGACCCCCGTGATTAAAACTCCCTTCATGTCATCTCACACTACCCATCTTAAATATCCCCACTAAACCTTAATAACGTACACAATTAACCCGCTATTACTCACCTCATAAAACATTTTCTCTCTCTCTCTCTCTCTCTCTCTTTGATTGTTAACACCTGAGTAAGATTACCTACTTAGGAATTGTTTTCCTAAGAACGCTGTATATGTATTCACAACTCTGTAGGACAACCTGGTCGAGCAGATAGAAGTAAATTTAAAAAAAAAAAAGGATTGCGCCACTTGCTTATCGGCCTCGTGTTGCAATATTTCTTCCTCGCAAAATAAAATGCAACATTTACCTCTCGTCGTGTCATAAATAACTAATTCTAAATCTCTATAATAAAGGACGATTCTGGGCATTGTTAACAGCACTTGAAATATGCCATTTTTTATATCAAAATGTATTGGTTCTTTATTTAAAGACAAAATTCTTTTAGATAACTGTCTTATATAAATATTAAATGTGATACATAATAGTTATAACGAGACCGCGGAACTTTTTGCAATAACTCTAACATAAATGTAAGTTTATTGAAACGTTTCTTATCCCCCTTCCATCACCCCCTTCTCTGAAGCCAAAAACCCGTTTTGTTGTCATCTTCACTTTTCCAACTGAAACTAGTGGTGCTACGAAATCATATACTTTCTCGCATTATTTCTAACTGCTCCGCTGTATTATACAATATGTCCAGGGAGGAAACAACGAAACTTTGAAAATTATCTCGTAAGATAATTTAAACCATATTTTGTCTAATAAACCCCTTCGAGATTTTCAATAGCCGAGACGCAAAAAGCTCTTAAAAAGTTTCTTTGGAAAAATATTTTCTATGCAAACAATTTGCATTTCAGAAACATATGAACACTTCAGAAACCTGTAAAATGTTTATTATTACAAAATGAATGAATATATTTGTTCTGAAAGAAAAATTAACACGGAACTAAGTAAACAAATCACAATTTACACAATTCATTTGTTTCTAATTGCTGTGTTATTGTTTCTTGAATTGAAAAGTGTATAAACGTTGAAAATCTCATACTGATACTTCCTGTTAATTTATCTGTATTGATTGAATTGGTGAGGAGAAGTGATTCAGATTATTTTCAATGACATTTCTCAAATTATCCGTAGTTTTCTACAATAACAGATTCATAAGAAAAGGGGCAAACTATAAGCTCCAGGCTTTTGGCCCTCCAGGACCCTTCGTGCCAAGCGATGAGAGGTTATAGGGATTTAATCACTTACTTACACTCAATAATTTTAATAACTCACTAATTTAATTACTTACACTCAATAGTTTTCTACAATTACAGATTCATAAGAAAAGGGGCAAACTATAAGCTCCGGGCCTGAATAGAACCCAGGACCCTTCGTGCCAAAGCGATGAGGGGTTATAGGGATTTATTACTTCTAACATCGAAGTCACTCCGAGTCTTGCTCTTCTATAGTATCCCTAAAGTCATGTATTAGTTCTAGCATTAGTGAGCCGAAAAATTGAGAAAATGTGAAAAAATGTTCTTTGGGCGGCAAAAAATGACAACTGAGAAGAGAATAAAGGCATGTTTTAGTTCTAGCAAACGCCAATCCAGAATAAACAGATTAGAAAAACTAGTGCGAGAAAGTCTGTGCCATTCTCTAACACCACTAGTTTTTACTTTCTCGCTACCGCTTGTGCCTGTGAACAACGCTAGCGGCTAAACCGTTCAGCCGATTTTCTCTAAAATTGATATCCTCCAATCGATTTGTCTAATGTCGCGGCCCCTTGAATTTAAAACATATATTTTAATTTCTAGGGCACTTTACATGAAGGGTCATTTAAAAAGTAGATCTAACGAATTTGATTAAATATTGTTAGTGTGTCGTTTTGATAGTGTGTAGAACGTTTAATAGAATGATGCTGGTCCCAATTTCATTAAAAACCCTGATTTTCCAAAAACAAAATGCAAACATTCACATTTTTTGGCGTCTTTCTACAACTAAATTGTGAAGATAAGTTTTTCCTTAACAAAATGCGTTCATCAAAAATATATCTTCAAATAAGGCTCGTTGAATCTTTCGAAAATATGGGTTGTGTAATTTGGCGTCAAAATTACTTGCCCGCTTCAAATACCCTGCGCTTTGTGAGCGTAGAGAGCCGTACTTGCAAGCAGTTGGATGCTACGTCAGCTAGAATTTGTTCGTTTCTTACATTTGAGCTTTTTTTTATACGTTTACAAATTATTTTTTAGAAATTACTTCAAACCTATTTGATAATACGTATTTGCTGTCCATGTTTCGAGGAAAGTATTTGCATTATCAATGTATTGATGTATATTCTTTCACGCAATCGGTCTTCAATATTATAGATATAGGAAACGCCCTAAAAAATAGAACTTTGCCACTTTTAGAAAATCGGAAATTTCAAAGAACTTAAGACCATCACCATTCTCTTAAGCGTTATTTACGCTATCCAAAGACAAAATTCGATCAAAAAATTGTGACATTGTAATAAAATTTGTGGCGACGATGGTGTAGCGGTTAGCGTATATACCCGATCGAAACCATGGATTTTTAAGTGCGAAAAAATCCTTCGTACGCCTTCCTTCGGAGGGGAAGTAAAGCCGGCTGTCCCATGTTAGTAGACTTACTGCATGTAAAAGATCCCCAAGCCTAAATGACGCCTCTGAGCTAAATTCAAAATCGCCTGTTTCGTCGCCCAACGAATACCTTCTTTCTCCGCTAGTTGGTGAAAGGAGCGTAGCCAAATTTGCGTGGTCAGACGGAAGAGCAGGCCTCATGGCCTGAGTCTCGCCACGTAAAATAAGGCATTAATTCAATTCAATATATACAATTTTGGAAATGTTTCTGAAGCTTCATGTGTAGTACCCTCAAAAACCAAAACACCAGTTTGAAACTCCCTAAGCCTGGAATACATTTACATCAAATGGAGAATATCAATTTTGAAAAAAAATAGGCTGAACAGTTTGGGCGCAAGCGTTGACCACAGACGGACAGACATAGAGAAGACGTTTTGCTGTCAATTGATTCTTCGGTGTCAAGAACCGCCATAGATTGTGGCTAGACCATGCGTTAGAGGATTTTTTCCCTATATCCCCTTTCCCTATATCCCTTTATCCCTATATTATTCGTATATAGGGAAAAAAAATCCTCGTATTTAGAAACAGGATTTATCTAATTTTTCGTTACCAGCGCCCGGCAATAAGAGATTTTCTGCCGAAAATGTTTGCTGTTTTCCGGCGCACGTTTGTATAACTTACTCTTCAGACGAAGAACTTAGTAAGGCGACGAAGTAAAATTTAAAAATTTGCTATTTTCAAAAATTCAACGATTATATATTTTATATTACTTCAAGATTAGTTGTAAAGAGTGGACTTTATTAAGAAAACTAGTAGAAATGCTCGACATACAGAAATATTTCCTTCACTTAATAATATTATTCAACACACTATTGGGACAAACTGGAAGCTCCCGACAAGTCTCCGAGCACGTGTGGTAAAGTATGTGTATGTGTAAGTGTATGTGAAAATAAGAGATGATAATAGCGCAAGTAAGATGAAGGAAAGTTCACGTGTGGTCCTTCGCCCTTTATGGTTCTGCTCGTGCATTCGCGTAGTGTTGATCAAGGGATCCATTTCACTCTCCGACATCCTTACCATCCTCGTCCTCTCCTGCTAAACAACTCTCCCATTCCTTGGTCCCCATTAAATTCATCTGCCAAATATCTAGACCTCTATTTAGACTCAAAATTAACCTGGAAACATCATATAGAAACCAAATTGAAGCAAGCCCGCCAGAACTTCATCAACTCCGACCGATTATAAACCGTAAAAGTAGCCTCAGCCCCCGAAAATACAGTGCTCCTACACAAATCCATTCTCCGTCCACTCCTTTACGCATGCCGATCTGGTGTCATTCAGCAGAATCCCACATAAACAACATCCAAGTCTTCGAAAACAGAATCCTCCGCGTTGCAACCGAAGCTCCATGGTTGTCAGAAACTCAACCCTCCATTCAGATTTCTACTTAAAATCAATAAAAGAGCAAATCATTCACATATCCCACAATTTCTTCTTCCACCTACCTAACTTAACCGGACCATCCTTTTACAACATTGGCATAGATAACCCTCCCTTCCTGAGCATAAAAAAAAGATATCTCTTTCATTCATTCTTAAAGTACTTTTCCACGTTTGAATAGATATAATTAACTTCTGTAATTAAAATCAGCTCTAGTGATGCTCTGGAAGGTGCTAATTGAGTTTCCCCACTCGTACTTTTTAAGATTAGTATAAGTCACCAATCATCTGTAGAGCCTAAAGGCTGAACAATGTTAATTCACAAGATAAATAAATGAATTTTAAAAAAGGGATCCACGGAAGGCTACCAATCAGAGCAGCTGACAGATCTAGACAACTACTGAATTCGGCCTAGGTATCTAGCTATTCTCTGATTTAAACACAGTGGCACTTCAAGGTCTTGACCTGGAGAAGGGAAGATTGTCATCCAATCGAGAGCTCCAATACCAAACAGTTAAGTTGTAACAAAGCTTTCGATTAGATGACACTGTGCCCCTCTCCGTCGCGCTCATGACCTTCATGAGTCACTGATTTAAATCGGAGTATAGAGTCGAAAATCCTGCCACCGTCGGAGTTCGAAAGCTATAACCTGCTAGGCACTGCAGTGACATCAGTTGATGGCCTAAAGTACCTAAGCCGGTTCCATATCCCAGAAAAGAAGAAACAAACACAAAGAGAAAGTGTGTGTCATTGGTAGCACCACTAGGTTTAATATTGTGGATTAATATTTTAAATACCGTTGTGTGCATCGTTTGCCAAAAGCTCCATTAAAGTGCATAAGGAATTAATTTATTTAAGCAGTATTAGCCCTAGAATTTCTGATATATGAGAAGATAAAAGTAAAAAATATATATTTACTTTTCAAGAAAATACGTCTTAAATGTTCTCTATCTGATTTACTTGATTTGGGACATTGAAACATATATAGAGAAATTAATAACAATAATACGCTACGACGGAAGCGTTAGTGGTGTTCAAATATCAGGGTAAATTTAACATTTTAAAACATATATTAGATATTAAGCAACCGTTTACCACTCTTGGGAAAATGTTATTTTGGCATGTTCAACTCAGGAACACCCTGAGTCGTTCCCCAGATTTATTAACGCTCATTTTGGAATTATTTATAAATTTGATAATTCGTTGTTTTATCCTTTGAGGCTCGGGGAACTTTACTGACTTGTATTTTCAAAAATTGTAAATTGTTTATTAATTTAGGAATTTTTCAATTTTTCTGTTCTCTGAGAGGTCTTTTAAACGATTATTCGGAGTAATATACACAGTACTGAAAGTGATGCTACGCTGTAGAAAATCAATTTAGAGATTTCATCGGAAATGCATAATTAAGTGGAAATGGTTCCCTTGAATGGAAAAAGTTCTTTTTCAAAAGGTCAATCCGTCAGTTAATGTTTGTCCCTATTTAAAATACAAGTTAATAAGTTGTCGAATAGTTTTGTGTTCTCAGAAGTCAGTTCTCAGTCTCCTTCGTTCGTCCTTAATACCGAAAAAAATGGTTGACGGGAAACGACTGTCCGACTGTAAACAACGCTACCGGCTAAATCGCAAGCACGAAATTTTACCAAAACTACTATCTCTCACATTGATATGGATGATGTCACGACCCCTTAAATTTGAAGCGGATATATTTTTATTTGGGTAGTACTTTTTATGAAGCTTCAATGGCATTTCATTTTTTTGGGACGTTCCAGAGAAATTTATACTTTGGATAGAGAAAAGTACTGTTACAGAAATAATCGCTTGCCAGTTTTGTTATTGAATTCTCATCTATTTGCGAAAATTGCAAATATTTTGATTATTTGTCGCCTTCCGATATTTTCCTTCCTGGCGATATTTTGTTCTTATTGAAATATATTATTCCATGTCCTTTAAATAAAGTCATGAAGGTTATTAAAAAAAACGTTAGTAGTTTTCGCGAAAGTTGCATGAAATTTATTTCAATGTTTCTATTCGGCGTGTAAGAATAATTTTATCATGTAAATATACACATAAGAGTTTAAGACGCCGATTTCATTGCTCTTGAATAGGTGCATGCAAAATGTACGAAACGACGAGGACACAAATGAATTGGTATCTATTTGTGCGCATTTGGCACAATTACGCGAAAAATACTTAAAGTTTCGAAAAATTGTACATGACCTTATTTCAAATATGTATTTAAGGAACAGATTTCATTTACGAAAAAATCTGTCCTTAAATATTTTAGTTGCAGGGAGACTCCGAAATAATTTGGAAGTTTTGAAATTTTCGAACAATTAGGGTTTTTAAGAACATGCGAGCTGCACCTCTCTGAAAAGTCCTTCACACTATCGAATCAAAAATAGTAATCAATGCAACGTTGCCGTCATTGCATTTTTCGATATCAAGAACCTCCATGAATAAAACATGGGCTCTGGTTACACGTGTTAGGGAATTTTTGTTTCTAATTTAGCAATCTGATATATCCATTTTTTGTAACCAGGGGCCTGTAATAAGAGTTTTACTGCCGAAAATTCGCCTTTTCTTTCGCGCAGATTAGGTAAAAGTTTTCTCTACTCTGCGAACAAACTTACTCTACTACAAGAAAGTGAAAAGATACCTACAACATTCATCATTAACACCTAGGCAAAAACAGAAATTGACAAAATGAGCTCATCTTTGATGAAGTGAATAAAAAATATGTCTGGAACAAAAAGAAAAGCAAACCAGAATTCATCATACTTATTCGCAGACATTTTCATTTTAGGGTGACACCTAAACGAAGTAAGACCTTGATATTTGGTTTCATTTTGAGGTCCATAT
>JAHLJT010005437.1:49730136-49755076 GCA_031308135.1 Acheta domesticus
GCCTTCACATACTGACGAGGCTTGAATTGTTTTGCGCGAATGACATCGATATCAAGGTCATTATTGCTAAGTTTCAGTCCCAAGTCATTTTGTACGTTGAATACATCCACTTTTTTTTAATGTAAAATAAAGGGAAAATGCCCATTCACAAAGGTGAGATGACATGGATAGTATCAAATACTGCAAGGGTTTGTGCGGACAATGCATAATATTCTTTTCGAACACTCAGCTAATAATTCATCTCACATTTGCTTTTGAAAGCACATTGTACAACTACTGGTTGAATGTCTTTGGCATTAATATTATTAACTGTAAAATTTCTAATTCATTTTTAGATATGTTTAAATGTATTTCACTGTTTTCAATAAGTGAAATTCAAAAATAAATACTCTATTTTTCCTTTCACATCGCCTGTTAAGAATCGCTGAGAAGTATTCAAGATCACTGAACGACATGAAATGTTCGTTCGGAGCGCACGAAATATTGTTTTTATTACCGTCTAACTCAAGAACCATGATTCATACACAAATGTGGTTGGTCTCATATCAAAATTTGGACTTCCCTTGTCATTTCATCCGCTGGGTGTTTGTGCTTTTCTGCAATAATAAAAAAGTTTCTCGCATAGTGAAAATTTAAGGACGTCAAAATGTAGAAATAAGCATTTGGCTATAATTTATAATTAATTTCATGGAAATTAAACCATAAAACTAAATTACAAAATAACCATTACATTCATAAGAGTTCTGGGAATATGTGGTAAAAAACTCAATTGTCTAAGATTAACACAACTGAAGCTATCGTTGAATGAACTTGTTAAGTATTTGCGCGTGAAACAAGATGGGCGAGTCGAATAACCCCGGTCTTCCTGAATCGGCAACACAGCTTGCGGTAGAAAGAGAGAGTCTTATGTAAAATTGTATTGGATAGAGAGAGAGGGCAATACTCCATAAGACGCCGTACTGCAATCAAATGTTTGGATGCACAATAGGCTTCGTAACTCTTACACTATCTCTTACTCACTAGCACCCCTGTAATTGTATACCTGTACTGTTATGTAAATAGTTGTTATTCATATTTTCAGATAATAAAATATAGGTTTTTGCTGTAAAATAATAATATAATCATATATAAGGAATAATATTTATCGTATTTCTTTAATTTCCAAATTTCCCCGTATATTTTAAACATGAAATAATACGAGTAATTATTTGAATTTAGTTTGTTTTTTTCTGACGTTTTCTGTCCTATTTCTTCTGGCAAGTTTTCCCACTCAGAAGTTTTTTTTCTGCATGCGTTATTCTATCCCTATCCAACTTCTTCATTGCGTTGATTATATAAAGTCCAGGTTGGATATCAAGCATCCTTTCGTCCGCACGTACTAAACAGAAACGTAAACATATTGTTACATCGTTGCGTTGTTGATGGTATCACATCGCATTGTTGTTGGCAACACACACAACAAACAAACTTTATTAAAAATTTCCTGCCGTAACAGAACTCAAAATATTTAAAACAAACTACAGCGCAGCACGGGAAGGTGGCTTGTAAGGCTAAGGAACACAGGCTTTTTTTTTATTATTCTGGTCCTCCAGAAAATGTGAGCAGATAATCTCTTCCCCATACGTCATAACGTCATATTCAGTTTTTACGTTTTCTTTGATTAAATAAATAAACATCCTGACATTGAACTTTCAAAAAGTCGCAAAAAATATTTGTAATTCTGAAACAAGCAAAATATGTAATTTCCTGATAGAGGAAAACAAGGCTATAGAATAAAAAAACATTTTTAAAAAAAAAGTTTGCGACGTCGTTGAACTGCCGGGTCCCCTTAATACTAAATTCGTCCTGATGTCTGGCTATGCCTGACGTGGCTTATATTGTTTCTGTTGTTCCAAGCTGGTCAATTGGTTAAAGACAATGAATTATTTCGTAATGTATTAGTTCTCGTATTTTGTAAATATTATAAGGAATGCAGGACTAATTCTAAACGTATCCAAACAAAATTATTATAAAATTAAATAATTTTTGTTTTTCAAAAATATATAACTACACACTGCCATGCACATTGCCATGGTAACTGCATCGCACATATCCCGATCTAATCTAAATATCCGTTACTCCATGAAAATTAGACACGATTTTGCCACCTACCTGGTGATAACGGAGGTAAATTTTCCCTGTATGTTTATAAGTAAGGAAGATTATGTTAAGCTTGTCAGTAATATTCTATCACAACGTGCACTCTAGGAATCAATATATATTCCAATACAAGAACATATCACCCAAACGCTTCATTTGATATTGGTTTCGTGGTCCTATCTCAAGCATCTCCGTCTAAGAGCCCAAAAAATGTCTTGCAATCTTGCGCCAAATCGTAAACGGAGGTAGTCTGGATGGTATTTTTACTATACGAAGTATCTTGAAAGCGTCAACAAGACGCCAACCGTCACATCATATGAGTATAGTAAAATATTGAAATAATAAAATAGTTGACTTACCGATTCTGGAGCTGAAGGAAGACGATTTGAAGTGATTACTTACAGTTTTGTTCTTCAGTCGGGGACGAAGTTCTGCAAATCAAAGAATTCATTACTTTAGAACAGAAATAGCAATTACTTTAAAAAAACTTAAAAAGCTATTTTTACTTTCCCGTATACTACGTATATACGGATAAAGTCCGTAGTATAGGGAAAGTTATGTAATGCTGCGGAAAATCGATTTCGAGATTTCAACGGAAATACACGTTTTGAGGTCCCCCTGATACCGAAAAAGTGGGTCAAAACGTCCGTCCGTCCGTCCGTCTGTCAGTCTGTGAACAACACTAGCGCGTAAACAAATACGTGCCGTTTCTTCCAAAATGGATATTCCCCGGTCGATCTGCGTCTACTCAAGACGCTTCGATTTTGAAAAACTTTCTTCAAAATTTGAGGGTACGTTGCATGAAGACCTCCGGATATTTTCAAAATTTTCTCAAAAACGGCTCCACATTTTTTTCAACTTTCTTGTAAGAATAGAGTAAAATACACTTATTAAGGTGGCATAGGTCTAATTTTTGAAAATTGCAACAAATTTGAATATTTTTCGGCGTCTTCCTAGAACAACAAAATTGAAGATAGAGATTTTTCCTTCAAATAAAATTTGTTGAGCAAAGTGATCTCTGTCATTAAAACCATGTGAATTTTTTAAAAAAAATTAGTAGTTTTTGAGCAATATTGCGTGCAATATGTGCAATTTTAAAAAATTACAAAAACAAGATTTTCTCAAAAACGGCTCCAAAGTTTTTCTTTTAACTTTTGGTAGGGATAGTGGTAAATGTACTCTATCAGAAGACATGAAAGCCATATTGCTCTATTTGTTGGTTTCTTCAAAAATTACAAAAATGTAAATTTTTTCACTTGTTTCTCAAGTCGATAATATTTACATTAGCGGCGATTTTTTCACATTAATATATTTACGAGTACATGTGCTTTAAATAATGTAAGTATAGTTTCTCGAAATCACAACCGTGAAAAGTAGCTCAAAATTTCGCATTTCAGAAACGCTCAAACGCCATTTTCTCATATATGTCTGCAAACTTTTTCTTCAAACTTTTGTAACGGATAGTGCTAATTACACTCTTTAGTATCGGTAAAGTTAATTTTGAGTTTTTTTTTTGTTTCAAATAATACATAATTGTAATTTTTTTGAAAGATCTCTCACATCTTTAATATGCACATTACCAGCAATTTGGAATTTTCAAAACACTGAGTTTGAGTTTTCAAAGTACTTTATTTGAAGTTATTTAAAGCACTTACACTCACAAATATAATAATGTTTACAAATTGCTGGTAATGTGCATATTAAAGATGTGAGAGATCTTTAAAAAAAATTACAATTATGTAATTTTTGAAAAAAACAAAAAAATAACTCAAAATAAACTTTACGCTATACTAAGGAGTGTAATTAGCACTATCAAGAAAACATTTGCAGCCAAATGAGAAAATGGCTTTTGAGCGTTTCTGTAAATGCGAAATTTTGAGCTAGTTTTCACAGAAAACGGTGTTTTCGAGAAACTTTACTTGACATTATTTAAAGCACATGTATTCATCAATATAATAATGTGAAAAAATCGCCGCTAATGTAAATATTGTCGACGTGAGAAACATGTGAAAAAATTTACATTTTTGTAATTTTTGAAAAAACCAACCTATAGAAAAATATGGCTTTTATGTCATGTGATAAGAGTACATTTACCACTACCGCTAACGAAAGTTTAAAGAAAAAAATTTGGAGCCGTTTTTGAGAAAATCTTGTTTTTGTATTTTTTTAAATTGCATTTATTGCACGCAATATTGCACGAAAACTACTAAAATTTTGAAAATCATTTACATGACCTTTATGAAAAAACTCAATATGCAGAACAAATTTTATTTGAAGAAAAAATCTCTATCTTCAATTTTGTAGTTGGAGAAAGACGCCGAAAAAATTCGAACTTTCACAATTTTCGAAAATTCAGAGTTATCAGTGAAAATCGGACATATACCATGTTAATAAGTGTATTTTACTCTATTCATACAATAAATTTAAAGAAAAAATTTGGAGCCGTTTTTGAGAAAATTTTGAAAATACCCGGGGGGCTTCATATAGAGTACCCTCAAATATTGAAGAATCTTTTTCAAAATCTGCAAGCTTTGACTAGAACTAGATCGACCGGAGAATATCCATTTTGGAAGAAATCGTACGTATGGTTTAGGCGCTAGTGTTCACAGACGGACAGACGGACGGACGTTTTCCTTTCAATTGGTTACTACGTATATCACTTCGTGTATACGTATGTATACGGGAAAGTAAAAAGCGTTGTTCACAGACAGACCTTTTGCTTTCAATTGTTTTTTTCGGTATCATCACACACGAAAAAGGGATTCTGACTGCACCAAGTAAAAATAGATAAAATTGATTACTACTAATTTGTTTTCTGTTATTGAATAATTATACTTTTCAAATGTCAACAACGCAACATTATTCAACTCTGAACAGTGACTATACGTACGTATAGTGACTATACGTACGTATAGTATAGGGAAAAGTAAAATTCAATTGTCTAAGATTGCTAACGTTGAATTAACATGTTACGTATTTGCGCATGAAACAGAATGGACGAGCCGAATAACCCCGAGCCTCCCGAATTGGCAACACAGCTTGCGGTAGAAAGAGAGTCTTATGTAAAATTGTATTGGATATAAAGAGGGCAATACTCCATAAGGCTCCGTACTGCAATCAAATGTTTGATGCACAATAGTCTTATGACTTAAATACTTGTACAATTTCTAGAAAAGGGCAAATGTATGTCTAAAAATTAAAAAAAAAACTCGCCGTGACATTTTCATAATAGCTGCATATTTACACGGTGTTCAAACTCAAACATGTGTGCATAGGACGATTATTTCAAATGCCCCATGGACGTAATCCCCCAAAATGCATTTTCTTCTTCCAAGTTGACGCTTGTTTTCTGCCCAATTGGTGGTATTCCACCCAATATGGCATGCCTGTGTACATCGAATAAATAAATTAAGTTCCTCGTTCTTTTGAACTATTTCACTAAAAAGAACGATCGTATAAAGAGCCATTCACATAAAAGAACAACTTTGCTCACTACCCACGACTTGCAACGGAGCAACCGAACCCGAATTCAAACTGTTCAACATATTCAGAAGAACCCGAATTCGAGCAACCGAAACCCGAATTCAAACTGTTCAACATATTCAGAAGGTTAGCGGAAGATATAATGCAATATGATGCACGTACTGTCGTCAGGAACGAAAAGAATGAGAGTCCGCCAACGCGAGTAATTAAAGGTTAAGCACAAAAATTCATTTAGCTGATTAAAATTATATTCTCAATAGAGCAATTTTCTTAATGCAGGCAACATACGGCACATAATTTCATATTTGCTTTCGTGGAATAAATGGTTTTTAGTCTGTACATGTTGGAATTTCAAAAATTTCATTACAATCTTAATTCGTTATACTCGTGAAAACTGCATTGCAATAACTTCAACCGTTCAAAAGTTACAGGAGGTGCTAAAATTACGTGACTCAGCCTGTATATTTCAGCTGTGCTGTACTTACTGACCGATGAGTTCCCAAGGTCCCACAATCCTGTGGTAATGGCCTTCCCTCCCAGTTGCAAATTGAAGCTGGCGCTGGCTGCCATGTTGGGGGCAAATTTACGCTCCTAATTCAAATGCGTCGAAATTTTTCAGACTTTTCCGTATTTTCAAGGCTTTGAATAAGTAGAAAAATTTAAAAAAGAATTATTGAAATAATAACTCATTGTTGAAAGTAATATATGCAAAAACAACATTCAAAAGTCAAAAGTGTGTGTATTTCTGACACAATATCAAACGTTATCACAGATATTTACCCTAGAGCTTTATAAAGCTTCATGATTGGAAAAAATAAAAATAAATTAGAAAAGCACAAATAACACTTGTTCTAATCACGTCACCCACAAAGTTTATGGAACTTGCAACAGCCCTTTTGAAAGCAAAAAATTAGCATATAAGCTTTTGCTCGATAAAGGGGTATGTATTTACTCTATGAGGTTGTTCAGAACGTGATAACTTCATATTTTATTAAAACACACTAAAGGGGTTATCATGAAAATATTTCATTTGATAGGTTGGGATATTGTCCCTCACAAAACATATTGTACTAATGTCGAGACATTTTTTTCGGAAACTTTTTTAATCTTTTTTTAAAGTGAACTCCTCTCATTAAAAAATTAAATTAACAATTAATAATTATACATCTTGACTAATTCTGCATCTTTTTTTCAGTAAAAGGGTAAATCACGTTAGACTAAATTTTTAGAATTCTTTACTAAATTATAAACTTAAAATAAGTAATTTTTATGCACTTTCGATACATAAAGTTTCGTATAGAGCACGCAACTACCTGGATTAAATGGTAATGTGAATCGGTATTATAATATACGTATTCTTGAAGATTCCTGTAGTCTCAAGACACATCTCGATTTTCCTGTAATAGGTTGGAATTTACGAAATGTAGGTACTTCTTTATGTACTCTACAGAAATGGAATGTTATCTCCAAAAAAATTGTTATTTTCAGAGTTAAACTAATGTTTCTTTAAGTGTAATGACAAATTCACCGATTTTATTGTTATTCACGAACACCGAATTAATTAGTAAAAGTACCAACCCATTCAATAGGTTGTATCAGATAGTTACATGATGCACTTGTGAAATTACATCACGCAGGCTTTCATCGCACGATTTGTACTCTCGTAAGCCGCGCGCTGCTTCACCATTTTACTTTTTTTTCTCTTATAGAATCTTCCTCTTCCGCAAAAGGCACACAAATAATGATATACGGCACCAATAGGGCTTGGTGTCCACATGGTTGCCTCCAACATGGCTGCACGGAAACATTTCAATTTGCAACGCTACAATAGCGCTGTGCATGGGTCTAGTATACTATTACAAAGTCTTTATGAGTCCCCACCACTGGGCTCAGCTTGCGTTTCAGTCTTACTCCTGTTCACACAATTATAACACTTTGCATTGGCTAGTTTTGCAAATACGGTTTGTCACTAGAACTACCAATGCATGGTATAATCTCAGAGTTAACCACGTTTACAAGTACAGAAATAGGGCACAGAATATACTATACTGAAGAGTTCTCTTAAGCTCAATTGTATCTCTCCCCCCCTCTTTCATCATAACCACTGCATGATTAAAAGTTTGCAACGGACTTTTATGAATAATATTCCATAATAAAAACTTTTCACTCTGGCGTAACAAACAATTTGATGACGTCATTACGTAACACAAGATTATATTTACAATGGCTAGCCATATGCATATGCACTAAGCAATTTCGTTTCTCTCGCATATAGTAATCAAAAGTGTGATGTACCTATTCTCATAATTATTACAATCATATAGAGTGCCACAAACAAAATTTATAAATGAATACACAAAAAATAATAGGTCTGCAAAAGTGAATACAAAGTGAAACTCGCAATTTGAGTTAGAACCAAATGAACATCTGTGCGCCTTTCAGTTTATTATCATAATTATTACTATATTCTATACTTTAACATTTCAATAGCGACGCAAAAACATCCATCAACGATTATAACGCACATACTGCCTGAACTGTTTAAATATTACCATTATAATTTACAAATTGTGTAATTAGAGCTACATTTTCCTATTAGTTCACATTTAATATAAAAAATTGATTATATTTTAAACTATAAATTTACGAAACAATATTTCGGGACTACTAAGTGTAAAAGATTTTTTTAAATAATACGGGGATCACAGTTTTACCATGAAAAAAAAAGTTCTGAAAGTGAATTTTTTTCAGGCATTATTTTTTTGTATTATTATTGCTATTATAGAAAGAAAATTCGTTCAGTTTTCTCTACTTTACTCGCAGTTCATGACAGTTAAATGGCTGTTGTAAAGTATTAGAGAAATAGGCGCAGTATTTCCAAAAAAGTTCATTAAAATGGCACGTGAATATTAATTAAACATTCGCATTAAAACTTATTTTGAAAGTGTTCTAATAGTAGTCCATCTCTAGTTAATTAAATCATCTCACTCTGAAAATTTCTACACCCGCTTTTGTTTTAAGCTTCAACAGTAAAATTCTATGGTTATAACTTACACAAAAAGAAAAGCTACAATTCCCGTCTATAATTATCTAATAATTTACCACAAAATTGTTAAATAATACTTACAATGCTGGTCACAGAAGGAAAGGTGTGCTCCGATGGGCAGCCTTCCGTTTGTTTAACACAGAATGAGATATTTGAGGAACTCGTGGCGCGATAGACCGAGTTGCCACATTGCTTCTCCCCACCCGTAAAAATAGGCATATTTCAAAATAGTCTAGTAAACGACATCTTAGAATTACAATCGAAATTATTGGGAGTATTTACGTAAGAATATTATTAACTAGTGCACTTACATTAGAAAAGGAAGATAATGTGTACACACAACTAAAATAATATAGAGGGATTTTTATGCAATGCTGCAAAAATTAATGTCGAGATTTCAACGGAAATATGTTTCAGGTCAATGATATCGACTTTTTTTTCTTTCAAAACATATATTTGTAAACAACATTAAATTCAAGAAAACGCACAAAACAGAAATTACTGGATCGATATGATCAAATTGCACGCTCAATGTATTTGAAATGGAATATTTTAAAAATATTTGACGATTTTTTAAACGTTTTGTGGATACTTTCCATGGAATCCGTAGGACATTTTAAAGATCAAATGATTAATCTAATTTTTCTCGTACAGAAAATCTGTATTTTTTAATTATTGTAAAAGGCTGCTTTTCAATAAAATGTTTTGAATTTTTAGAAATTTCAAGTGTACTTTCTTCAAACTTTTCTATATTTTCATTATTGAATTTTAAACTCGACTGATTCTTCAATAATTTACAATGATTATTTACTTTGCTTTATGATGTGTTATAAGTGATATGATGGTTGATGTTTTTGTTACTTTAAGATGTTTTTAAAGGTTTATCGAAATACTTGGAAGTTGATGTAATTTTGAACAAATTTCATTAATTTTCCAAAATTTTCAAAACAAGAATTTTTCACAAGTGCTTCATTAGTTCTTGAAACTTTTATTTTGTGCGATAGAGTGTAATGCATTAAATTACGTGACATAAGCGCTCTTTGTAAATCTTTTCGAAATATCAAGCTTTCGAATGTGTACGACCTAAAAATGGCGCCTTTTTAGAAATGTCCTAAGTTTTATTTCTCAGAAACAGGTTAATTCTTTCCCCACAAATTACCGAAAGAAAAAGAGCTGGCTTTCAATGACATTCCATTTTCATTTTTAGTGTGCCCAAAAACTGAGAAAATATTAAGGAAGTACTGTATAATGTAACAAATTAAATTTTTAAACAAAAACAGATTTTACGAATAATGCAATGTTGCATGCAACGATGTCCAGAATGACATCGCAATATTTGGCGGGAAAGCGTTGGTCAAAGAGTATATATTGTGTTGGGTGGCATACTCGGGCGCAGGGATGTCACATTGGGCCGAATTCCATTCACTGGATAGAAAAAAGGCGACGATTTACGGGGGTAAAATACATTTTGCTGGATTTCTGGTTGTTTCGTGGGAGTATTTTGGAAGATGCGATTCTTTTTTTTTTTTGCTTAAATCATCAATAGTACTCACCTTTCCCTAAATATTGTACAAATATTGATGGCTTCTAAAACATCCATGCGGAAGAGATGCAGGCCGTATTCATAGTCGTCACTTATAATAAGGAAAAACGTAAGGAGTTCCTTATAACGTTTTTCAATTCATAGTGGCAACTTATCCGCGTACATAAGAAACTCCTTAGCTATAAGGAATATCTAAGGAACTAATAGCTATAAGGAAGGTTCATCTTTCACTTATAGATATAAGTGAACAGTCTTTTGGTGAGTTGAAAATAGTTGTAATTTGAAATAAATAGAAATGAACTACGATTTTGAACATTATAGAAATGTTTATAGTGGCATCATTCTTCGTAGCAACTATTTATATTTACGTGGTATACGCTCCAAAAATGCACAACGATCAAGCATATTTAAGAAAAGGTGACGTTTTACCCGGACGAATGTATATGTTTTGGTAAACGTTGGTGGCAAAAACTAGATATAATTAATTGAGGTTTAATTATTCCCACTATTTAAGACACTGTTTAAATTACTACCACTATTTAAGTAGTAGTGTAGGTTAGGTTATCCCGCGGATTCCTACGAACGCATGCACAGAAAGAGTTCACGGCCAGCTTGATGGCGCATTTCAGACAGGATTCAAGTGGCAGTGAACACTTGTGTCTCGGGAGAGCAAAGTGAGGAGCCACGAATGTCCACGAAGACACCCGAGCGGAGTCGAGCGATCGGAGAGCTTGAGCTTGCGCCATTGATGTTGCTGTGTGCCTTCTGTTCTCTCGAGACAAGCTATTTATATTAAATTAGCCCAATTAGCAAATAAATCAATGTATCTTACTGATATTTTAATTAACTGTTTATTTTACATGTTTATGTTTTACTTGCAAAACATATTTATTAGTATCCGAGAAAATTTTTACTTTTGGTAAGTTTATTGTCTATCACTCCAAAATAAATTAAAAATAACCAAACAGTTTTTAATTCTAAAAGTAATGACTTAAGACAAAAATACTACGATAATTATATTAATCTACAATCTCTTAACAAGTTCCTACATCATTACTTTAATTGATTGAAAATTGTGAAAGTTGGAACTTTTTAGATATGGGATAATGTAAGGAAAATCAATTACCAGGAATGTGAAAAAGAAAATTTAAGATAGTGCATTTACAGTTTATTAATAACATTTTTCTTTAAAATTGCCCAGAAGCATACATTGCATCTTCAACATCTTTTTTCTTTACTTCTTTTATTGACTTAAACCTTTTCTTCTTTGATTGACTTGGCTTTTTTTAAGCACTTTTAAAGTCTGGTTGCAATGCCATTTCACTGTTGTGGAGACGACGTTTGTCTCTCATATGTTTATTTTCTTAGGAGATGTCACTTTGATTCCTGAAGCATGCTCTTTGACTCTTTCACTGGCCTCACATCCCATATTGAACTGGGACTGCTGATGTCAGCAATTTCAATATTTTTTCTGGAAAGAAATGTTTCTTTGGGGCACTTGCTCCAAACAAAACTATGCAAACTTTCATTTGCATTCTGTGTTTTCCCATATACACATTCCAGTAATTCATTTTTTGCAAGCCTCTGATACATAGGAATTATTTTACAAATAACACTGGGAGACTATAGTTTTCATGTTGTATTTGCCATGTTTTGAAATTTCATTCCCATGACCTCGATTGTAGAAGCACCATGAATTTTCTTCTTTAGGGCATTTAAAATGCAATGGCTTCGAGTCTCTTTGCATTGCATGGTACAAGGTGGCAAGTATTGCAGACTTCATCTTCTGCACATCTGGAATATTCTTCTGGATGGCATTGCGGTAATTTGCTAAGACAAATAATTATGTCATCCTTTAAATTGACTTGCTTTTTACCAAGTGTAACACCCTTCACTTTCTATTCTTGGATTATTTTTGTAAGCCTGTTTTAAATCTTTACATCACATGTTTTATACATTCTTCTTTTCTAATAATAAAGTTGTCTCCATAGATGTTTAGTTTCAGATGGTGATTGAAAGTCTTTGCATCATCATCCGACAGTATTGTTGTATATCTAAAATGATGAGACAGGACCCTCTTCCACAATACCTCACTTGCAGCTACATCCATTGAATTTGAAGATCCATTAAAAATTACTAATTATGAATTTCTTTCCATTTTTTATATTCACAGCTTTTTGTCTCATAATTTGCTCTTGTTCTTTTCACGAGTGCCACAGTATTTTGACAAAACATGAAAATCAGCCACAAGACCAGTCAAGATATCCATTTCATAACGAGTCAACAATTCCCATTTCATAACGAGATGTAGTGCCTCGTTTATGCCATGTTCCATCATACAATACTAATAAATTTATAACTTCATCACTTACTGAATCTAGAACATATATGTAAGTTTCATGTATGGCTGCATATGAAAGCCTCAAAATTTCCTCTTATTTTTGCATTATTTTTAATAACAGAGAACATGAGAATTGTAAATTGAAACATTAATTCATGGAAAACCAATTACCATTGAAACTGCTCTATTGCTGAATGGCCCCTACCTATCTGCGAAGAAGCCTCCACAATTTTCCTATTCACTTCATGTGGTGACCTACTACAAGATGATGTTACAGGTACACGATGGCTATTTGAAATTTTATTTAACAATTGTTCACAATTATTACACTTGTTCACTAACTGAAAAGCAAATTACATTGATTGTTGTACTTCAATGCATACATTTGAGGATCAACAGACAGTACTCACACGTATCCTTTCAGTAAATATTCCCAAGCACACTTGTGAAGTAACATGTAAGTGCAATTCTCTTCTTCGGATATTTCACTGTTCAGCAGGAAAAACATCAGTGAACTTGGAAAGAATGTTGGCACTGGCTGATGGCTTGACCAGTGAGATTTTGGCAGAAAATGAACAATGCTTAACATCTGATACTAAAAAAGTTTCTCCTTCCTGAGCACTGGCATTTGTGACTGCAATCTCCTGCAGTTTCTTCTTTACAACAGCTGCATTTTTATTACCACTGCAGTTTTTTGCACCGAAATAATTCTAACCTGAACTAGCCGACGGAAAATTAATTGAGAATATTAAAAAACACCTACCAAATAACTATATTATAGAAAAGTTAAAATAAAGAAACTAATGTGAATAATAGTTTGGAATTCTTCGTTTAAAACGAAAGTTCGCAACAAACCTTAGTAATGGTGTTAACGACCACTTAACATTAGAAACATTAAATTTCTGACAGATTTCGAATTATATAAAGATTTGCGCCATGGAAGTCCGTCGGCTCGCGCATGGACTCGCTCGACTCCGCTCGGGTGTCTTCGTGTACGTTCGTGGCTCCTCATTTTGCTCTCCCGAGACAAGTGCAGTGAACCAACCAATGCGCTGTTGCCACGCAAGACACTGCTAGCGTCGTACTTACGTTAAGTATCGTCTATGAATACCAAATGTGCATAAGCATTTCCTAATCAAAAGTAACTTCTTATAGCTTAAATATTTTCATATACATGCAGGTATTATGAAAAGATGTTAGAGCCCACTTTTTCAAATTTTTAATTAAACAGGCAATGCAATCATGCCCACTGTTCTCTAAAAATAGCTCATGATAGATAGGCTTCATGCACAAGAGAATATAGTTTAAATAACTACTAAATGTGTAGCTGTATTGAAAGTACCAGCCCAGTGACAAAGACATTTTTTTTTATTTATTTACGTCAAAAACAGCTAAAAACTGTGTGTGACGAGCTACGGGGAGAAGTGAAATTTGTGCACGTTTTCATAATTCTGTGATCTCTATCCTAAATCATATTCTAGTCGCATTTTGAATACAGAAAAAGAGCGTTTTTTAAAAGTTTTGTTGACAAAATATTCGCTCCTTTATAATAAAATATATTTTCAAAGGTAAATTAGCTATAAATTTGTGCCCTTAACCTTCATCATGTTCTTCATGAAAGAATAACACTTTTTACCGCGATAATATGGAAAACTATAATTTGAATAACTATATTTCTTACTGAAATTCAGAAGACGTGCACCAAGAATGAAGTTACATTTATGTCCAGAAGCAAAACAAGGGAGCATCTCAGCATTTGCTCAAAGGATCAGGGAAACTGGACGAAAAACCTGATCGACATGGGGGCAATCCACCCAGTCTTACATACGAGCCTCAGTGACATTTGGCGCAGTTGCGACGTTCAGACCCTCAAGGGCCGCAGTGTGGGCGGGGCGGGCCCAGGTAAAAGAGGGCCTATTTTATTTTTAGGCTGAAGATTTTGCGATTGTAAGAAATATTTGATAATTTCTCGGATTCTTTGCGGTAGTAGTAGATACAGTAAAAGATTAAAAACGTCTTCTAGAAGAACGAGTTTTTTCTCTTCAGTAGCTTGTGTAACCCTGTTTCTAACTCAATAATTATAAACAATTCATTTAGATTTTATAAAAGACTAAGGGCCGAATTCATAGTCGACACTTAAGGAATAAGCGAACCCTTAAGTGATAATTGCTTTCTCAAAATAAGTGGTCACTTATAAGCTCTCGTATTTCATAGACGTTCCTCACGACCGCTGAATGAGTGTTCCCTTAAGTGAAAGGGAAATATGGCAACATGACATTGCCGGCAGCTGTTTTGCGGTTCTTGGCAACGGAATTTATACACCAAATAATATTTGTACAAAGAACGTCCAATGTGTCTAGTGCGCGCGCAATACGAACGTTGCACGTAGAACGCGCGCTGCGTCCACTTGCCAGTTCAAATAGCTTCCATCATATATGGAACTGTATGTTATTGTAACATTTCGGTATTTTTACCACATATTTCAAGTTTAATTATAAATATTTTCTACCCCTAAGTATGTTGTTATCTTAATACTGAAGGGATGTTTTGACATCAGCATCACATTTTAAAGTATTTACTATCCATCACTAATAATAAGCAATGTTTTGTAACAGTATAATCATTCATTCTGATATAATTGCAACAAATATTTGTCTTGTGCATTTTCTACGTTATTAATATGCATTATTTAGGGATAATATATGGAAAAATAATTGTTAAAAACTGAAAAATATTCAACCATGCCAGATATTCAAATACGTTTTTAGACAGAACCAACGAGCACAATCGAACCAAACCCAGAACATAATTAATACACATTATATACTAACTTTTTATAATAAACACAAATTAATTGCCGTTGCTGTTTATGAAAAAAATTGTTAAAAACTGAAACATTCGCGTCAATCCAGCTCACATCAGTTTTCGCCCTGAAGATACGTGGCAATTAATTCGAATTTGTGGCAATTAATTGGCAATTAATTAGCAATAAATTATCTGGGTGTTTCCGCGGGTCTGCGACCCGAATTTCACTGATGTGTGTGCTGGCGTCGCGTCAAGCCAGCTCACACCCGCTTTCACCCTGAAGACACGTGGCAATTAATTCGAAAGTGTGGCAATTAATTAGCAATAAATTATCTGAGTGTTTCCGCGGATCTGCGACCCGAATTTCACTGATGTGTGTGCTGGCGTCGCGTCAAGCCAGCTCACACCCGTTTTCGCCCTGAAGATACGTGGCAATTAATTCGAAATTGTGGCAATTAATTTGCACTAAATCATTAGACATGTTTCATTCCGGTGAGCTGACATGGCTGTTCCAGCTTGACGCAGCTCCTCAGGGGACTATCCTAGGCCCGTTATTATTTATTATTTACATTAATGAACTCTTAAAAATTTTAGCTGAAGGAGAGCTAGTATCCTTCACTGAAGACACAGCTTTAATTGCTAAAGGTATCATATGGCAAGAGACACTTAAAACTGCTGAATATAAAATTACTTCTGTTGGAAAATGGTTAAGTCAAATTTTTTTAAGTTTAAATATTTGTAAATCAAGTTATATTACACTTGGAAGTGACATTGATAGTATGCCCCAAAAGTATACAATACATATTCATAAATTTGACTGTATCATGGTAAACTGCAATTGTCCAGCAATCAGTAGAGTCAGTGAAGTTAGGTTCCTAGGTATGTTGATTGATTGTAATTTGAAATGGAAAAGTCATGTTTCTTATCTTGTAAACAAACTTCAATATTTAATTTACATATTCTATAAATCATAACATATATTTAAGACCAAACAATTGCTGATAATACAAGTATATTATGATTTATTCTGGTCTGTAGCTTCCTATGGAATTGTGGTGAGGGGTGGCTCATATAATACACCTTGTACCCTCTGAACAAGATACAAGAAAAAGTTCTTAAATTATCATCTAAAGCTTTGATTTATTTATTTATAATTAATGATTTTACTTTACATCCAACTTTTTTAAATTATAAATCTTTTAGTCAATACTTTCTAATTTATTGTTGTGTTGTAGTCATAGTCAGTTTTACTATGTTCTGCTCACTTATACATTATTAGCTCAAAGTATGTAAAACTTTCAGTTTTATACAGAAGATTTTGTAAGATTGAGCCTTTGCGAAAATAATTTGAAAGGAGTAATGTGTCTCCATGGGTATTACGCCCTTTCATTTATTTTGTGTAATCATAATCTGTATAATAATAATTATTATTTTAAAAATTTTCAGATAATACCAGATGTCAACCCTATCAAATAAATTCCATTTTACAATACCTGATTCAAATTTTGTGATTTTTTATTCATGTTGCATATTCATAATTACTTACAATTAATAGGTCTCATAAATCAAAGAAACGATAGTTAAAATTTTAGGAAACACCTGAAAAGAAAAGTTGTTTAAAATTTTAATGCAACAAGAACTTTCAGTAATGAAGAAATCGGCAGACCCCATTAGTCACTGAGATCTTTTCAATCAGCGGCTCAAGTTTATTCACTATTGTTTTATTTAAACGAAACCGCTTTCGGAACTGTTCGTCTTTATACATTTCCAGTGGATTGCTTCCTTTACTAAAGACGCTTTTGTATTACGTACGATGTATTACAAAACTCAAACACGGACGAAAATATTGCGAACTCTTGATCGTTTTACTAATGGATCTTTTTAACTAATAATACAATTTTTAATTGGCACAAATAAAACGAATACATGCATCAATACAACTATTACAAAAGTCGGCGAGTGCCGGTAAGAATACGAGTAGGACTATAACCTAAATTGGTTACGTCTGACGATGCGAGACACCCATAAGGGACACTATGCTCGCACTTTTCCTTGATCCTCCAGCTCCCTAATTCTCGCTCGGCTCGGCAGAAAACATGAGCTCCACTCGGAACGTCATGGCTCAGTTTGCAGTGCTGCTCACCTTCCTCCTTTACAATTCGGACTTCTCAGTTTTCGCTCTCTCTTTCTAACGACCTCTGCGTACCGTCTCGTTACTGAATAATTTCTATAATTATTAATTATTTCTTCAGAATTAAAAAAAAAACTTGGGTTGTTTCTCGTTGCTATCTAGTCCAAGACGCGCTTTTCGATGAGTTTTCTGTCGATGAAGTTGACAGCACTGCACTGCCGTGACGTAAACAGAACCTGCCTTCCCTCGCACTCCCCGCTGTGGAGTATCAAGAAAAAGTGCGCGTATAGTAAGGGGGCAGGCTGCTTCCCTTGTAGGAATGAGTGCTGACTTGAGAATCCACTTAAGGGCTGTTTATGAATACGATTCCTTCACTTAAGGGAACACTCATTTTAAGTGTCGACTATGAATTCGGCCCTTAATTTCGTAAAATTAAACAATAAGGCAGAGTTTTTCACTAGTGGTTAAAAGCACTTTACCATTCTTAACAATAAATACAGCACAATCTGTCTTTCAATTGTTGTTTAGGTTTGAAGTTTGTCATCTTTGTGATAACGAGCCGAGGAGAGCGTTGCCGATGAATATGAATTAAAATAACCCTTAATTAAAAAGAGGAGCGCAACCGCCGCCATTTAATATCCTCTCAGCCTATAGACTACAAGGCAGCATTCAGAAGCAGAAGGAAAATTATGACTGGTGACGTTAGGAAGATTTTAAGAATATCAATATTGATTTGAGATAGATTCATGATTCTCAACACACAGAATACCTCACAGTTCTAATTTTCCTGACAACTGGACATAAAATGGCGGGATCGGTGGAACAATGGAATGTGCTACTCTCTGTAATATGAATTTGTTAAAGGAAATTTTTGTTATTGAAGGTACTTACGCTACTTGTGTTTGCTATACGCTTTATATAGGAAGCCCGGATAAAATGTTTTGCAGGCGGGCCCGCACTCGTTTCGTTACGCTAATTTGGCTTTTCTTTTCTCCAATTTCCCCCCCTCCAGTTAGCCTGGAGGGGCGGGAATTTATTCATATTTGGCCATGCGGCTTTATTCTCCAGCCGATTAGGCGTATGGGGATGGTGGAGGGCGGTAACATAAATAGACTAATTAAAACTATCGTATATCTAACTTTAAACTATACAGCTCACCTCTTTGGGCATTGCCAAGTTTATTTACAGGGTTTTGAGATTTAGGTTTATATAAGTTCTTGATAACTGATTTGGCAGAATTGGGAGGATTTTTTTTACCCTCAAATAGCGGACTTTCCTAGTACCAATCTGGCAACTCTGTCTCATACATAAATGTCAAATGTCTATCTTTTTATTTCGAAATAAATATTATCATCTTAGCGATGATGCTAAGATACTGTTTTGTAATAAAATGAAATATATGAAGGATTTTGAACCACCTTTCTTTGTAGATGAAAAGTGCCAACTTAATGACTTTCGAGCCCTTACGTTACTCGAGTGGAAGAGACTCATCGTACATGTTTTTATGAAGTCAACTTTAAAAAATTCATTTTATAAAATTGTATTAATTATTATCGTTGAGAGAAATATCACATTCATCCAACTTAAATAACATTTGGTAGGAAATTCCATCATTTTCATATAGTATACTCTTCCAAAGATGTTCGTTCCAAAATGGTTCTTTTATCACGGAAATCCTCTGCTGATTTAAATTTTGATGGTTGAATTTCGATATTCACGCCACGTGTTTAAAATATTACACAACGTACATGTGTTATCCCTAACGACTTTGCGTAACAAATTGCAGTCAAATTGCAAATTAAGTCACAAATTACTAACAGTTGAAATCGATATTAAAATATTAATAATTATCCGTCAAACTTTGTATTTTCAATATCTTTTCTTCGCCACATTTTAATGAACATTTACTATACTGCGATTTTTCTCACTTTGTCCCTCAATGCAACTCAAATCCCATCTTCGCGATGGAACATGTCACGGCATTTCGCGCCTTTCTTGATCTTTCCGGTAGAAGTCGCATGAATGTGATGTGATCGCATGGTAGTGCTAATTGCACTCTTTAATATGACGTAAAGTGCGATCTGGAGTATTTGTTGTTGTTTTTTTCAATGTAATTTATTTGAAAGATCTCTCACATTCTTAATACCCATGTTTCACATAATTTGTATACCATACTGTGTTTGTGAGTTAAAGTGCTTTAAATGGTTTTAAATAAAGTTTTTCAATAACAAAAAATTCATGTGAAAATGAGCTTCGAATTTCGCATTCACAATAGCACTTAAACCACATTCTCTGAAAAAACGGATCCAAATTTTTCAATGAAAATTGCCTTTTTGGAGGATGTTTTGCTGTTCTTTAATATTCCTAAAATAATATTTCCGTTCCACTATTAAGAAACCGAAAAATTAAGAAAATATTAAAAAAATGAAATTTGAATGGCTATAGATTGCAGCTGTCAAGAGTATATTGCACGTCCGAATAGCTAGCCAAGACCATAGGAAATAGAAAACTAATACGTTAAAGTCTGTGCATTCTGTAGCACCACTAGTTTGTTTTTGGGAACTGTAGGGAGTCTTAAAAGGCTTACAGACTCTCGACCCCCCTTTTGCCTCAGTCGACTACCGCACACAACTTGGTTATCGTATAGTATCATCTTTACTGGTGTTCATTTTGAATGTCTGGCAATATATTTATCGCTCTTGATTCAATTATTTTTATTTTGGGTGTTCTGGTCTTTGTAAACCCACACGAGAACGGGATTAGGCTGCCGATGGGATTAGGATTTTTACGAGGTATTGTGTTTAGGAGGATAACGGGTTCCCAAGGTACCTAGAATAAAGGTTCCTTCGCTTCGGGGAAGCCGGTTTATTTCGTTATGGTTGACGGGTAATTTTATTATGGTATGTTTGTCCATATGTAGTTGCGACATGAGAAATGGATTTACTTCATTTGTGCACTGATATACAGGTGGCTGTTTCAGAGTTTGTGGTTGTGTGAGGATGAGTAAGGAATTGACAGGTTATTTTATTGGGTATGGATTTGTGTTGTTGGCGAGGTTATGTGATTTGACCTGTTGGTATGAAATTGCAATTGCCTAAGTTAGTCTGTGTGACGTTAGTATGATGATTAGTCTTGTACTCTCTGATCTATTTGAGTAGTAGTGGGAGCTGTAGGATTTCTATTGAGTGTTTTTTATTCTATTTCTGGGTGTGTTTTGGAGAATGTGAAAGTGGGGTGTTGGAGGAGATGGTTATATGTGTGGTCGGAAGGATAGTTTGGATTTGGTTCTGAAATTGTGGATAATGGTGGAGATAAGGGGAATTTGGTGTTGGGACCGGATGTCGTTATACCTGGTTAATGGACGGAGGGAAGAATATTCTTCATCACAATTCTATTTTCTAAGCAGTAATTTAACAGTGGTTATTGCTAGAAGTATTAAACCAGGTAGGGAGAGCATAGGTGAGCATGGGGCATAGAATAATGTGTTTTTTTTCATAATGGAAAGGTGGTAGTGGTGGTGAGGAGGCTTGTAGGATGTTGGTGATGCGGTGAGATTGGGTTTTAGTTTGGGCTCTTGTGTGGTGTATCCAGAGGAATCTGAAAGAGAAGTGGGTTCCAAGGTATTTATTAAGAACATTCCAATGAAAACCTTAAAAGTTGCAATTATTTTCGTATTGAAACAATTTGGAACATCTTATGTATAATCATTTTCGGCATAGTCTCCTAGACATTCAATATGTTTTCGAAGGCTTTGGAAGTGCATAGTTACCACGCAGAAAGAAAATTCGGTTGTGTCTTTAGCAAGTCATGCACCCGCGTTTTCACCTCTTCGTCACTTCTGAAATGTTTGCCTCACATATCTTCTTTGGGTTCACCAAAATACATGAAAGTCACTAGGAGCGAATTATGGAACAAGGTGAATAAAGTTATCCAAGAATTGCTTTTGCGAAATAATTAGTTATTTATTTGCAAAGAAAAGCAAGTGTTAAAATGAAATGACACCGTTGAAAAAAAAGAATATTTATCGTTTGTATCAATAGTATTAATAAAACCGCGTCCCTTGACTCCTGCAGCTAGTAATCAATGAATCATTTTATTTACTTTTAGTAAACACTCTACTCATACGTGTATATTTATTGTGTCATTGTTCGCATTTCTTGTAATTGTAGAATTTGTGCATCGTGGTCACTGTATCCTTTCACCAAGGAGGTTCGGTTTCGATTCTCGTCGATTCTCACGTGAAATTTATTCCAACAAAACGAGTTCGGCTGCTTCACAAGGACTAGTCCAACCTTTGTGAAGTGTCCTAAACCTTACCCCCTTCCTTTTTCCTTCCCAATTCTGGCCGCTGGGTACTGACGCAGGGGCGCGCGGTGTGAGGCGCGTACGCGGAGATGCTACCTGGTGGTCCTTTGACAACTGACAGACGAGACGAGACGCGACACATAAATATAGCACCCTCTGGAATACAGAGAGCGCTGATTACAAAAGGTAATGGACGATTACACCGCACTCAACGCTCGACCAAGGGCTAAAGAGACGCATTGCGTAAAGACGCAACAAATTTAAAAAAACAAACCTGGGCGTAATCGAGAGGACCCGGGTTCGAATCACGTTCGGGGGTGACAATTCTTTGAACAAATTTAAATATAATATTAAAACGCATGAACACCCTCAACAATTCGTTTTATAAATACTATCCAATGATGCGCAATACATTACTCCGTTATGCCATTTTTTTGCAAATAGTTTAATAAAACATAATTTTTGTTTTTTCAATTTTAGTTTTAGAAACATTTAGTTTCAAATAGTTTTTTAAGAACCATCGGGGCCTCATGAGAAATTGGAAGCTCTGGGCCCGGGCCCCCAATGCGTTAACAAGGCACTGTTCCTGTCGAATACAGACGGTCTTACACTCCTAGACAACCCCATTGTGGCTCATTCTTACGCGGATTCTTCTATACAGACCTTTGGGTTGTTAAAAAACGACTTAATACGTCTCTAACAAGTAATGTACTTCAGCTTCCGGGTCAATGACCCCATCTCGATCAGGTTTTTGTCCAGTTTCCCTGATCCATGAGCAAATGTGAGATGGCCCCTTGTTTTGCTTCTCGACGTAAATGTCACTCTGCGCACGTTTTGTTGTGCACTCCTTTTGCTTTTAGTGGTAGAAGTAGATCTGAGGGTAAGTTACTATTTTGTTAGCAATGAAGAAAAATCAAACAGCAGCTCGTTGCAAATGTGTGTTTTCGGAACGAAAATGTCTACTTTTTTAAATTTTAATATTATACCTTTTTTTTTATATTTTATTCATGTTTCAACTATCGTATTTATAGTTCAAATGTTGTGTGAACTTAAGAAAATGTGCGGAAATAATATTCTCCCCCATACGTCATATACAGTTTTGGCTGTTGTTTGAACAAGTACATCAAACACCCCTGAGCTGGGCGGGAGGGAAAGGGGCTGAGGGGGAATCACATCTTACAGCCGCGGTTAAAGCAAGGCGAACGACGGTGCAGAGTGAAGCAGCCTACATGCGCATACGTAGAGTGTATATGAGGATACGTAATAATATATTTATTTGGCTACAATTGGCTGATTGCCAGGTGGTAACCATAAGTCAACAGCTTTGCAATACATCTACATTTACAATTCAAACAATACATTTACAATTTACAATTTAACACAATAAAAGAAATTGCAACTACTACTAAGTCAAAGGATGGAACAATGCAACAGCTTACAGACCCATGCAAATTCAACCGTTAACATTAATAATACTTTTAAAAATGTACACGTGCATAACACATATATACATAAATACATACATATGTACATACACATTCTTATACATAATGCTCACTCACATGTTCACATATAACCAATGTCACACTTTCCCTACTATTATACATGCCTACATTTACATAAAGATAGTATTTGTAAATATAGTGTTAGTTAGTGTTTTGTAAATGTATACAAGCTCTCCGCATCAAATATAAGGGAATCAAGAGAGACAGAGCGCCTAGAATATCCAAAATATCGTGGCTTTTAAATTGCCACAGAGTAAATAATGTTCGGTGTTAGACCAAGAAATGTAAAATGTTAGGATTAGTTTAGACTTAAGACAGAATAGATTTATTGTTAGTTCCTAAATATCTCGGTGAAGAATAAAAACGTTCACATGTTTCGGCAGGTACAGTCGCTACCCACCCACCTTTTTAATTACCTCACGTCTCATCACCGCGTTCTAAGACCCATTCTCCCAATGTCCCGCTAAATGCTTCACAAAATCTTTTCCCCAAGTGTTCCCACAACCGATCCCCCAACGGTACTTCACCTCAACGTTTCCCCACACGTTTCGTTGCCCCAAACTTAACCTGGAAATTCAAAAATTAATCCAAGTAGTGGTCAATCCCGAATACAGTTCATGTGCACGTACTGTAATTGTTACTTTAACAACAGCATTTCAGCACGTATTTCATACTTGAAAATTTATTTTTATCAAGTTTAACCCTTAACTAACACGGTGCGGTCTGCGCACCCCCCCGTCTGGAGACCGCTGGCAATATTCATTGCTCTTCAGTTCTTTTTGTTGTAAATCATTCGCGCTGTCTCTTCTCCTACCTTTCGAGGAACTCATCGCCCTTCTGAACGACGCCCCTATTGTAACTTGATCCATCTTTCAATTTTGATTACCGCCCATTTTTTCAAGAACGACGCGTCAGCGGTCTATGAGACCGCGCGTGTTGACTGAGTTACGAGATTCAGTCTTGCAGTGCATGGCGACGTAACAGTGTATGAGAAATTCACCTGGTAAATTCTTTTCTGATTTCGAGCTTTATGGAAAAAAATCAAAAATGTAAGTAATAATTCTAATATTGAATTTATTTGGAAATATCTTTTCTGTGAAGATAAGATGAAAGAAATAATTATTAGAACTAATTCAAAAATTGCTGAATTGTGATTGAAATTTACTTCATCAAAAGATGTATCTTATCTTCATGATCTTGATTTGATTGAGTTCAATGGTTTCGTGGGATTCCCTATTTTCAGATCTGGAAATGAAATCGTTGACAGCATGTTCGCAACTGACGGCATGGGTAGTGATATATTTCGTTGCACTACGTTCAGATTTCTGTTTATTCTGTCAGCTCTTCGATTTGATAATGCTGACGATAGGCACGGGAGAAAACAGATGCAGCTATTGCCATTACAGCCGTTTAGGATTTTATGAAGACGCTTGCAAAGTAATGGCATACCTCAAATATCAAATATGTTCTTGCACATATAAAATCAGAAAATAATTACATAAAAAGCTTTATTGAAAGAATAATGTTTCCTCCTATGATTATAAATTAATAACATTACCTCTATGCCAATCTCAGTTCAATAAAAAAGAAACATACGACAGCGGTCTGTGAGACCGCGCCATGTAAGTTACGTTACAGAAAA
>JAHLJT010005437.1:49756076-49796454 GCA_031308135.1 Acheta domesticus
TTATCCCCTTCCATCACCCCCTTCTCTGAAGCCAAAAACCCGTTTTGTTGTCATCTTCACTTTTCCAACTGAAACTAGTGGTGCTACGAAATCATAAACTTATCTCGCATTATTTCTAACTGCTCCGCTGTATTATACAATATGTCCAGGGAGGAAACAACGAAACTTTGAAAATTATCTCGTAAGATAATTTAAACCATATTTTGTCTAATAACCCCTTCGAGATTTTCAATAGCCGAGACGCAAAAGCTCTTAAAAAGTTTCTTTGGAAAAATATTTTCTATGCAAACAATTTGCATTTCAGAAACATATGAACACTCCAGAAACCTGTAAAATGTTTATATTACAAAATGAATGAATATATTGTTCTGAAAGAAAAATTAACACGGAACTAAGTAAACAATCACAATTACACAATTCATTTGTTTCTAATTGCGTTGTTATTGTTTCTTGAATTGAAAAAGTGTATAAACGTTGAAAATCTCATACTGATACTTCCTGTTAATTTTATCTGTATTGATTGAATTGGTGAGGAGAAGTGATTCAGATTATTTTCAATGACATTTCTCAAATTACCCGTAGTTTTCTACAATAACAGATTCATAAGAAAGGGGCAAACTATAAGCTCCAGGCTTTTGGCCCTCCAGGACCCTTCGTGCCAAAGCGATGAGAGGTTATAGGGATTTAATCACTTACTTACACTCAATAATTTTAATAACTCACTAATTTAATTACTTACACTCAATAGTTTCTACAATTACAGATTAATAAGAAAAGGGGCAAACTATAAGCTCCGGGCCTGAATAGAACCCAGGACCCTTCGTGCCAAAGCGATGAGGGGTTATAGGGATTTAATCACTTCTAACATCGAAGTCACTCCGAGTCTTGCTCTTCTATAGTATCCCTAAAGCCATGTATTAGTTCTAGCATTAGTGAGCCGAAAAATTGAGAAAATGTGAAAAATGTTCTTTGGGCGGCAAAAAATGACAACTGAGAAGAGAATAAAGGCATGTTTTAGTTCTAGCAAACGCCAATCCAGAATAAACAGATTAGAAAACTAGTGCGAGAAAGTCTGTGCCATTCTCTAACACCACTAGTTTTTTACTTTCTCGCTACCGCTTGTGCCTGTGAACAACGCTAGCGGCTAAACCGTTCAGCCGATTTTCTCTAAAATTGATATCCTCCAATCGATTTGTCTAATGTCGCGGCCCCTTGAATTTAAAACATATATTTTAATTTCTAGGGCACTTTACATGAAGGGTCATTTAAAAAGTAGATCTAACGAATTTGATTAAATATTGTTAGTGTGTCGTTTTGATAGTGTGTAGAACGTTTAATAGAATGATGCTGGTCCCAATTTCATTAAAAACCCTGATTTTCCAAAACAAAATGCAAACATTCACATTTTTTGGCGTCTTTCTACAACTAAATTGTGAAGATAAGTTTTTCCTTAACAAATGCGTTCATCAAAAATATATCTTCAAATAAGGCTCGTTGAATCTTTCGAAAATATGGGTTGTGTAATTTGGCGTCAAAATTACTTGCCCGCTTCAAATACCCTGCGCTTTGTGAGCGTAGAGAGCCGTACTTGCAAGCAGTTGGATGCTACGTCAGCTAGAATTTGTTCGTTTCTTACATTTGAGCTTTTTTTTATACGTTTACAAATTATTTTTTAGAAATTACTTCAAACCTATTTGATAATACGTATTTGCTGTCCATGTTTCGAGGAAAGTATTTGCATTATCAATGTATTGATGTATATTCTTTCACGCAATCGGTCTTCAATATTATAGATATAGGAAACGCCCTAAAAAATAGAACTTTGCCACTTTTAGAAAATCGGAAATTTCAAAGAACTTAAGACCATCACCATTCTCTTAAGCGTTATTTACGCTATCCAAAGACAAAATTCGATCAAAAAATTGTGACATTGTAATAAAATTTGTGGCGACGATGGTGTAGCGGTTAGCGTATATACCCGATCGAAACCATGGATTTTTAAGTGCGAAAAAATCCTTCGTACGCCTTCCTTCGGAGGGGAAGTAAAGCCGGCTGTCCCATGTTAGTAGACTTACTGCATGTAAAAGATCCCCAAGCCTAAATGACGCCTCTGAGCTAAATTCAAAATCGCCTGTTTCGTCGCCCAACGAATACCTTCTTTCTCCGCTAGTTGGTGAAAGGAGCGTAGCCAAATTTGCGTGGTCAGACGGAAGAGCAGGCCTCATGGCCTGAGTCTCGCCACGTAAAATAAGGCATTAATTCAATTCAATATATACAATTTTGGAAATGTTTCTGAAGCTTCATGTGTAGTACCCTCAAAAACCAAAACACCAGTTTGAAACTCCCTAAGCCTGGAATACATTTACATCAAATGGAGAATATCAATTTTGAAAAAAATAGGCTGAACAGTTTGGGCGCAAGCGTTGACCACAGACGGACAGACATACAGAAGACGTTTTGCTGTCAATTGATTCTTCGGTGTCAAGAACCGCCATAGATTGTGGCTAGACCATGCGTTAGAGGATTTTTTCCCTATATCCCCTTTCCCTATATCCCTTTATCCCTATATTATTCGTATATAGGGAAAAAAATCCTCGTATTTAGAAACAGGATTTATCTAATTTTTCGTTACCAGCGCCCGGCAATAAGAGATTTTCTGCCGAAAATGTTTGCTGTTTTCCGGCGCACGTTTGTATAACTTACTCTTCAGACGAAGAACTTAGTAAGGCGACGAAGTAAAAATTTAAAAATTTGCTATTTTCAAAAATTCAACGATTATATATTTTATATTACTTCAAGATTAGTTGTAAAGAGTGGACTTTATTAAGAAAACTAGTAGAAATGCTCGACATACAGAAATATTTCCTTCACTTAATAATATTATTCAACACACTATTGGGACAAACTGAAGCTCCCGACAAGTCTCCGAGCACGTGTGGTAAAGTATGTGTATGTGTAAGTGTATGTGAAAATAAGAGATGATAATAGCGCAAGTAAGATGAAGGAAAGTTCACGTGTGGTCCTTCGCCCTTTATGGTTCTGCTCGTGCATTCGCGTAGTGTTGATCAAGGGATCCATTTCACTCTCCGACATCCTTACCATCCTCGTCCTCTCCTGCTAAACAACTCTCCCATTCCTTGGTCCCCATTAAATTCATCTGCCAAATATCTAGACCTCTATTTAGACTCAAAATTAACCTGGAAACATCATATAGAAACCAAATTGAAGCAAGCCCACCAGAAACTTCATCAACTCCGACCGATTATAAACCGTAAAAGTAGCCTCAGCCCCGAAAATACAGTGCTCCTATACAAATCCATTCTCCGACCACTCCTTTACGCATGCCGATCTGGTGTCATTCAGCAGAATCCCACATAAACAACATCCAAGTCTTCGAAAACAGAATCCTCCGCGTTGCAACCGAAGCTCCATGGTTTGTCAGAAACTCAACCCTCCATTCAGATTTCTACTTAAAATCAATAAAAGAGCAAATCATTCACATATCCCACAATTTCTTCTTCCACCTACCTAACTTAACCGGACCATCCTTTTACAACATCGGCATAGATAACCCTCCCTTCCTGAGCATAAAAAAAAGATATCTCTTTCATTCATTCTTAAAGTACTTTTCCACGTTTGAATAGATATAATTAACTTCTGTAATTAAAATCAGCTCTAGTGATGCTCTGGAGGTGCTAATTGAGTTTCCCCACTCGTACTTTTTAAGATTAGTATAAGTCACCAATCATCTGTAGAGCCTAAAGGCTGAACAATGTTAATTCACAAGATAAATAAATGAATTTTAAAAAAGGGATCCACGGAAGGCTACCAATCAGAGCAGCTGACAGCTAGGATTCTCCTCTAGACAACTACTGAATTCGGCCTAGGTATCTAGCTATTCTCTGATTTAAACACAGTGGCACTTCAAGGTCTTGACCTGGAGAAGGGAAGATTGTCATCCAATCGAGAGCTCCAATACCAAACAGTTAAGTTGTAACAAAGCTTTCGATTAGATGACACTGTGCCCCTCTCCGTCGCGCTCATGACCTTCATGAGTCACTGATTTAAATCGGAGTATAGAGTCGAAATCCTGCCACCGTCGGAGTTCGAAAGCTATAACCTGCTGGGCACTGCAGTGACATCAGTTGATGGCCTAAAGTACCTAAGCCGGTTCCATATCCCAGAAAAGAAGAAACAAACACAAAGAGAAAGTGTGTGTCATTTGGTAGCACCACTAGGTTTAATATTGTGGATTAATATTTTAAATACCGTTGTGTGCATCGTTTGCCAAAAGCTCCATTAAAGTGCATAAGGAATTAATTTATTTAAGCAGTATTAGCCCTAGAATTTCTGATATATGAGAAGATAAAGTAAAAAATATATATTTACTTTTCAAGAAAATACGTCTTAAATGTTCTCTATCTGATTTACTTGATTTGGGACATTGAAACATATATAGAGAAATTAATAACAATAATACGCTACGACGGAAGCGTTAGTGGTGTTCAAATATCAGGGTAAATTTAACATTTTAAAACATATATTAGATATTAAGCTACCGTTTACCACTCTTGGGAAAATGTTATTTTGGCATGTTCAACTCAGGAACACCCTGAGTCGTTCCCCAGATTTATTAACGCTCATTTTGGAATAATTTATAAATTTGATAATTCGTTGTTTTATCCTTTGAGGCTCGGGGAACTTTACTGACTTGTATTTTCAAAAATTGTAAATTGTTTATTAATTTAGGAATTTTTCAATTTTTCTGTTCTCTGAGAGGTCTTTAAACGATTATTCGGAGTAATATACGCAGTACTGAAAAGTGATGCTACGCTGTAGAAAATCAATTTAGAGATTTCATCGGAAATGCATAATTGAAGTGGAAATGGTCCCTTGAAATGGAAAAAGTTTTTTTTTCAAAAGGTTCATCCGTCAGTCGGTCGTCCATGAATAACACTAGCGACTAAATTATTCAGAGTGATTTTGTCACAGTGAATTATCCCCGACACATCTAACCCCTCATGAAGCCCATGATTATTTTCCCTAAGTGGCTCCAAATTTTTTCTTTAAATTTCTTGTAAGAATAGAGTGAAATACACTTACAAAGATGGCATAGGTCATATTTCCACTGCTAACTGAATTTTCGAAATTTATAAGATAAATCGTATTTTTAAAGACACATTTTCTTAAATAAAATATGGTCTCTTCAATTACTTTTTATTTAATGTCATGTAGATTTCAAAAATAAGAGTACTTTTCAAGTATTTTTGAGTGAAATAGGGCAATTTTAAAAATATTTTCTGAAAGTAGGCACCAAATATTACCTCAAAACTTTTTTTACGGATGATGCTGAATACACCGAAGAACATGTAGACAACATTTTGATGTATTATTTTTATTTCTCAAAAATTCAACAAAGCTTTTGAAAAATCTCTTACGTCGTTAATATCTACATTTAGTGCGTTTTTATGTGCAATTATATTTTTGAATACAACTACTTTAAATAATTTGGGATGATGTTTCTCAAACATTCAACGTTTTTCTGTGAAAATCAGGTCAAGAAAGTGCATCTTCACAAACGCTTTTCAAAGCCGGGTATTTCATTTCAATTATTGTTTTTTTGTTATTAAACGTCGCATCAACTTCTAGGTCATTACCGACCACTGTTAGGTTTTAATGTTTGTCCCTATTTAAAATACAAGTTAATAAGTTGTCGAATAGTTTGTGTTCTCAGAAGTCAGTTCTCAGTCTCCTTCGTTCGTCCTTAATACCGAAAAAAAATGTTGACGGGAAAACGACTGTCCGACTGTAAACAACGCTAACGGCTAAATCGCAAGCACGAAATTTTACCAAAACTACTATCTCTCACATTGATATGGATGATGTCACGACCCCTTAAAACTTGAAGCGGATATATTTTTATTTGGGTAGTACTTTTTATGAAGCTTCAATGGCATTCATTTTTTTGGACGTTCTCAGAGAAATTTATACTTTGGATAGAGAAAAGTACTGTTACAGAAATATCGCTTGCCAGTTTTGTTATTGAATTCTCATCTTTTGCGAAAATTGCAAATATTTACTAATTTGTCGCCTTCCGATATTTTCCTTCCTGGCGATATTTTGTTCTTATTGAAATATATTCTTCCATGTCCTTTAAATAAAGTCATGAAGATTATTTTTAAAAAAACGTTAGTAGTTTTCGCGAAAGTTTGCATGAAATTTATTTCAATTTTTCTATTCGGCGTGTAAGAATAATTTTATCATGTAAATATACACATAAGAGTTTAAGACGCCCATTTCATTGCTCTTGAATAGGTGCATGCAGAATGTACGAAACGACGAGACACAAATGAATTGGTATCTATTTGTGCGCATTTGGCACAATTACGCGAAAAATACTTAAAGTTTCGAAAAATTGTACATGACCTTATTTCAAAATATGTTTTAAGGAACAGATTTCATTTACGAAAAAATCTGTCTTAAATATTTTAGGTGCAGGAAGACTCCGAAATAATTTGAAAGTTTTGAAATTTTCGAAAAATTAGGGTTTTTAATGAACATACGAGCTGCACCTTCTCTGAAAAGTCCTTCACACTATCGAATCAAAAATAGTAATCAATGCAACGTTTGCCGTCATTGCATTTTTCGATATCAAGAACCTCCATGAATAAAACATGGGCTCTGGTTACAGGAATTTTTAGGGAATTTTTGTTTCTAATTTTAGCAATCTGTATCCATTTTTTGTAACCAGGGGCCTGTAATAAGAGTTTTACTGACGAAAATTCGCCGTTTTCTTCGCGCAGCATTAGGTAACGTTTTCTCTACTCTGCGAACAACTTACTCTACTACAAGAAAGTGAAAAGATACCTACAACATTCCATCATTAACACCTTAGGCAAAAAACAGAAATTTGCAAAATTGAGCTCATTCTTTGAAGAAGTGAATAAAATATGTCTGGAAAAAAAGAAAAACAAACCAGAATTCATCAGTACTTATTCGCAGACATTTTCATTTTAGGGTGACACCTAAACGAAGTAAGACCGTTGATATTTGGATTCATTTTGAGGTCCATATCAACACGGATGAAAAATGATTGATGGAAACATTTTATGTTCGCGACGGAGTATTAAAGAAGGTACAGATGGAGTAATTGGCAATAGGATGAAAATCGGTAATGAAAATAAAAATTACACGTTAATCTTTGGCAAACTTCTATATAATTCATACTTTTTTGTCGTTTATTAGTAATGGATTTCGGTACAAATATAATTGTGGAAACAAAGAGAAAAGGACATCAGACATCTCATGGAGTTTAGAAAAAAAAGTTTCAAAATATGATTATGCCCAATGAGATTTTGATATTTTAGACGAAACATTTACATTACAAAGATAGGAAATACTTCAAATTGGATTGATTTCGAGTCCTAAGAAGTGCAGTCTCTTCATAGGAACAAGGGGAACTACTAATGAAAATAAGTACACTGGATACCCAAATTGCAATTTGTCATCTGGCCACCGAAATTTCAGTAAAAACAGAGTATCAAGAACAGGCTGAGTTGCAGACAAATGGTCAAAGTTCATTTTATGTAATTAGTGGTGATAACAACGCAAGCACAAAGTGAAACTCGTAAGGTACGGACAAATTTTAATTCAAAAGTATCAAATACATTTAAATTCCATATTCATTTTACAACTTCAAGTAGAAATTTGTTCTGTTTGCATACCTGTGTAATTAGTAGATATTAGTTCAGAAAATACCAATATTACATTAAAAGCAGTCTATACCCTTCTCTTTAGGAAATCTACCAACGTTCCGTCAAGCTTCACCCCAATATCAAAATAATTTTAGGTAACTGATTTCGCTATCTTTGGGAATATATTCTCAATATTTCATAGAAGTTTATGAAATAAATTAAGTATTTTCATGCTTCAAAGGAAATGGGTTAAATAATTGGTTTTACGTTCTCGTATTCGTAAGAAGTAATAAGCGTAGTGTAGAGAATATATACGGAGTATATACGGAGTAATATACGTGGTATAGGGAAATTTATATAATGCTGCGGAAAATCGATTTCGAGATTTTAACGGAAATACATATTTTGGGGACTGTTGACACCAAAAAACTGGTTTTTCAAAACACCCGTCTATGTCTGTCCGTCCGTCCGTCCGTCCCCCCATCTGTCTGGCCGTGCGTCCGTCGTACGTCAAACTGTCCGACATTATTTCCGTCCACCATCAGAAACGCTCACGCGACATTTTCTCAAAAATGACTACAATTTTAAAAGAAAATTTCCATGTAGGACGAATTTTTTCTCTCCTATAAAATTCTTTAAGTCATGTATTAGTTCTACCATTAGGGAACCAAAGCAATTTTAAAACTAGTTGTACTTTCAAAGTACAAACTTTCTCGCATAGTTCTTAAATACTCCGCAATATTATACCACTACATAAACCAGCATTTTTTCTGCTCCAAGACGCGATCCCAAATCCTCGGATTTAACATGCCGGCATTCATGCCACTACGCCACATAAGCGCGCATGGAGCGAACTCGGGCAAAGACATAAACACATAAATGTCCGATTTTCCTTGTAAAAACAACAAATAATTCAGGACAGAGTATAAAAATATTCCACCATAGAAACATTTATTCCTTTCTCATTCATATTCAAAACGACAAATTCAACACTGAGTGCCACCAAAGCATATTACATTTTTGAATTATATAAACGCTCCGCAATAACATAGACCTACATAAAACAGCAAAGTGCTTTAACCACCAAGGTTTTTTTTCCATTCCGACACCCACACAATTCCTCAGAGTTAAAGTGCTGGCGCTGATACCACTGGCCACACAAGCGCAGTGCGCTGGAAATATCGTTTTCCAGCGCACGATTACATAACTTCTTCTTACGATGTATTCGTAAGGCGAGAAAGTAATAATAATTTCGGAATTGTTAGGTACATGTAAGTTGATCACATGGGTTCTGGTTAAATTGTATTTCAATTTAATATTGAAATACTCATAATTTTATTTAAATCGGTTGATAGAGATGCACACAAGACAACGATTGATTTGACATGACGTACGTTTCAGAAATCGAATAACAGAGTTGAAAAAATGTTTAAAAGATGCAATTTGGGAAAAAACCACAGAAAAGTCCTGTATATTTATCTGCATTGATTCTATTAGTGAGTAGATGTACTTCAATTGATTTTCAATAAAGTTTCTACACACTTCAATAGCTCTTGCTGCAACAACACATTCATCCCTGTCTGGGGTTTATTTATTTATTTACGTCAAAAAACAGTTAAAAACTGCGTATGACGAGCTATGGGGAGAAGTGAATTTTGTGCACGTTTTCATAATTCTGTGGTCTCTATCCTAAACCATATTTTAGTCGAATTTTGAATACAGAAAAGAGAGGTTTTTATCAAGTTTTGTTGACAAAATATTCGCTCCTATATAATAAAATATATTTTCAAAGGTAAATTAGCTATAAATTTCTGCCCTGAACCCTCATGTTCTTCATGAAAGAATAATACTTTTTGCCGCGATAATATGAAAAACGATAATGTGAATAACTATATTTCCCACTGAAATTCAGAAGACGTGCACAAATAATGAAGTTACATTTATGTCCAGAAGCAAAACAAGGGACCATCTCAGCATTTGCTAAAGGATCAGGGAAACTGGACGAAAAACCTGATCGAGATGGGGGCCATCAACCCAGAAACTGTGGTACAATAATTGTACAGGTTCTTTAGAATTATACAGTCCAAATGATAAATAATTACATTAACTATCATTGTTAAAATTAATTCTACTTTCCTTTTTGATGCTCGGTATAGTCTCGAATTGTATAGAAACAGTTATGCAGCAGAAAAGATTTTACTTGGGACTTAAACTTTTCTATTGAATTTAATCGTTTAATGTCTTCTGGCAAAGTGTTGTAGAGTAATGTACATGGATTGTATGTGAATTTTTTGTAGTGAGCTGTTGATACTGCCACTTGGTGAATATGATTACTACGTCGTGTGTTATACTTTTAGACATCGGCGTTTGCTGAAAATATATTCCCGCCCTTAAGTAAGTCATTTTTGACAAAAACTACTGATTCGTAAATCAGGAGACAAGGTAATGGTAAAATTTCTAGATTAATAAAGAGTGACTTACAAGAATCACGTGGGTTGGATTTGCTTATTATTCGTACATTTTTGTTTTGTAATATGAAAGTCTGTGAGCTATAAGATGTGTTTCCCCAAAATATTATGCCATATCTCAGGCGGGAGTGAACATTGGCAAAATATACACAACGAGCTGTATGAAGGCTGACGGAATTTGAAAGAATTCTGAACGCGTAGCATAATGAACTTAATTTTGTGTTCAATTCATTTAAGTGGGCATTCCATTTGAGGTTTGACTGAATTGATAGACCTAAAATTTTGTTACATTAACATCAGTCAATGGCACACCGTTCATTTTCAATGGAGTACAGAATTTTTTATTTGAAATGGAAAACTGCATTGAAACAGTTTTATTTTCATTTACTTTTAATTTGTAATTTGATTCAAATCCGACATCTTGGGAAGTGAAGCGCTCGTCCCAGCACGCCTCTCATTACATTCGTGAAGAAAATTTAAAGAAAAAATTCGGAGCGGTTTTTGAGAAACAAACTTTTGGTAAACTTCAAGCGCAATTTACTCAAAAACAACACTTTTTTAAACGTACAATCGACTTTGTCTAGGGCAAAAATCTGTATCTTCAATTTTGCAGTTTTGAAATTGTTTTTTTGCAATTTTGGAAAATTTGGAGATATCAATGAAAATGATACCTGCAGCATTCCCTTAAACGTCCTTTGCACTATTCAACAATAAAATTTAATCAAAAAATTTGGTGGCATTTCTTTTTGACTTTGAAAATCTGCGACAGGCTTCATGTAAAGTACCCCCAAAATTAAAATATGTTTCAAAAAAGAAAATCGGGTGAACGGTTTATGCGCTAGCGTTGACTACAGACCGCCAGACAGACGCACGTTTTGCCGTCAATCGATTTTGCAGTATGAAGAAGCAACAAAACATGGATTTTGACTACACCACGAGACAGAGTACTGTTTCAAATTTAGCAACAGGTTTATCCACTTTTTCCTAACCAGATCCCAGCTTTAAGAGTTTTTCTGGCGAAAATTGGCCGTTTTCCGGTGCACGATTACATAACTTTCTCTTCTTAAGCAGTATTTGTTAGACAAGAAAGTAAAAATGGAATTAATGTAGATGGCATATGGGAGGAGGGTAGGGCAAAAACGAAAGCCTAACGCTGACGAAAGAAACCATAACTGAAAGCTAACTAGTACGAGAAAGTCTGTCCCAATCTATAGCATCACAAGTTATACTGTCTTTAATGTTTACTATTATTTACAATTTGTTTTGGAAACTGGACATAATCTGATAAGATTTTAAATAAACGTTGTACGTCTGTTGTATTTTCTGTCAAAGATACCATTTTCAGTAAGGAAGGAACAATTCAGTAGCAAGGAACAATTAAAAACAACAACAATTGTTAGAACTAAAATATTCCATCAACAATGCGCTTAGAAGTATAGTTTTGAGTAAAGTAAATGTACTAATTCATAATGATTTAAAGGAAATGTATTTGTAACAAGAGTTCTTGCGATTCAACGATTCCTTTGATCCCTCATTAAAATGGTCATTCACTGGATTGTCTCTCTCTTTGAATAATTTACTTATTTTTTACGAGTATTGCTTTACTATATCCGCAAGTTTTCTTGATAATTCTCTAGCGGGGTTTGCAGGAGGGAGCAGGGCTCAGACTACGTCATCGCTTAGAAGGGCGTACCAACTATGGGTTTGAACTTAACGCGCCAAAGCGTGCCACGAGAAATGCTACGATTGTTTTGAAACTACGAGGTGGTTGTGGCCAGCATTGTAAATTGATTGATACGTGCCGTTCCGAATTGAACCTAAGTATCTCATCTGACCGTGCCATTAAGCTCTGGCTGAGAACTAGGGAGCTCGTGCATCAAGAAAATTTACGCGAGTAATACTGATTTTGTACGATTTATGAGATTGGTCGCTGATTGTTTCTGTTTTATGTACGAGTAATTAGATGGGTGGAATGATCGGGCGGATCAAGAATTCATCTATTCTTTTTAGTAAACAACTTATTAGCAGTCATCTTCAGATCTTAATTTTGAAAACTATTATTGAAATTGTCTATTAAGCGATTTATAGGTGTCTTGTAATGATGGTTGTTTTAATTAAAGTTTTAATCTTGAATTGGTCAATAATGATTAAAATTAACATAATGAGAAGCTTTTAAAACTTCAAGTCAATATCATTAATACTGGAATGAGTTAAAATTGTTTGAGAATTTGACATATACAAGGCTGCAAAATGTCGCAACTATTTGCACCATTTAGTATCAACTAAATATCTCGAGGGACAATATATATTTTTACCGTTAAAAATACCTTGTAGGAAGCAAATGGCAAGAAAAGTGATCATAAAGTACTACAGCACGGTATTTTGACGCAAGAGAACTTGCGATAAGAGGCTTAATTACTTTGTGTTCCGGATTCAGTGAGTTAATACTCCATGATCAAGTTCAGAGTAATTCAGCATTTGAGTCAATGTTGTCTCAGAGCTATATGTTTTTAACTGTATGGACGATTCAGTTAGAAAAGAGTTTTTTTTTAACTCGGAAGAAGCGAGCATTTCCATGAAGGATATTACGACAAAATATAATCCCCCGGATAGCCTATCTAACGGTGGGGTGAACAAAGAAACGCATTTAAACCCGAACTCAATTACACATTTTATTAGTATATACATCAATTCACAGGTACGAGACTTGACGTGAATTTGCTTGGAAACTTCATTTACGGAAAATAAGGAATTTACATTCCCTGTCCCTACGAAAATAAAATATATCCAAGTGTCCAAACGAATTAATAATACTTTTGTTGTCAAATTCTCAAAAGTAATAGTACATTATGAAACGATGATGTAATGATGGGTATTAATACACGAGTATCGTAAACTTCACACGAGTGTATTAATACCCATTACATCGAGTTTCATACGGTACTTTTTCTACGACTTATGGTAACTTTAAACGTCTCTACTGAATCGTTCCGTGGCAGTCGACATGCAAGACCACCTAGCGGACACCTCTCTAGCCTACACCCGCAGGTGGCTTTGCTTTACCAGAGCGCCTGCGAGACACTACAAAAGTTGCGGTAATAATATTCCAGCGTCACCATTTTCGCATTTTCTCTCATTTCTGGAAACGTCAACACCACTATAAAGATCCACCATTCACTAAATATTTTAAACTAAAGAATTAGTCGTTTTTTTAAGGACAACCACACGGCAGCAGCAAATAACACAGAACTTCCGTTCAGATCTTAACGTCACTCAAGTGTTCTCTGTAACAACTACCACTGCGCTAGTCAAATAGAATCAAAATGAAATTACGATCCAATTTACTTTAAATAATATTTCACGTAAAAATTACTTCTAATAAAATAAATTAAAACTGAAAAACATAATATAATATTAAATGTAATTTGAATATACATACTCGAACGAAACCTTTACTGCAACGTTTCTCAATGATTAATGAAGTGACAATGCTTGGTTTGTAAGCGTCTCTGTGATTGGTCAAGAACCTGCATCTAATGAAAATTGTATTTAAATGAATATCATTACGCAACTGGTTGCAGCCATCCAAGGACAGCGTTATACAATGGGAGTAGAAAAAAATATTTTTGAGCATGTCCGCGATGTATTTCAAAATTCTATGACAGTCCTAGCAAGTCCAAACCCCAGTATGTGCAGTTACGGCGAATTCAGGGGAAATCTTTGCCATAAAAGTTGTAAACATATGTGACTCACATGTTCACGAACGTAGTAAACCCATGGAGTGTTGCGCTTTGTGAGCCACATAGTTGTCTCTGTAGCGGCTCAGACCCTGAGGTCTTCGTGTTTGAGACCCGACGGTGGCAGAATTTTCGAAACTAACTAGATTGCTAGGTTGAATTCAGCGACCGTCTGGAGGAGAATTCTAGCGGCCACCTGCTCTGATCAGTTGATTTCCGTTGATTTCCGTTGGTTTCCGTGTCTCCGATCAATACCGTGGGCGAATGCCGGAGCGGTACCTTGAGAAACGAGTCAAGGACAGCGCACGATCATTCTTTTCTCTTCGTTGGGTGTGGGTTTTTTTATTTATTTTTATTTTTTTTATTTTTTAATTTTATTTTTTTTAACTTTTCCCCTCTCCAGTTCCAGGAATTTATTCAACAAATGGCGTACAGCTTAGCTGCAGCTGGTTAAGCTTATGCAGCTCCTTGTCCTATCTTCACCCCTTGCCTACTCACACATATTTACTTAATTACGCACTATACTGCTTCACAAGTTGAGACTAATTGGAAGTTTTGCTCTGGCTGTGTCAGTGACCCGTTGGAAGGGATAACAGGAATAGGGAAAACATCCGCAAGCTGATGTGTTCAGAGACTCGCGTAAATTCCTGGGACAGAATCTTTAATTTACGTTTACTTACATCTATGCTAAAATACATAAATATATTTTAATACACAAGTTTGTCCACAGTATATAAAAACAAGTTCACCAGCTCCGAACTCACAACAATCAGTCTTGATACTGTTGCATTCCATAAGTTACATTCATTCACACTGTCATTAACATTAATGAGTTCAAAACTAATTCACTTCTCATAGCTCGTCACACATAACATTCGTTATATACTCGTATATAACATTCAGTTAGTTGAATTTCACGGAACCATTTTCTTAGGTGTAGACCGAAAAGAGTGCGAAAAAGAGTGTGTGTCGTGGACTTGCAGCCAATCAGCGATTGCAAACCCACGTGCATTTGTTGACATCCATTTCGTTCTCTTGTTGGGCAAGGAATAGATAACGGATGAGGGCGGTCGTGGAGCACCATGGTATTATTGTTGAGTCGAATTTTAGTGGGAGTGGAAAGGACTTCAGAAGGATGGCCGCAACCTCCTTCACCACTGGGCCACCGGCGCGTTCGCCGGAAGGCATCGACCACTAATAATATTCGCAGCTCTGCTTCGATTGAATTGTTGACCGCAGTTATTGTCGGATTTAAATATAGGGTTCAGGTTCCGTATCTGGAGGAAGAGCTTTGGGAATGGTGGACACTCTTCCGCTTGAGCCGAACAGTCGATGATTCAAAGTGCGAATGTGGATGTTGTAGACTCAAATAGGGTTTTTGCTGTATATACAGCATTTGTGCCTGCGGAAGCGGACCTAGTGGACACACTGTGCCCGACAACAGGGCCTGCAGTCTAGCCTCCAAAAGCACTTCCTCCCACGTCCCAGAAACAGTCATTTTTTATTGATTTATGTTGGATGTACGTAGTCCAGTTTAATTTCAACTTTACATTTCTGAAAGACTTACGTGCTAACTTATACTTGAAACTTACTTCTAACACTAAACACTAACATAAGGTTGAGGATGCCCTTTCGGCTACGTTATTCAGGTACGAATTTGGAGGGTTTTTTTGGAATATATTGTAGGGACATCTGTTTTTTACTTTCTCGCCTTACGAATACTTCGTAAGAAGAGAAAGTTATGTAATCGTGCGGCGGAAAACAGGGAATTTTCGCCAGAAAATCTCTTATAACAGGGGTCTGGTGACAAACAAGTGGATAAAACCTGTTGCTAAATTTAGAAATAAAATCCTCTACCTCGTGGTGTAGTCAAAATCGATGATTTGTTGCTTCTTCATACTTCAAAATCGATTGACGGCATTCCGTCCGTCTGTCCGTCTGTGGTCAACGCTAGCGCCTAAACAGTTCGGTCGATTTTCTTCAAAATTGATATTCCCCGATGGTTTTTACTCGTCTCAAGGCCTCTTGAATTTGAAATCGATATCTTAGTATTTGAGGATACTTTACATGAAGCCCATTTTGAGATTTTGTAAATTAAAAAAAATGGCTCCATATTTTTTATTATATTTTGTTGTTGAATAGTGCGAAGAACGTTGAAGGGAATGACGTAGGCATCATTTTCGTTGATAGGCCCTATTTTTCGAAAATTGCAAAAAACTGTTTAAAAACTGGAAAATTGAAGATAGATTTTCGCCTCAGACAAAGTCGGTTGTACTAAATTAGCACGTCAAATAAGGCCATGTACCATTTTTTGGAAAAACGAATAGTTTTTGCGTAAATTGCGATTCAAATTGACAAAAAAATGTTCTCAAAAACCGCTCCAAATTTTTTCTTTAAATTTTCTGCACGTGTGTAAGAAGGGAAGGTAAATATATAAATAAACTAGTGGTGCTATAGAATGGCACATACTTTCTCGCAGTACTTATTTTCCAAATGCCGATCATCCGATACATTATGTGGAGTCAACCGTTCACCGCTGCCTTTCTTGGTCACTGTTTTTTCAAAGACATGTTTTTAGCATGTTGACAGTTACCGGCTTTCTAATGATAGAACTGATACAAGATCGTTTTGACTGAAATATTAGCAGTTGTTCCGCAAGTCGGTCCCGTAGCGCGGTTGGTTAATGCACCTTCGGATTGAAATCTTCAATAAGGAAAGGTACCGAGTTCGATCCCCCGTGGGGAATTTTAATTTGATGAATGTGATGTTGCAGGAAAAAAACACTGAAGAGTGTAGATACTTTATTGAAAATCATTTGAAGTACTTCTACTCACGAATAGATTCAATATAGATAAATAGACTGGACTTGTCTGTTTTTTCCCTAACTGCGTCTTTTAAACAATTTGACAACAACAAAACAAATCGAACAACTCTGTTATTCGATTTCTGAAGCTTATGACATGTCAAATCAACCGTTGTCTCGTATATATATATATATATATATATATATATATATATATATGTATGAATTAATTTAAGTAAAATTATGTGCATTTTAATGCTAAATTGTTGTACAATATAACCAGAAGGCATGCGATGAACTTACATATCCCTAACGGTTCCGAAATTATTATTACTTTCTAGCCTTACGAATACTTTGTAATGCGGTTTATCGCTGCCTTTCTTGGTCATGTTTGAAAGACACGCTATTCACATGTTGAAAATTACCGGCTCCTAATGATAAAAGCGATAGAATTACGTTTTGACTAAAATATAAGTAATTGCGATAAATGTCCTGGAAATGTCTGTATATATTTGTTCAAATAATTAACATTTAACAATTTTTTACTTCTCTTGTATTTGTAAAGCGTTTTGCCATCGTATCAATTGTTTCTTAATCATGCATTTACTATTTTATAGGTCGGTTCTATTCTTTCATGGTTCTGTTCGACAGAGACGGTGTAGGTGTTGCGTAGTGGTATAAGTGCCGGTTCGTTGAATTTGAGTTTCGGTTGTCGGGTCTTGGTACCGAAAAGGTTTGCTGGTATAATACACTTTTTCTGGTTTATGAAGTAGTGGAATAGCAAAAAGGACCGTATAAAAGCAGAGCGAGAAAGTATGTGCGTTGAAAGCACCGCTAGTTATTCTGATGTGGTTAGGATTTTTAGCGAGTCTGAAGGTTGCAAGGGAATGGATTTGGGGTAAATGATGGTAAAAGTTAGTAGCTAGATATGTTATGAGATGTTCAATGGGTTCCAGGCCGAGTTTTTTATGAAGCTGATGATTGTTGACAAACCACGGTGCATTGGATATTGTTCTGAGAAATTGGTTCTGAATGATTTGTAATTTTTTAGAATGGTCTTAGCGGCATGATTTATTCAGGTGGAACAGGCATACAGTGGTAACGGTCGTACGATGGTTTTATATATTGCAATTGAAGAGTGAGAAACACAGTCGACATCGAAATTTCTACCTTTGTACGTATAAGCGACTCCCCCGACCGGGTTCATTCTTGATACTTTCTTCACGTGAATATGCTGCCTTCGGCGGCTCTGCTCTTTTCGATATATATTTTTTCATTCGTTCTTCTTTATAGTTTTCTCATTTTTTTGAAAATATAAGTATTTTTTGTCTAATTTGTGATAAAAATAATCGCCCACTCCGAATTTACTGCACTTCGTGAACGTAGTTGACAGTTGAATGTTTCGTAAGTTTGAATTTGTGTATTACTTCGTATTTCTTGGTTCGTTTCTTACATTCGACCTTATACATTAACACATTAATGTTTTAGAAATTATTTAAAACCTATTTGAAATATCTGAAAAAAAATTAGCTTTCAGGGCTAATAATAGCTAGCTTTATGTATTTAAATACACATTGGAATGAAACAATGACTCAACAACTATGAATCGGGATCTAATTTTTGTGAATTACATCTTATTGGGACATGATTTACCCGTATGAAAAGCACTTATTGTCAAATTTGTGTTGATATTTGGACGTGTATTTTAGAGATTTATTTAAATACGTAAAGTTGATGTATTTAAAAAAAGAAATACTTCAAATACAGACTAAGAAGAAGATAATTTAGAACGAGGATAATTTATTTTTTATTGATTCCGCTAGGGAATGCACATTATTGCAACAGAAAGAAAAGCTCCTTTCAGCTGTTGAATTTTTATTATCTTCATTTTCAAACTATGAATCATTAAAAATGCTGGACAATTACCCGGAAATAAAAAAAGCGTTTATTCGTTTAACACTAGTTTACGTTCATCCACGCCAGTTGAATGTTTTGTTTTCCTTTGCAGGTTTTATACGTTCGCCAACTAGAGGTTTATTTATCGTGAGATGGGCTTTTGAAAAATTAATCGTTTTAAAAAGAAATCCCATTTATTTGTGTTTTGTGTGTTATATTTTTTTGATATAATTTTGTGTGTGAAAATATGGTCTTAATACATTTGAATTCTTATATATTACAATGCTTATACACATGGTTACAATACATTACAATAGTTATTTTTCAGAAATTTGTATGACTGGCGTAACCAGTAACGTAGCGTGAGAATTTTTTGTTATTATTTACTAATTTATTGTAATTGACAATTGTTGCAATAAAAATATATTTATAATATAAAATTATTATATATTTACATTACTTGGAGCATTTGAAGAGCTTTAATACGTATGTATTTTGCACATCAAGAATCAATGTGTTTTGTGTATGTATTTAAATACTTATTTATAAGGTATTTTAGCGAAGTATTTAAATACTAAATTTGAAGTATTTTGCCTAACCTTGGTAACCAGTTTTACGAAAAAATGATGACTGAGATGTGTTAATTCTCAGACTGAGTGAAATTGGGGTATAAATAGATTTATTAATGGCGAGAAACTACGTGTTCCTTTAACACCTCTAGTTGACTTTGTGCACGTGTTCCGTGCTGTGGTCCTGTTTCGGAGCTGCATCTTCGTCCGGCCATTGCTGGACTCTTTGTGAACGTACTTTCAACATCGACCCGATAGTGCAGTGGTATCAAGGTCTTCTACTGGTGGCAGTGGCACGCGTCGTGGCTCCGTAGCATGCCACGAGTTACTCTGCGCAACTAGCGTCGGGAAAGGAAACTATTAGTAACCCGCCGTTTTACAATAGGGATGGCGTTGTTTCTGGTGGCGGGGTGACGAACTGCGTGAAGGGGCGATTTCGTCGTGGCACTTGTACGACGGACTTCCGCTCGTGGCATCGACCTTGACAACACTGCGATAGCGCAGGGGTCCACACATCACATCACTTACATCTGTAAAGCATAAGTTTCACTCTCGGTCTTCGTGCCGTATGACCTGTAAAGTTACGTTCGCGGTAAGTACGTGAAAGAAATGAATAGTTACAATACCATTGTGTCAGAGTCGCATTATGTAAATCGTCTTCATCTGCGTTGTTTCATTTCATTTGCCTCAGGGTATTTGCGCAAATAATTCATTCAATCATAATCAGTTTTAGTTTGTAACGTTTGTGTGCATAGGTTAATGAGTAAATACTACGTGCAAGGTTAATCGTCGTAATTTCACCGTGGTTCAGTCAAAATCCGCTTCTTGCTTTAACCAGCGACATCCTACTTCCCATTCGTGCAGCTCAGGTGCGGAGTGTAATGTACTTTGTACAGAGAAGGGCCTTTCAGTACGCTTCCGAACCAGTAGCGTAGCTTGAGAATTTTTGTTATTATTTTTTTAAGGTCGCATCAACTAACTAGGTCATTAGCGACCACTATTGAATATAACGTTATGGTGAGGATGAAACGATATGGTGATGAAAGGGAGTGAAAGGACGAGCACATACAACCATGCTCGAGACGGGACTCGAACCCGCGGTCCAAGATCACTGAAACATTACTGTCTTAGCGATCTCGGCCAAGGAGCCGACGACAATTTTTTCGGGGTGATTTACGTGTTATTATTATCCCTTCAGTGGGCGCGTGACTTTCTATCTGAATGCCTGCCGGCAAAAACGTAACACTCACTTTTCTGGAATGTTGGGTTTCTTCGCATAAAGGTTGTATGTGGTCTGAGTGAGGCATGTAGGAAACTATGTTGGCAAACATGAACATTATGCGTCTTTCTTCTTTTTTAATTTCGCCATGAGTCGCATAAACTTTGTAACAATGGAGGGAGGAAATTCGTGTGTCGGTAAATTCGCATTTTGAGAATTACAACGTTTTTTTTTCGTCAGGTATTCAATTGGAATTTATGAAAATGACACTGAGTGTGCGGTAACGAATTGCTTATTGACGCCATTGCCTTTTTGTCGCACTTGTAGTGGCCCACTATTTCCTGATACTGCTTTCTTGTGTTTCAATGAGAGGTTGGTCATTCAGATGGGCTGAGTTTGTGTATGTGTGTGATGGTGGCGTCGCTCTGCCATAGCCACAAACGAACTCGAGGATACCCAAATCAAGCTCACTGTGCAACTTGGCCTACTTAGTCTAGGAAGCACACGTAGTACGCATGCGTTGAATGCTCCAAATGTCAGAGCCTTTCCTCATACCACGTGTAACTTTACAATTCAGCGGGAAGTTGAAGACGCAAAACCTATCGAAGGCAAGATGTAAAACGTATTGTGAATTTGAAAATCATCAATAAGCACATTACGAAGTAATGAGAACAGTTTTTTCTCATTAACTGTTTGGGTAGACTCCGTCTTCCAGCATAATATGTAGCTAAGCCACTGCAACCTCTAACTCTCAAGGTTATTCGCCCCTTCATACAATTTTGCCTCTTTTTGTTGGCCTTATGAACCGCTTTTATCTTGCCATTCGACCATTGTATGCGGGACCCTCTTAGCACTCTTCGCGCAGTTTCAGTATGTATAACCCGACCAAGGAAAGTGTAGGGCTGAAGAGGGAACAGCGCGTCTGTGAACGAACAATTAGCAGGTTGTGTGTTGCAAATTTTTCCTTTTAAAGAATAAAATTCACTACCAAGAAAAGAACAGAAATATCGATTTATTTGTTTCGGGCCGAGGATTAGACGGCAAACACCGTAGAAATGAATAAAGGTAACTTACCGTTTACTTAAATAAAAAAAAATGTTTTCAAATTTCAAAAAAGAACAAAATATTTATTCACAATAATAAACATTAATAAAAGGAAAAATAAAGAAAGAAACTTTACACAATTAACAAATAAAAAAATCCTAATCATAATTGTTCTCTGAAGATATTTACAGTTCGGTCACGTTTCTGTAAACCCAGTTTCTTGCTTTTCATATATCATCAAAAATCTGCACTTCGAATCTTTTAATTTCTCCAACACTACTTTCTCTTGTTAATCCAAACATTCAGCTCTTCATTATGTATGATAATATACTGCGTCTTATATTGCTAAAAATCTTTAACTCTTTCAGTAATCCACTAGACTACGAACCATTATCCATTCAGTAGGACGTCTACTTTTACTCTGGTTGTTAATTTGCTTTTTCGGAGAATCTTGTCCTGCCAACGTCTGACTCCAATTCAAGCAGGTCGTACACATGAACGTCTTCTTAATATATAACATCCGTGACAACTTGACCCGTTACAGTAGAAAAAGGGCACTCTTTTTACCCTTGGAATGGGAAACTATCCCTAAAAGCTGATGAGACTCTGGAACGCCAACGGCAAGAGACGCCAGGCCTAACAATCTTCATTTTATTTTACTCGGTTAGATGAAATACTGCTAGCCCCATCTAGAAAATCTTCAACTGGAAAGCATAAAGGACATGACATTTTTCGCAGTGAAGAGCGCAGACCCAGAGCACCTTAACCAGCGTGGCCATTGGAGCGAGTTGCGGAGTAAAAACGTATATATCAGTCAAAACGTAATTGTATCAGCTCTATCATTAGAAAGCCGGTAATTGTCAACATGCGAAAAACATGTCTTTTGGGCAACAAAGAAAGGCAGCGGTAAAGGGCTTACTCCAAATTATATTTCTGACGAACGACATCAGAAAAATAACTACTGCGAGAGTCTGTGCCATTCTATAGCACCACTCTTTCCCCTCCCATCTCTCTTTCTCACTGTCTCTCCCTCCTTTCCTTACCCTGCCGCTGTCTGCCTCTGAGCAGGTTAGATATTGGGAAGCGCCGGACCAGCAAAAATGTAATAGAATGTTCGAGAAGAGCTTCTGTAGATTACGGTGTGAGAAACGTTTCTTTGAGATCAACAACAAGGCCCTACAACGCCTCGTTTAGGAGTTATTTAATGATATGAATTCAAAATGCTGCTGAGTGTGTTGCGGGTTGCATTTGACGTGAATATGTACTTTTGTTCTACAGCGCCGTTGTGGGGTTACAACAGATTGAAGAGCACATAAACTTTCTCGGCGAAAAAAAACTTGTGGTTGAATCTCGGGACTTTTGAAGTAAAGAGGATGAGTTTTTGTTGTCTAGCAACAAGCAGTAGAAGGACAATCTGAGAATTTGCGCAATTGATGGAAGTAACTGGCCGAAAAAGTTGTTCGAGCTTACAACAGCCGCAGTCTCAGTTTCAATCAATAATTCCTGTTTGTTTTGAAACGAACGAACTTGTTTAGCTATTGCCAATCAATCGAGTCCTTCTCCCAAGGGAGGTGTATTTCATCTCGTGCACAAACATTTTATTCTAAAATTGATATTCACATCACCGTAGGAACTCGGGGCTGTTAAAGGAGAGAACGAGTTTTCGTTCTCTAGCAACAAGCCATCTGATGTCTTGTGGATCGAAGAAACTAAACGAAAAAGAGAACACTTTTCGTTGTTGGGGCGTCCGCTCCCGTCTGCATCAGGCAGTCGACTCACCTGATGCAGACGGGACACAAGGTATTCGAGGTTACAACAACCGCAGTCGCACTTTCAACTATTTGTTTCAAACGAAAATGTCACGCTGATATTTTTAAAAGATACGTAGAACGAGTTATACAAATTACCTGATGCCTAAAGCGTTTGAAAATCGTATTACAAAAATAATCATACTCAATTAATGTTATTAAAGAATTTTTTTTATTGAAATATGTTCCGAACATTTTACATTTCTCATGAAGTTGATACAAATTGTATATTTTAAACCAATATCCCGTGTTTAAAATGTACCGTCTTTTAACTATGAGGAGATAACCCTGGTCTGGAGTACTTTGTGAAGAGCAAGTACCATGTATCGCTACTGTAATAATTGCGTTCCAGTAAGTAGTATTAATGGATAGATTAGCCGATATGATTGTTTAAATTTCGTTTTATTGACAGGTCAGCCGTAAGGCTTTACATGCGATGGTATCATAAAACAACACAATACATGAAACATTTGTTACACTATTTACGTTTGAGGTTAACGCAATCGGGCTTCTGTACATTATTTAAAATTGTTAATTAATTTTTTTGTTAGCGATGGTGGATTGGGTTATGTATGTATGTGCTTGGCGCAACAGCCCGTGAACGGGCTCTGGGCCACCGGCGACGTTCCTGCCTCGTGGCCAAGGGTTATGGGGGTACGTGTGGTTAGCACGTAGACATCCCCACACTGTATTCTGGCCTTCTCAACCTGAAAAGTGAATTTTCTCATCGTCAACAGCAACATATTGGGACATTGGAAGGAAAAGGCACACTATAGTCTTGCCTCGATCGGGAACCGAACCCGAGCTCGCTTAGTAGAAAGCGAGCGCACTGCCCAAGAGCTAGCCGCGAGGCGAAATGGGTTGTAGGAGAAGGAAATTATTGTAGTTCTCTTTTATATAAGGTTCTGTCTATTGATTTGTTATTTTCATTCATACACCTCGAGAAATTTTGTGCAGACAATTTGTATTGTTAGATTTTACAGCACTTCCTTATAAACGTTTCAGAGCGCTTTGTGTCTCTCCATTATAAGGTAAAATTCTGTACAATTAGAATTTTAGATTTACACTAATGATAAACAATCTTTGTAACATAATGAGTTTAAATGGATGACATGTAAAGGATACGAACTTACTATTCATAATTCCGATAATATTCCACTGCACGAATATGCAACCACAATAAACTGTGTACTATAGAACTCTTCATATTACAGTAGTTGACCTAACCAGCAGGTCGAAACTAGGGAGGAACTAACGAATAAACTAATAAATAAAACTAACAAATAAAAGAAAATCGTAATTGACAGGTTGTAAAACGCTAATGCAGTATTTGAGAACATACATGTTCACACCTGATGATGGGGTCACACCTAATGATAGGGCCACAATGAGCCCCTAAACGTTGTGAAGAAAGTGATGTAAATGTTAACAATACAAATTGTCTGTCTAAAATTTATTCAGGTGTATAAATGAAATCATTAGAGCCTCAACATGAGCCTTAGATAGTCATAAATGAAACCTGTATGACATCATGGGGACAAGTACTCTTTGAGTCTTTCGGATGATCACGATATCACGATCACGCAATCTTTGTCCGGCATGATGAGTTACGTCCGTCAACAGATATCACTTTTCTCTCTTTGGAATCAAGCCGGTTCCTCCTGATTCGCAGCGGGTACTTTAAAAAAAATTGTTACATCTAAATTGACGTAACGCGTCTCCACGCCCCTTGGGTGGCGTTGAGCGCTTTGTGCTTGGGAGTAATCCTCCATTGCTTGTATATGACATTATGTCACGTCTCGTCGTAGTTAGTTGTCAAGAGGTCCGTCAGGTAGTATCTCTGCGTACCATTACATGTATATGACATGTCACGTCTCGTAGTTAGTTGTCAAGAGGTCCGCCAGGTAGTATCTCCGCGTACCATTACATGTATATGACATTATGTCACGTCTCGTCGTAGTTAGTTGTCAAGAGGTCCGTCAGGTAGTATCTCTGCGTACCATTACATGTATATGACATGTCACGTCTCGTCGTAGTTAGTTGTCAAGAGGTCCGCCGGGTAGTATCTCCGCGTACCATTACATGTAAATGACATGTCACGTCTCGTCGTAGTTAGTTGTGAAGTGGTCCGCCAGGTAGTATCTCCGCATACGGACCTCCTACCATGCGTTTCTGCGTCACTACTCAACGGTCAGAATTGGGAAGGAATTAGGATATGGGTAAGGTTAAGGACACATTACAGAGGTTGGACTAGCCCATGTGATGCAGCCAAACTCGTTTTGTTGGAACAAATTTCATATTTGAGACGAAGGGGGAGTGCCTTTAAAAATTTGAATGTAAATGTAATGGGTAATGGAAATACATCAGCCAACACACATTGTTAAACTATATGTATTTGAAATTAACTCAATTGCGCACCTGTACATTTTAAATTGCTAATTACTTTTTTCTTGGTGATGGAGTGGGTTATGAGGGAAGAAAACTATTGTCTTATGATATCATGGGGCCACGGACTCTTGAGTCTCACGGTATCACGTTCACGCAATCTTAGACCGGCACCATCTAAGATTGCTCAGCCAAGAGATATCTGGTTTTTCTCTCTGGAATCAAGGCCAGTTTTTGCTGGTTCTGGGTGGGTATGTGCAATCCAGCAGAAGTACATTGAAGAAAGTGAATATTACAGTGCAACGTTTCACAGTTCAACACTTAACATTCAGAATTCTTTCAAGCATCACGTAGATTATTTCAAAATATTTATTACAAAAGCATTTCAATATTCCATTACTTTCAAGTTCTTGTTTTAATATTCTGCTTTTAGCATTTTACAATTTTTTTTCAAATCATTGCCTTTCAAAACAAATTCTCTTTCATCAGAATCTAACGTTGCTATAGTAATAAGCACATGATGAACAATATTCTTAAATTGTATCTGAAACGTTACAACAGGAATGGGTATGGGAAATATATCAGTCAAAGTACCTTGTTATACTATTTACATTTGATGTAAACCCAATTGGGCTCCTGCACATTGTCATAAATTGTTAATTATTTTTTTCTTTGCTATAGGGGAGTGCGTTACAATGGGAATTATTGTTTTATGACACCTTGGTAACAAGTATTCTCTGTAAGTACGCTTGAGTCTCGGATGACGTTCTCGATAGCACGATCACGCAATCGTAGATTTGCACCATCCATTAAATCTGCCATAAAGTATCCGTTTTCGCTCCTTCGAATCAAGAGAAATTGCTCATGGCTTTCATGGGATATGTGAGTCTGTGCGGGAGTACTTTGGAAAAAAATCAATGTTACAGTAATAAGTATTGGAAATACTATACGTAATCCACGATGCCGCTTTTCGCTGCACTCTGACAATGTGTCGTACATAGACGAGACTCTTGGAAGCTCATATGCCCATGTACAAAAATATGTTTTCAGATTGCCATCAGATGGTTTTCTTGCTTGCACTGAAAGAAAATATTAATAAAATAATAAATAAATCTTATTAAAGAGGATATTTTGGGAGTGTCTGCAACAAAAACGTTACGACAGAATGTTGAATTGTTATAAATTTGTATCTAAAAATTGTAAAATAATTACCATAATATATTTGCATGCGATGCTGTACGTATCACAATAGTGGTTCCGTCCCAGTATGATCTTCACCATTCAAGACAATCAACTCAAGCCAAAACAAAAGACTACAAGGTTCGGAGATTTCCTGATTCACTTATCGTATTCCAATGAATCAAAACCCGAGGTTATATGAAAGTAAAATAGTACCTGAAAAAATGAATGTTAACAGATACTACACATTCTTCGTCGATTTTCTTTACTCTGCTAAATGATCGAATGTATTGTCTCTTTGCTTGTATAGCCCTTCTTAACCCAATACACTTCTTTTTTTCAACCAAATTACTTCACATTATGTGCAATATCAAAAAATTAAAATACAGTTATTTATTTCATATTACCGGATTATTAGAGTAAGTGTTGCTTGGTATCTTTTCCAAGATGTACTCAGAACTTTGGCAATGTCGTTTTGCGTGAAATCGATTGTGTTGAAATTGATGCTTCTCGAACTTCAACTACAGCTCGCACTTTCGACACTTGGTTCTATGCGTGCCTTAACAGATTTTCTTGAATAACTGGTATCGGAATAACAGTTGACTCGTAATAACCTCCCATTTTTTTTGCTACGAAAGGACTTTACATTATGGGCTGATTAAAAAAGGAAAATACAGTTCGCCATTTCATATTACCAGATTATTGGAGTAATTGTTGCTTGGTATCTTTTCCAATATGTTCTCAAAACTTTGGGAATGACGTTTTGAGTGAAACTGATTCGTCAGATACCTCTTGAGCTTGAACGGCAGCTCGTACCTTCGCCACCAATACCTTGATTAGGGTTAACAGCTTTTCTTCAATAACTTGAATGGGAATAACGATTGACTTGTAATAACTATATATTTTTTGCTACGAAATGACTTTACATTATCGGCTGTTTTAAAAAATTTAATTCAGATTACTATTACGTATATTTATTAGAGTGAAAGTTGCTTGGTATCGCTTCCAGGATGTAGTCAAAACTTTCGCAATGACATTTTGCGTGAAACGGGATTCGTCAGATGCTTCTCGATCTTCAACTACAGCTCGCACCTTCTAGTTTCCTGAGTACTTGTCATAACAGCTTTTCTTCAATAACTGGTAACGGACAAACAGTTGACTTTTTAACCATGGATTTTTACTTTGTCGCGCTTAAGAAGAAACTTCTGAAGAAGAGAAAGGTATGTAATGCTGCGCGAAACAGGACTAATTTTCGGCAGAAAAACTATTACAGGACCCTGGAAACAAAAAAGTGGATAAATCCGGTTGCTAAATTTAGAAAAAAAAATCACTAACACGTGGTGCAGCCAGAATCATATTTTATGGCTTCTTGATGCCGGATTGACTGACGGCAATATCCGTCCGTCCGTGGACAACGCTAGCGACTAAACCGTTTAGCCGAATTTCTCCAAAACTGATATTCCCCAATCGATCTGGCTGATGTCGAGGCTCCTTGAATTTGAAATCGATATTTTAATTTTGTGGGGTACTTTACATCAAGATCCGGGGACATTTTGAAAATAATAAAAATGGCACCGACAAGTTTTTAATGAAATTTTGTTGTTTGATAGTCTAAACGGCGTTTAAGACAGTTGCGCACATCTCATGTTTGTTGAAAACCCTGCTTTTTTTCGAAAATTGAAAAAAAATTCAAAACTTTTTCCGGCGTCTTCATGCAACTACAATTATGAAGAAACAATATTTTCTAATACAATGTGTTCATAAAAACAGATTTTCAAATAACATCATGTTCAATAAAAATGAGTATTTTTTGCGGGTTTCTGTGTCATAGGCAATTTTTATTTTATTTAAATCTTTTTTTCTTAAAAACCGCACATTTTTTGACTAAATTGGAACCTTGGATAGCGCAAAGGACGCTTAAGAGAATGTAAATGTATATTCCGGTGTAGGTTTCATGATCGTTGAAATCCCTGATTGTGCCAAAAATTAAAAAAAAAGAATATGTCGGCCTCTTTCTACAACTGTGAAGATACAATTTTTTTCTTAATGAAATGTGTTAATTCAAAATAGATCTTCAAATAAGGTCATGCCGAATTTTTCGAAAATATGAGTATTTGTGGAGTAATTGGGAGACAAAATTAGTTACCCGCTCTGAAAATCCTTCGCTTCCTGATCGTAATTTGAGAGGTGTTTTGAATCAGGTGGATGGTACGCATGTTGGAATGTATTTTATTTCATTGTTTTATCATTTCATTATGTATTTGTGTTTCTTACTCTCATTGGAGCTTTTTTTATACGTTTACAAATAAATCTTTTATAAATTATTTGAAATAAGTATGAAATAAACGTGGGAAGCAGACACCACAAAAATCATTTTGTGAAGATTAATTGACCTCAACGACATCTACTTATTTATTTACTTATTTATTTGTCAAAAAACAGTAAAAACTGTATATGACGTGTGGGGAAAGAAATTTATCTGCGCACATTTTCTTGAGGGCCAGAATTAAAAAAAACGAAAAAATGAATTTAGAAAATAATTATTTTAGAAAAATAAAAATATTTGAAAAATGTTTGTTCCCGAGTTATAGAAAATCAATTTCAACGGTAAATGAACTACAAGCAAAAGGAGTGCTAAGTATTTTTTGTAGTTTTGTTTCTTTCAATGTTAATACGTGCTCAAGGAGAATAAATAAATGCCGATAGCCCAACTACTAATCTTTTCGAAAGTGTCTACTATTAATGTTTTGAGATTTTAAAAATAATGAAATGGGGCGGAGAATAGGAAGAGAGAAAAAATATGCCACTAATTGAATTTCCCGTGATGTCAAAAGCGGAAGATCTGTTAAATCTTACTCTGCAGCATAGCTCTAAAGGGCGGAAAAACAAAAACGCAGAGATATGTGCAGAAAAATGTATGGTATTCGTATCGAGGATATGCTACTTGCTATTGATGCTATATATTGAAACTATATATTGCTATTGATGTAGTAATGAAATTATATCGAACGAAAAATTTAATCCACAATATTTATAATTGAAAAGTCAATCCACAACATTCATACGCGACATAGGTTAGAATTCAATCTAATGGAACAGTTGTAAACCCATTATAGCACATCGTATGATATATAATTGATATCTAATTTCTGGTCATTTCAAGTTTGCTTCTTTGCAATAGTTTGTGAATTTTATTTTTCAGTAGACATAGACATTCTAAACGCAACACATAAGCGTTTTTTCATTCTTGAATGACGTTGAAGGCATTGTCGAAAGTTCTTGTGTTAAATCTTACTCCGCATCTTTGCACTAAAAGGCAGTAAAAACAAAAACGTGTATATATGTGCAAATAAATATGTAGTATTCCTTCTGAGGACGTTCTATTTGCTAAATAAAAATTGCGATTGATTTACTAATATATCCAACGAAAAATTTAATTGACAATATTTATTATTTAAAAGTAAATCTACAACATTCATACGCGGAATAGGTTAGAATTCAATTTAATGGAACAGTTGTAAAATAGATAAAAACTTAAGCTATACTTAACTTATCGTGAGTCTTATACAAAAAATTAAAAAAGTCACAAAAACAATACCTAAAACACTTTTTATACAAATAATGTATACAAAAATCAACACATTCAAGCGATCTGACAAACGATGACTTTTCGGCACCGTAGAATTTGATAGAAATAACTTTCTGGGTTTCAATTGTGCTCCAATCTCTTCTGTTCAAAATTTGAACGCACTTTTCATTTTATATTATGACCAGGTTGTGGGTCACTTCGTGCCCCATAGCGCGGGCTTTTATCCTTCCGCCCTGCTACTGTTGCTTATTTATCACTTCATTTTCTCTACAGCGATAGACAATCGAACATGTATCCGCTTTAAAGACGATGTAACGCCTATTGTAATGAGCATATTCTAAATGAAACTACCATTACAATTGCAGTAGTATTTTTTCTCTCCCGGAATCAAATTATTTCTCTTGTTGCATCTGGACGAATTACACTGAAATAGTATACTTCGTTTTTGCTTTCTTGGCGCGTGGGGGTGTGTCATCAAAATGGAATATCTCGCAGTATTTCGCGTTCTCGGTTGTGCAGCTAGGCGTCGCATGATCGCCCGCACTGCTCGATAAAGTCGCGATCATGCGAATCCTAGCGGCACAACCGGGAACGACGCGAAAGACCGTGAGGTATTCCATTTTGATGACACACTCCCACGCGCCAAGAGAGAAAAATAGAATAACAATAGTGTTCAAGATACACTCGCCTCAGTTGCAGAGCAATAACATTCACGCATCACAGTACTTCTCAGTGTGGGTAAAACATGCCACTGTCTAATGGTGCTACGAGAAAGCTACGTTTCGTATTATGCAGACGCTAACTCCCGTTTCTGTGATTAAAGCTCACTGTTCCAAGCTCCAAGCTGTTCCAAGCTCACAGTTCCGCGATTCTGTATGATCAAGACCATTGCTGTTCCTTGTGATTGATTAAAAAAATGAGCGCTGATTCAAAAATGAGAGTGCTTGGCTGCCTCTCGCGATAGAATTGGAAGTTCAATTATGGGATTGTATCACAATTTGTACTACCATGAAGACTAAGAAAGAGGACTCAACTCCGCTGTTGTATCTATAGCAGTGTTGTCAAGGTCAATGCCACGAGCAGAAGTCCGTGCCACGAGTGCGACGACGAAATCGCCCCTTCACGCAGTTCATATCCCCGCCACCGGAGACAACGTCGTCCCTATTGTAAAACGGCGGGGTTACTTCCACTCATAACTTCTCGGCTGTCCGGGTGACGCCGAGTCGTTTGCTGAGAGGCCGACGTTTCGCCTACCATGTCGCAGGCTTCCTCAGGGCAGTGACTTCCCATCCCTGTGTTCCCCCGACGCTGGTTGCGCAGAGAAGCTCGTGGCATGCTACGATGCCACGACGCGTGCCACTGCCACCAGTAGAAGACCTTGACACTAATGTATAGTGAGAGTGCGTACGAGAACGTCTGCAGGTTATCGGCACACCTGGTCTTCAGCGACATCATGCTGTCAATGAAGGAACTTGGGCTAACGTGCGGTTAGCACTTTCAAATCTCCCGCGCTGGCAGCCGCGTCGGCGGCGCGGCAAATGAGGTGGGCGGCGCGCATAATTTTAATTTGCAGCACGTTCAGTATCGTGACGTCATGCGAACCAGAGGCGAGAGCGCTATCTTGTGTGAAATTTTGGTAATCAATTATGTTATCAAGTGCCTTCTTTCATGTTAGGTATTTGTTGTCGCTTCTTATATATCAAAAGGACTTTTTCTAGCCTTTTATATCTTGTGTCGAGCCTATTTATTTATTTATTTACGTCAAAAACATTTAAAAACGTGTGTGACGAGCTATGGGAAGAAGTGAATTCTGTGCACGTTTTCATAATTCTGTGATCTCTACTCTAAGCCATATTCTAGTCGAATTTTGAATACAGAAAAAAAGAGAGTTTATTTTTCAAGTTTTGTTGACAAAATATTCGCTTCTATATAATGAAATCTATTTTCAAAGGTAAATGAGCTATAAATTTGTGCCCTTAACCCTCATCATGCTCTTCATGAAAGAAAAATACTTTTGCCGCGACAATATGGACAACGATAATTTGAATAACTATATATCCACTGAAATTTAGAAAACGTACACAAAAATAAAATTACATTTATGTCCAGAAGCAAAACAAGGGTCCTTCTCAGCATTTGCTCAAAGGATCAGGGAAACTGGACGAAAACCTGATCAAGATGAGATGCTCCATTCAGCGAGCGCACGAATGGGAGGCAGTCAATGAGTTAAAATATACCAATGATCTCAACATTATAGCTGGTGCACCACTGCAATTCATTGAAGTGCTGAAAATCGGGACGATAGTTTTGGGTTAGGTTGGATACGGTGAACGTCTGCCTACAGACTTTCTGATGAGTTAAATGTATCTTGTGTGTTGTTACTGATGCTTTCAATCATCTTTGTCAACGAAAATGCCAAAGTATTGTTTCGCATTGGGTTGTGAAAAACGCCAACAAAAACTAGATGCGAATGTTATTAGATGTGATATTATTCGGTAGCCATTACTTATTTTTTTTAGAGTTATAACGATTATTATTTGCCTATAAGTCGATCGAATATACTATAAACCGATGTAACAAAATTATTAAAAATGCTCACACTAGGAATGTTTTCCTTCATGAATATTAAAACAGCTTCCAAGAAATGTAATTTTTTTTTTTTTTTATTTATTAATTGTAATTTATTTTCAGTTGATATTACATTGTTCAGTTTACATTTTAACTGTGCAAATGTTTGATGGACTTAATCTACCTTAATCTAACTTAATCTAACTTAACTAACTTAAAACTATACACACTACAATTCTATAAAAATAATATTAAAAAAAATAAAGTGAGAGAGGAAGCAGGGAGCACCTCAGATAAGTAATTATTCCAGGTTTGCGAATATTTTATAGAATGAATGCAGGGGATATCTGTTATTAATTCTCGTTTGATGCTTGGGGGATTTGCCCAGTTTATAGGAGGATGATGCTTGGATTTGGGGAAGGTTTGTGTAAAAGCAAGAAATGTAATACTGGACTTTGTTAAAGTATTGTAGGTAAATTGCAATTTCAAAGTATTATATATTGGTTACTTTCAACTTTTTATTGAGTTTTAGTAAACATAAAAGATAATAAATGTTGGAAAGAGAATAAATGTTGAAAATTGGACGAGACGCTAATTCCTGCTATTTGGTTCTGCGATAACGTGGACAGAAAAGACGTTCACCATCCTAGCGGACCGTCACGATTCTTGAGCACAAAGAGTAGGTGAATCGCCTCCATCTTTGCAGAAAATCGAAGCCATGTTTGTTTGTTGTTTTTTTTTGTCAAAGCAGCGCCCTTTGGAAAAACCGTATTATAGTATTCTGTTTGGCGCTGATTAAGGCCGGATGGGCGCGTGCCGTCTGTAATATAAATCCTCCTACTCTGTGCTCCACGACCGAATATCAATCATTTAAAACCGAAATCACAAGATGTAAGGGAAACGAACTTAGAAGCTTCAAAAACACGTTGCTTCCTGCATAGGCTATTTTTATAAGAATGGAAGCTGTTGAAATGTTATCGTAGTTAGCATAACGCCTGAAAATGAATGTTCAGATAATAAAAGCAAACAAACTGATCACAAATACGGCGGGTAAACTTGAAAAGTGATATGTTTGTGGTTTGATGAATTCTATTTTTACAGTTATATGCCGAACATACTGAAGGTCTTGTGAATATTATGATTATAACCACTAATGTAATTGAAATACAGATAAATGAAAAGACAACACTGTCAAAGATCTGTCGCAATCAACACGTCAGTTCAGTACAATAGACCTACACGCCACCATAAGGCACCACTCATGTTTGACTGCAAAAATATTTCTCTGGTTCAGCGAGCGTCCATCAAGAGCACTAAACCATAGCGTCGGCCACTCATATGAAGTATATTCAAGTCAGTTGGAGGCAGTGCTTACAATATACTGCGAATAATACTTCTGGCGACTTGACAGCTCCTGGTTGACAGAGGAGAGGGGTTTTCCGTTATCCAATCAGAGGCTTCAAATTGTGATGATGTCACTTCAGAGTTGCCGACGTTTATCAAGAAACAAATGAAATCTAATAGCGCGAAGCAACTGCAAATTGAAGAGCGCCGAGCGCCAGGAGGAGCGCTATTACTTGTTTGGTTGTACATCGTGAGTGCGGTTGTGTCGTTTAGTGTTAAAGGCTTACTTAAAAGCTGACACTTAAAGGCTGATATACTTATGATACAATGTATATATACATCCACCTTAAAGGACATTTCTAATTTTTGTCTTTATGCCAATGCATTCAATAGGACGCCTTCTTGAAAACCTTGTAAAGAACAAAGTCAGTGAAATTGAGTCCTGCATTTTTTTAAATTGTGAACGTTCTGTGAAAAGTATGTACTCAAACCAAGAATTCTTGTGTTTAGATACTTCTCTCTTATAAATCTTTCATAATAAATAATATACATCGTCCTTCTTAAACGCGTCTCTCTTTACTTACTTTTCATCTGCTTTGTGCGTGCTATGCAAAAAGGATTCGTTATTCCTTGCATTGGCGGGATTAGTATTAGGTACTGCGATAAATTTGTGTAACAGTATATCATCAAATAAACTAGTGTCATTATTACAATTCTACCAAAAATACAATTAGTTGGACGTGAATGCCTCAACAGCTGATTGACGCAAGAACGACCACATGTCTGCCGCCCGAGTATACTGCGATTTTCGTAACTTTGTCCCTGACAGGAATCAGCTGTTCACGGTTTCATCCAATAGGGAGCTTGAACGTCACCATAGTGACGTCACTTTAGCGAAATAGAAGCTCCTGATTGGATGGCAGCGAAACAGCTGATTCCTGTCAGGGACAAAATTACGAAAACCGCAGTATAAGTGGCAACATCGCTCTCTCCTATTCCCGTCTGTCAAGTCAGCAGAAGTATTATTCGCAGTATTGAAAAGATTGCTGTCGTGCGTTCCCGGACGTCGCCCGTTAGCTGCGCGGCCAATAGGAAGAACACGCGGGGAGTGGTGCATTCGGCTCTAGACTTTGTAGTGCGCGTTTTATAACTTCGCCTCTCAAGGCCCGTCTTCACGATGGACTATGTCACGGTATTTTCGCGTCTTTCTAAGTCTTGCCGCTGGATATCGCATGATCGCAACCTTATCAATCAGTGCTTGCGATCATGCGACTTCAGCGGAAAAGACTCAGGCAATCTGTTACACTCGTCGCAAACACAAATACACAAAGCGGTTCACACACACACACACACACACACACACACACTCACACACACAAAACGATAGAAACTGAAAATCTGAAGGATACTTACCTAGGCATTACTTTTGATCGAAGGATGCGCTGGCATTTACATGTCAGGTGAATTTGATCAAAACTTCAGCAAAGAGTTCGACTCTTACAACCTCTTTGGAAATTCGCGTAGCACTCTATAAAACGTGTTGCCGACCTGTAGCCACCTACGCCACATCGACGTGGCGACGTGGTGGACTACAGCAAAGATGTACAAGGATACACTTGAGCTAGTTCAGAACAGATTTCTGAGACATAGCGCGCCCTCCATTTCGGAAACGGTCGAAAGTTCTCAGGAAGGAACTCGATATCGAGACCTTTACTCAATGCTTGAAAAAGCTATCTTTTACGAAGACTATCAAGCCGGCGATGCTTAACACTAGAACGCCCCCTAGAATGCCCAGCGGAGTCGTGTCGACTCCGAACCTTCAACGATACTTCTTGAAAGGAAATATTGCAAAATTATTTATCTACGTTAGCATAACAATATTAGAGATAATTATTTAGTACAGAATGGAATTATTACAGCACAACTTAAATATATTTTAAACAATTCTTGCCAATTTTATTCCGCAGAATGGAAATTAAAGAAACATCTTGGACTAAATGGGAAAGTACACGGACAAAATAATATGTTGAAAATAAACTATCTATTAATAAAATTTTCACAACAATAACAATAAAAATGCTACAAATTTAATTTTCTATAATACAAGTTTTCACATGCGCCAAAAAAAAAAATTTCTTTACATTACACTTCCCATACTGTATCGAATTATGCCAACTTTATATTAATTATTTTATTTCAATAATATTTATTATAAACAACATATATGTTACAAATTTGTGTTTGCTTCACCCCGATAGAAACTTTTATGTCCATTTCATGATGGAGTTTTCAGGTAAATTTAATCAGATGTTCTAAATGGCCCTTAGTTCTTGTTCGGGTTGTTTTTACTTTCTATATTACTTACTTTACTATACATACAGTACAAAATAAGTCCAGTTGTATGATTCAAACTTTGAATGCCTTATACAGGCCAAAGTTTTGAAGCACATTTGGTAGAATATTATCCGGACGTTGGACCAATACCTGTCGTTTATTTTGATGCATTGTTCACGGCTATGTTTTTCCCTTTCCTCTCGGTTTTCAATACTTCCCCAATATTTCCAGTGAACGAAGACATTCCTAATTGACACAGACCTTTTTATTGATCATCCTCTTCAAGTCATTGTTTGCTGCTTTCGTTCGGGTTGTATGCCATAAAATGTGTAAATACATCGAATTTGAAAGAAAAATGTCAGCGTATCAACTCTGTTCATCTGACATGATACGTCTAGATTTTGTAAATGTATCACTTCACATTAAAGAAAAATTATTTTTCAAATAAAATCGTGAAATTATCCTTCATTTCTTCTCAAGCCTCTCTTATTAATTTGAAAATCATGATTCATCAAACAAGAGCGTATAAAACACGAAGTGTATCTGCCCATATCATCACCATCTGAGTCCAAATTTCCCTCATGTACCCTAAAACTCTCTTCAAAACTAGGAACATTTTGCTTTATATAAATAATGAGAAATATTTTTCCGTTGAACCATTATATAATAATAATCCTTTTCTTTCAAGTGACAAAAATTTGATTTTTAAAACATTGACGTTTTTGCTGTATCGTGACGAAACAACACATGATTCAAGGTTTTACATGTATTGAACAAGAAGACCTGAAAATAATAAAAAGCGGAAGGAATGCTCGCATATTTTTTAAGAAGGTACCTGAAGTACTAGGAGACCCATTAAACACTTTCAGCGTTGAAATATATGAAACAGAACCTAAAAGATTGGGTCAGTATCCAAGGAGTCGAAATGATGCCTCGCAAGCGTTCTTGGTAAATTAGATAATTTTTTACGTAATACGTTTATTACACGATTCAGTTTTTAACATACTATAAATAATTGAAATTGATGAAAAGTCACGAAATCACAAAATTCTATCTTTAAAAACAAAGAAGGCGCAAGAACATAGGAGAGGGACGAGTAGTATCGGCCCCCTTAGCTCTAAGTATGATTTCTTAATTAAGGTTAGTTAAAATTATTCGTGAAATACAGATTATGAAACTTCAACATCTTATTCACAATCTCTTTCAAAGCAGTTTGGTTTGAAAGTAAAATAATATGCTTATTTGGGGGTAGTAAAAATCGTTGACAATTTACATGTCTGAAAAGTGGAAGGTGGTATCGGACAACTAATGAAATAATGGTAAAATAACTTTAATGGAGTTTTTATCACAGCTATTCACCAAAGACACGCTTCCTATTGAGAAATTATTACATTACATAATACAAAGAAAAATGAGTATTGGTTACATGGGAAAAGAACAATTCGTGAATTAAAAAACAACTAGTGGTGCTACAACAGCACTTACTTTCCCATATTAGAGGAAACAGCTAAGTAGTACTGTAATATTGCACTTTATGCGCTACTAACATCTTCGCTTGGAACTCACTATTTCCATTGCAGTGTTGTCAGAACTATGTGAATTCTACAACTTCACAAAAACAGAATGCAAAAGTTTTGTAACCCTGTATTGGAAAAAGAAGCCTGATACCCTGGAAATATAGAAATGCTTTCCATTGGGCCATGATTAGGGAAGAGTATTTTAAAACCATGCAACAAATTCTCTACTCACTACAAATGGTACAGCATTTGGTGCAAAACTAAATATTTGCCTGCAAATATCAACATAAATTAGACAATTATAACTCCTTTTCATACAGCTCCATTAGGTCACAACAATGACACTAATTCACAGATATTCGCGAGCGCAAAGTGAATTCCATTGTTGCAGACCCTGCATTGTCGCTATTCTGAGAGCTATTAATTCTTTTTTACTTATTTCAAATATTTCAAAATAAACAATTTCTAAAATATTAATGTGTAAGTCTATAACAAAGTTCGAATGTAAGAAACGAAGAAAGAAATAATATACAAAATTGCACATTCTAATTTACGACGCATCCAGCTGTCCGAAGCGCAGTAAATTTACAGCGGCCTATTACGTTTGTCACAAAATTAAAGAAAAACTACTCGTATTTTGAAAAAATTAAGCATGACCGTATTTATTTTATTTATTTATTTGTCAATATTCGGAATTGCCACATACTCTTTCTTGCCAGCTACCATCTATCATCGCCAAAAGTACATTTTTTTGTCATTTTCTTAATTTTTCGGTTTCCTATTGGTAGAACAGAAACATTAATTTTAGAATATTAAAGAACACAAAAACCTAGCCGTAAATGGCAATTTTCTTTTAAAAATTATGTGCCGTTTAAGAGAAAATGGCGTTTCAGCACTACTAAAAATGCGAAATTTGAAGCTCATTTTCACAGAAAATTTTTGAGTTTTTAAAATACTTTATTCAAAGTTATTTGAAACACTTACACTCACAAATATAATCATCTTTACAAATTGCGGATAATGTGCATATTAAAGATGTGAGAGATCTTTCAAAAAATTTACATTTATATAATTTTTGAAAAAAAAACAAAAAAAACTCAAAATAAACTTCACGCTATACTAATGAGTGTAATTAGCACTATCCGTTACAAAAGTTTCAAGAAAAAAATTGCAGCCATATACGAGAAATGACGTTTGAGCATTTCTGAAAATGCCGAAATTTGAGCTACTTTTCACAGAAAACGGTAGTGTTTTCGAGAAACTTTACTTGACATTATTTAAAGCATATATACTCGTAAATATAATAATGTAAAAAAATCGCCGATAATGTAAATATTAACGACGTGAGAGACAAGTAAAAAAATTTACATTTTTGTAATTTTTGAAAAAACCAACCGATAGATCAAAATGGCTTTTATGTCATTGATAGAGTACATTTACCACTATCCCTACCAAAAGTTTAAGGACAAAATTTGGAGCCGTTTTTGAGAAAATTTTGTTTTTGTAATTTTTTAAAATTGCACATATTGCACGCAATATTGCACGAAAACTACCAAAATTGTGAAAAACATTTACATGACCTTTATTAAAGAACTCAATATGCAGAACAAATTTTAATTGAAGAAAAAATCTCTATCTTCAATTTTGTAGTTGGAGAAAGACGCCGAAAAAAATTCAAACTTTCACAATTTTCGAAAATTCAGAGCTGTACGTGAAAATCGGACCTATGCCATGTTAAAAAGTGTATTTTCCTCTATTCATACAAGAAATTTAAAGAAAAAATTTGGAGCCGTTTTTGAGAAAATGTTGAAAATCCCCGGGGGGCTTCATATAAAGTACCCCCAAATTTTGAAGAATCTTTTTCAAAATCACAAAGCTTTGACTAGAATTAGATCGACTGGGGAATATCAATTTTGAAGGAAATCGACCGAACGGTTTAGGCGCTAGCGTTGACCACAGACGGACAGACGGACAGACGGACGTTTTCCTTTCAATTGGTTTTTCGGTATCAAGGACCAACAAAACAGGGTTTCTGGCTACACCACGTGTTAGGGGATTTTTTTTCTTAATTTAGCAACTGGTTTTATCCACTTATTCGTTTTCACGGCCCGGCAATTAATTTTTTTCCGCCGAAAATTGGCCATTTTTTCGCGCAGCATTACATAACTTTCCCTATACTACGTATATCACTCCGTGTATACGTACGTATACGGGAAAGTAAAAA
>JAHLJT010005437.1:49797454-49926707 GCA_031308135.1 Acheta domesticus
AACTTATACTTGAAACTTACTTCTAACACTAAAACTAACATAGGTTGAGGATGACCACTTCGGCTAACGTTATTCAGTAACGAATTTGGAGGGTTTTTTTGGAATATATTGTAGGGACATCTGTTTTTTTACTTTCTCGCCTTACGAATACTTCGTAAGAAGAGAAAGTTATGTTCGTGCGGCGGAAAACAGGGAATTTTCGCCAGAAAATCTCTTATAGCAGGGGTCTGGTGACAAACAAGTGGATAAAACCTGTTGCTAAATTTAGAAATAAAATCCTCTACCCTCGTGGTGTAGTCAAATCGATGATTTGTTGCTTCTTCATACTTCAAAATCGATTGACGGCATTCCGTCCGTCTGTCCGTCTGTGGTCAACGCTAGCGCCTAAACAGTTCGGTCGATTTTCTTCAAATTGATATTCCCCGATGGTTTTTACTCGTCTCAAGGCCTCTTGAATTTGAAATGGATATCTTAGTATTTGAGGATACTTTACATGAAGCCATTTTGAGATTTTGTAAATTAAAAAAAATGGCTCCATATTTTTTTTATTATTTTGTTGTTGAATAGTGCGAAGAACGTTTGAAGGGAATGACGTAGGCATCATTTTCGTTGATAGGCCCTATTTTTCGAAAATTGCAAAAAAACTGTTTAAAAACTGGAAAATTGAAGATAGATTTTCGCCTCAGACAAAGTCGGTTGTACTAAATTAGCACGTCAAATAAGGCCATGTACCATTTTTTTGGAAAAACGAATAGTTTTGCGTAAATTGCGATTCAAATTGACAAAAAAAAATGTTCTCAAAACCGCTCCAAATTTTTTTTCTTCTGCACGTGTGTAAGAAGGGAAGGTAAATATATAAATAAACTAGTGGTGCTATAGAATGGCACTATACTTTCTCGCAGTAGTTATTTTCCAAATGCCGATCATCCGATACATTATGTGGAGTCAACCGTTCACCGCTGCCTTTCTTGGTCACTTTTTTTCAAAGACATGTTTTAGCATGTTGACAGTTACCGGCTTTCTAATGATAGAACTGATACAAGATCGTTTTGACTGAAATATTAGCAGTTGTTCCGCAAGTCGGTCCCGTAGCGCGGTGGTTAATGCACCTTCGGATTGAAATCTTCAATAAGGAAGGTACCGAGTTCGATCCCCCGTGGGAATTTTAATTTGATGAATGTGATGTTGCAGGAAAAACACTGAAGAGTGTAGATACTTTATTGAAAATCATTGAAGTACTTCTACTCACGATAGTTCATTCATAGTATAAATAGACTGGACTTGTCTGTTTTTTCCCTAACTGCGTCTTTTAAACAATTTGACAACAACAACAAATCGAACAACTCTGTTATTCGATTTCTGAAGCTTATGACATGTCAAATCACCGTTGTCTCGTATATATATATATATATATATATATATATATATATATATATATGTATGAATTAATTAAGTAAAATTATGTGCATTTTAATGCTAAATTGTTGTACAATATAACCAGAAGGCATGCGATGAACTTACATATCCCTAACGGTTCCGAAATTATTATTACTTCTAGCCTTACGAATACTTTGTAATGCGGTTTATCGCTGCCCTTTCTTGGTCATGTTTGAAAGCCACGCTATTCACATGTTGTTGAAAATTACCGGCTCCTAATGATAAAAGCGATAGAATTACGTTTTGACTAAAATATAAGTAATTGCGATAAATGTCCTGGAAATGTCTGTATATATTTGTTCAAATAATTAACTTTTAACAATTTTTTACTTCTCTTGTATTTGTAAAGCGTTTTGCCATCGTATCAATTGTTTCTTAATCATGCATTTACTATTTTATAGGTCGGTTCTATTCTTTCATGGTTCTGTTCGACAGAGACGGTGTAGGTGTTGCGTAGTGGTATAAGTGCCGGTTCGTTGAATTTGAGTTTCGGTTGTTGGGTCTTGGTACCGAAAAGGTTTGCTGGTATAATACACTTTTTCTGGTTTATGAAGTAGTGGAATAGCAAAAAGGACCGTATAAAAGCAGAGCGAGAAAGTATTGTGCGTTGAAAGCACCGCTAGTTATTCTGATGTGGTTAGGATTTTTAGCGAGTCTGAAGGTTGCAAGGGAATGGATTTGGGGTAAATGATGGTAAAAAGGTTAGTAGCTAGATATGTTATGAGATGTTCAATGGGTTCCAGGCCGAGTTTTTTATGAAGCTGATGATTGTTGACAAACCACGGTGCATTGGATATTGTTCTGAGAAATTGGTTCTGAATGATTTGTAATTTTTTAGAATGGTCTTAGCGGCATGATTTATTCAGGTGGAACAGGCATACAGTGGTAACGGTCGTACGATGGTTTTATATATTGCAATTGAAGAGTGAGAAACACAGTCGACATCGAAATTTCTACCTTTGTACGTATAAGCGACTCCCCCGACCGGTTCATTCTTGATATTTCTTCACGTGACTATGCTGCCTTCGGCGGCTCTGCTCTTTTCGATATATATTTTTCATTCGTTCTTCTTTATAGTTTTCTCATTTTTGAAAATATAAGTATTTTTTGTCTAATTTTGTGATAAAAATAATCGCCCACTCCGAATTTACTGCACTTCGTGAACGTAGTTGACAGTTGGATGTTTCGTAAGTTTGAATTTGTGTATTACTTCGTATTTCTTGGTTCGTTTCTTACATCGACCTTATACATTAACACATTAATGTTTTAGAAATTATTTAAAACCTATTTGAAATATCTGAAAAAAAATTAGCTTTCAGGGCTAATAATAGCTAGCTTTATGTATTTTAAATACACATTGGAATGAAACAATGACTCAACAACTATGAATCGGGATCTAATTTTTGTGAATTACATCTTATTGGGACATGATTTACCCGTATGAAAAGCACTTATTGTCAAATTTGTTGTTATATTTGGACGTGTATTTTAGAGATTTATTTAAATACGTAAAGTTGATGTATTTAAAAAAGAAATACTTCAAATACAGACTAAGAAGAAGATAATTTAGAACGAGGATAATTTATTTTTTATTGATTCCGCTAGGGAATGCACATTTATTGCAACAGAAAGAAAAGCTCCTTTCAGCTGTTGAATTTTTATTATCTTCATTTTCAAACTATGAATCATTAAAAATGCTGGACAATTACCCGGAAATAAAAAAAAGCGTTTATTCGTTTAACACTAGTTTACGTTCATCCACGCCAGTTGAATGTTTTGTTTTCCTTTGCAGGTTTTATACGTTCGCCAACTAGAGGTTTATTTATCGTGAAATGGGCTTTTGAAAAATTAATCGTTTTAAAAAGAAATCCCATTTATTTTGTTTTTGTGTGTTACATTTTTTGATATAATTTTGTGTGTGAAAATATGGTCTTAATACATTTGAATTCTTATATATTACAATGCTTATACACATGGTTACAATACATTACAATAGTTATTTTTCAGAAATTTGTATGACTGGCGTAACCAGTAACGTAGCGTGAGAATTTTTTGTTATTATTTACTAATTTATTGTAATTGACAATTGTTGCAATAAAAATATATTTATAATATAAAATTATTATATATTTACATTACTTGGAGCATTTGAAGAGCTTTAATACGTATGTATTTTGCACATCAAGAATCAATGTGTTTTGTGTATGTATTTAAATACTTATTTATAAGGTATTTTAGCGAAGTATTTAAATACTAAATTTGAAGTGTTTTGCCTAACCTTGGTAACCAGTTTTACGAAAAAATGATGACTGAGATGTGTTAATTCTCAGACTGAGTGAAATTGGGGTATAAATAGATTTATTAATGGCGAGAAACTACGTGTTCCTTTAACACCTCTAGTTGACTTTGTGCACGTGTTCCGTGTTGTGGTCCTGTTTCGGAGCTGCATCTTCGTCCGGCCATTGCTGGACTCTTTGTGAACGTACTTTCAACATCGACCCCGATAGTGCAGTGGTATCAAGGTCTTCTACTGGTGGCAGTGGCACGCGTCGTGGCTCCGTAGCATGCCACGAGTTTACTCTGCGCAACTAGCGTCGGGAAAGGAAACTATTAGTAACCCCGCCGTTTTACAATAGGGATGGCGTTGTTTCTGGTGGCGGGGTGACGAACTGCGTGAAGGGGCGATTTCGTCGTGGCACTTGTACGACGGACTTCCGCTCGTGGCATCGACCTTGACAACACTGCGATAGCGCAGGGGTCCCACATCACATCACTTACATCTGTAAAGCATAAGTTTCACTCTCGGTCTTCGTGCCGTATGACCTGTAAAGTTACGTTCGCGGTAAGTACGTGAAAGAAATGAATAGTTACAATACCATTGTGTCAGAGTCGCATTATGTAAATCGTCTTCATCTGCGTTGTTTCATTTCATTTGCCTCAGGGTATTTGCGCAAATAATTCATTCAATCATAATCAGTTTTTAGTTTGTAACGTTTGTGTGCATAGGTTAATGAGTAAATACTACGTGCAAGGTTAATCGTCGTAATTTCACCGTGGTTCAGTCAAAATCCGCTTCTTGCTTTAACCAGCGACATCCTACTTCCCATTCGTGCAGCTCAGGTTGGAGTGTAATGTACTTTGTACAGAGAAGGGCCTTTCAGTACGCTTCCGAACCAGTAGCGTAGCGTGAGAATTTTTTGTTATTATTTTTTTAAGGTCGCATCAACTAACTAGGTCATTAGCGACCACTATTGAATGTAACGTTATGGTGAGGATGAAACGATATGGTGATGAAAGGGAGTGAAAGGACGAGCACATACAACCATGCTCGAGACGGGACTCGAACCCGCGGTCCAAGATCACTGAAACATTACTGTCTTAGCGATCTCGGCCAAGGAGCCGACGACAATTTTTTCGGGGTGATTTACGTGTTATATTATCCCTTCAGTGGCGCGTGACTTTCTATCTGAATGCCTGCCGGCAAAAACGTAACACTCACTTTTCTGGAATGTTGGGTTTTCTCTCGCATAAAGTTGTATGTGGTCTGAGTGAGGCATGTAGGAAACTATGTTGGCAAACATGAACATTATGCGTCTTTCTTCTTTTTTAATTTCGCCATGAGTCGCATAAACTTTGTAACAATAGAGGGGGAAATTCGTGTGTCGGTAAATTCGCATTTTGAGAATTACAACGTTTTTTTTTTCGTCAGGTATTCAATTGGAATTTATGAAATGACACTGAGTGTGCGGTAACGAATTGCTTATTGACGCCATTGCCTTTTTGTGTGCACTTGTAGTGGCCCACTATTTCCTGATACTGCTTTCTTGTGTTTCAATGAGAGGTTGGTCATTCAGATGGCTGAGTTTGTGTATGTGTGTGATGGTGGCGTCGCTCTGCCATAGCCACAAACGAACTCGAGGATACCCAAATCAAGCTGACTGTGCAACTTGGCCTACTTAGTCTAGGAAGCACACGTAGTACGCATGCGTTGAATGCTCCAAATGTCAGAGCCTTCCTCATACCACGTGTAACTTTACAATTCAGCGGGAAGTTGAAGACGCAAAACCTATCGAAGGCCAAGATGTAAAACGTATTGTGAATTTGAAAATCATCAATAAGCACATTACGAAGTAATGAGAACAGTTTTTTCTCATTAACTGTTTGGGTAGACTCCGTCTTCCAGCATAATATGTAGCTAAGCCACTGCAACCTCTAACTCTCAAGGTTATTCGCCCCTTCATACAATTTTGCCTCTTTTTGTTGGCCTTATGAACCGCTTTTATCTTGCCATTCGACCATTGTATGCGGGACCCTCTTAGCACTCTTCGCGCAGTTTCAGTATGTATAACCCGACCAAGGAAAGTGTAGGGCTGAAGAGGGAACAGCGCGTCTGTGAACGAACAATTAGCAGGTTGTGTGTTGCAAATTTTTTCCTTTTAAAGAATAAAATTCACTACCAAAAAAGAACAGAAATATCGATTTATTTGTTTCGGGCCGAGGATTATACGGCAAACACCGTAGAAATGAATAAAGGTAACTTACCGTTTACTTAAAAAAAAAAATGTTTTCAATTTCAAAAAAAGAACAAAATATTTATTCACAATAATAAACATTAATAAAAGGAAAAATAAAGAAAGAAACTTTACACAATTAACAATAAAAAAAATTCCTAATCATAATTGTTCTCTTGAAGATATTTACAGTTCGGTCACGTTTCTGTAAACACAGTTTCTTGGCTTTTCATATATCATCAAAAATCTGCACTTCGAATCTTTTAATTTCTCCAACACTACTTTCTCTTGTTAATCCAAACATTCAGCTCTTCATTATGTTATGATAATATACTGCGTCTTATATTGCTTAAATCTTAACTCTTTCAGTAATCCACTAGACTACGAACCATTATCCATTCAGTAGGACGACTACTTTTACTCTGGGTTTGTTAATTTGCTTTTTCGGAGATCTTGTCCTGCCAACGTCTGACTCCAAGTTCAAGCAGGTCGTACACATGAACGTCTTCTTAATATATAACATCCGTGACAACTTGACCCGTTACAGTAGAGAAAGGGCACTCTTTTTACCCTTGGGAATGGGAAACTATCCCTAAAAGCTGATGAGACTCTGGAACGCCAACGGCAAGAGACGCCAGGCCTAACAATCTTCATTTTATTTTAGTCGGTTAGATGAAATACTGCTAGCCCCATCTAGAAAATCTTCAACTGGAAAGCATAAAGGACATGACATTTTTCGCAGTGAAGAGCGCAGACCCAGATCACCTTAACCAGCGTGGCCATTGGAGCGAGATTGCGGAGTAAAAACGTATATATCAGTCAAAACGTAATTGTATCAGCTCTATCATTAGAAAGCCGGTAATTGTCAACATGCGAAAAACATGTCTTTTGGGCAACAAAGAAAGGCAGCGGTAAAGGGCTTACTCCAAATTATATTTCTGACGAACGACATCAGAAAATAACTACTGCGAGAGTCTGTGCCATTCTATAGCACCACTCTTTCCCCTCCCATCTCTCTTCTCACTGTCTCTCCCTCCTTTCCTTACCCTGCCGCTGTCTGCCTCTGAGCAGGTTAGATATTGGGAAGCGCCGGACCAGCAAAAATGTAATAGAATGTTCGAGAAGAGCTTCTGTAGATTACGGTGTGAGAAAACGTTTCTTTGAGATCAACAACAAGGCCCTACAACGCCTCGTTTAGGAGTTATTTAATGATATGAATTCAAAATGCTGCTGAGTGTGTTTGCGGTTGCATTTGACGTGAATATGTACTTTTGTTCTACAGCGCCGTTGTGGGGTTACAACAGATTGAAGAGCACATAAACTTTCTCGGCGAAAAAAAACTTGTGGTTGAATCTCGGGACTTTTGAAGTAAAGAGGATGAGTTTTTGTTGTCTAGCAACAAGCAGTAGAAGGACAATCTGAGAATTGCGCAATTGATGGAAGTAACCTGGCCGAAAAGTTGTTCGAGCTTACAACAGCCGCAGTCTCAGTTTCAATCAATAATTCCTGTTTGTTTTGAAACGAACGAACTTGTTTAGCTATTGCCAATCAATCGAGTCCTTCTCCCAAGGGAGGTGTATTTCATCTCGTGCACAAACATTTTATTCTAAAATTGATATTCACATCACCGTAGGAACTCGGGGCTGTTAAAGGAGAGAACGAGTTTTCGTTCTCTAGCAACAAGCCATCTGATGTCTTGTGGATCGAAGAAAACTAAACGAAAAAGAGAACACTTTTCGTTGTTGGGGCGTCCGCTCCCGTCTGCATCAGGCAGTCGACTCACCGGGACACAAGGTATTCGAGGTTACAACAACCGCAGTCGCACTTTCAACTATTTGTTTCAAACGAAAATGTCACGCTGATATTTTAAAAGATACGTAGAAACGAGTTATACAAATTACCTGATGCCTAAAGCGTTTGAAAATCGTATTACAAAAATAATCATACTCAATTAATGTTATTAAAGAATTTTTTTTATTGAAATATGTTCCGAACATTTACATTTCTCATGAAGTTGATACAAATTGTATATTTAAACCAATATCCCGTGTTTAAAATGTACCGTCTTTTAACTATGAGGAGATAACCCTGGTCTGGAGTACTTTGTGAAGAGCAAGTACCATGTATCGCTACTGTAATAATTGCGTTCCAGTAAGTAGTATTAATGGATAGATTAGCCGATATGATTGTTTAAATTTCGTTTTATTGACAGGTCAGCCGTAAGGCTTTACATGCGATGGTATCATAAAACAACACAATACATGAAACATTTGTTACACTATTTACGTTTGAGGTTAACGCAATCGGGCTTCTGTACATTATTTAAAATTGTTAATTAATTTTTTTTGTTAGCGATGGTGGATTGGGTTATGTATGTATGTGCTTGGCGCAACAGCCCGTGAACGGGCTCTGGGCCACCGGCGACGTTCCTGCCTCGTGGCCAAGGGTTATGGGGGTACGTGTGGTTAGCACGTAGACATCCCCACACTGTATTCTGGCCTTCTCAACCTGAAAGTGAATTTTCTCATCGTCAACATATTGGGACATTGGAAGGAAAACGCACACTATAGTCTTGCCTCGATCGGGAACCGAACCCGAGCCCGCTTAGTAGAAGCGAGCGCACTGCCCAAGAGCTAGCCGCGAGGCGAAATGGGTTGTAGGAGAAGGAAATTATTGTAGTTCTCTTTTATATAAGGTTCTGTCTATTGATTTGCTATTTTCATTCATACACCTCGAGAAATTTTGTGCAGACAATTTGTATTGTTAGATTTTACAGCACTTCCTTATAAACGTTTCAGAGCGCTTTGTGTCTCTCCATTATAAGGTAAAATTCTGTACAATTAGAATTTTAGATTTACACTAATGATATACAATCTTTGTAACACAATGAGTTTAAATGGATGACATGTAAAGGATACGAACTTACTATTCATAATTCCGATAACATTCCACTGCACGAATATGCAACCACAATAAACTGTGTACTATAGAACTCTTCATATTACAGTAGTTGACCTAACCAGCAGGTCGAAACTAGGGAGGAACTAACGAATAAACTAATAATAAAACTAACAAATAAAAAATCGTAATTGACAGGTTGTAAAACGCTAATGCAGTATTTGAGAACATACATGTTCACACCTGATGATGGGGTCACACCTAATGATAGGGCCACAATGAGCCCCTAAACGTTGTGAAGAAAGTGATGTAAATGTTAACAATAAAAATTGTCTGTCTAAAATTTATTCAGGTGTATAAATGAAATCATTAGAGCCTCAACATGAGCCTTAGATAGTCATAAATGAAACCTGTATGACATCATGGGGACAAGTACTCTTTGAGTCTTTCGGATGATGTTCACGATCACGCAATCTTTGTCCGGCATGATGAGTTACGTCCGTCAACAGATATCACTTTTCTCTCTTTGGAATCTAGCCGGTTCCTCCTGATTCGCAGCGGGTACTTTTAAAAAAAAATTGTTACGTCTAAATTGACGTTACGCGTCTCCGCGCCCCTTGGGTGGCGTTGAGCGCTTTGCGCTAGGGAGTAATCCTCCATTGCTTGTATATGACATTATGTCACGTCTCGTCGTAGTTGTCAAGAGGTCCGTCAGGTAGTATCTCCGCTTACCATTACATGTATATGACATTATGTCACGTCTCGTCGTATCTCTGCGTACCATTACATGTATATGACATGTCACGTCTCGTAGTTGTCAAGAGGTCCGTCAGGTAGTATCTCTGCGTACCATTACATGTATATGACATTATGTCACGTCTCGTCGTAGTTAGTTGTCAAGAGGTCCGCCGGGTAGTATCTCCGCGTACCATTACATGTATATGACATGTCACGTCTCGTCGTAGTTAGTTGTCAAGAGGTCTGCCAGGTAGTATCTCCGCGTACCATTATATGTATATGACATTATGTCACGTCTCGTCGTAGTTAGTTGTCAAGAGGTCCGCCGGGTAGTATCTCCGCGTACCATTACATGTAAATGACATGTCACGTCTCGTCGTAGTTAGTTGTGAAGTGGTCCGCCAGTATCTCCGCATACGGACCTCCTACCATGCGTTTCTGCGTCACTACTCAACGGTCAGAATTGGGAAGGAATTAAGATAGGGTAAGGTTAAGGACACTTTACAGAGGTTGGACTAGCCCATGTGATGCAGCCAAACTCGTTTTGTTGGAACAAATGTCATATTTGAGACGAAGGGGGAGTGCCTTTAAAAATTTGAATGTAAATGTAATGGGTAATGGAAATACATCAGCCAACACACATTGTTAAATTATATGTATTTGAAATTAACTCAATTGCGCACCTGTACATTTTAAATTGCTAATTATTTTTTTCTTGGTGATGGAGTGGGTTATGAGGGAAGAAAATTATTGTCTTATGATATCATGGGGCCACGGACTCTTGAGTCTCACGGTATCACGTTCACGCAATCTTAGACCGGCACCATCTAAGATTGCTCAGCCAAGAGATATCTGGTTTTTCTCTCTGGAATCAAGGCCAGTTTTTGCTGGTTCTGGGTGGGTATGTGCAATCCAGCAGAAGTACATTGAAGAAAGTGAATATTACAGTGCAACGTTTCACAGTTCAACACTTAACATTCAGAATTCTTTCAAGCATCACGTAGATTATTTCAAAATATTTATTACAAAAGCATTTCAATATTCCATTACTTTCAAGTTCTTGTTTTAATCTTCTGCTTTTAGCATTTTACAATTTTTTTTCAAATCATTGCCTTTCAAAACAAATTCTCTTTCATCAGAATCTAACGTTGCTATAGTAATCAGCACATGATGAACAATATTCTTAAATTGTATCTGAAACGTTACAACAGGAATGGGTATGGGAAATATATCAGTCAAAGTACCTTGTTATACTATTTACATTTGATGTAAACCCAATTGGGCTCCTGCACATTGTCATAAATTGTTAATTATTTTTTTCTTTGCTATAGGGAGTGCGTTACAATGGGAATTATTGTTTTATGACACCTTGGTAACAAGTATTCTCTGTAAGTACGCTTGAGTCTCGGATGACGTTCTCGATAGCACGATCACGCAATCGTAGATTTGCACCATCCATTAAATCTGCCATAAAGTATCCGTTTTCGCTCTTTCGAATCAAGAGAAATTGCTCGTGGCTTTCATGGGATATGTGAGTCTGTGCGGGAGTACTTAGGAAAAAAATCAATGTTACAGTAATAGGTATTGGAAATACTATACGTAATCCACGATGCCGCTTTTTGCTGCACTCTGACAATGTGTCGTACATAGACGAGACTCTTGGAAGCTCATATGCCCATGTACAAAAATGTTTTCAGATTGCCATCAGATGGTTTTCTTGCTTGAACTGAAAGAAAATATTAATAAAATAATAAATAAATCTTATTAAAGAGGATATTTTGGGAGTGTCTGCGACAAAAACGTTACGACAGAATGTTGAATTGTTATACATTTGTATCTAAAAATTGTAAAATAATTACCATAATATATTTGCATGCGATGCTGTACGAATCACAATAGTGGTTCCGTCCCAGTATGATCTTCACCATTCAAGACAATCAACTCAAGCCAAAACAAACGACTACAAGGTTCGGAGATTTCCTGATTCACTTACCGTATTCCAATGATTCAAAACCCGAGGTTATATGAAAGTAAAATAGTACCTGAAAAAATTAATGCTAACAGATACTACACATTCTTCGTCGATTTTCTTTACTCTGCTAAATGATCGAATGTATTGTCTCTTTGCTTGTATAGCCCTTCTTAACCCAATACACTTCTTTTTTTCAACCAAATTACTTCACATTATGTGCGATATCAAAAAATTAAAATACAGTTATCTATTTCATATTACCGGATTATTAGAGTAAGTGTTGCTTGGTATCTTTTCCAAGATGTACTCAGAACTTTGGCAATGTCGTTTTGCGTGAAATCGATTGTGTTGAAATTGATGCTTCTCGAACTTCAACTACAGCTCGCACTTTCGACACTTGGTTTTATGTGTGCCTTAACAGATTTTCTTGAATAACTGGTATCGGAATAACAGTTGACTCGTAATAACCTCCCATTTTTTTTGCTACGAAAGGACTTTACATTATGGGCTGATTAAAAAAAGTAAAATACAGTTCGCTATTTCATATTACCAGATTATTGGAGTAATTGTTGCTTGGTATCTTTTCCAATATGTTCTCAAAACTTTGGGAATGACGTTTTGAGTGAAACTGATTTGTCAGATACCTCTTGAGCTTGAACGGCAGCTCGTACCTTCGCCACCAATACCTTGATTAGGGTTAACAGCTTTTCTTCAATAACTTGAATGGGAATAACGATTGACTTGTAATAACTATATATTTTTTTGCTACGAAATGACTTCACATTATCGGCTGTTTTAAAAAATTTAATTCAGATTACTATTACGTATATTTATTAGAGTGAAAGTTGCTTGGTATCGCTTCCAGGATGTAGTCAAAACTTTCGCAATGACATTTTGCGTGAAACGGGATTCGTCAGATGCTTCTCGATCTTAAACTACAGCTCGCACCTTCCAGTTTCCTGAGTGCTTGTCATAACAGCTTTTCTTCAATAACTGGTAACGGACAAACAGTTGACTCTTTAACCATGGATTTTTACTTTGTCGCGCTTAAGAAGAAACTTCTGAAGAAGAGAAAGGTATGTAATGCTGCGCGAAACAGGACTAATTTTCGGCAGAAAAACTATTACAGGACCCTGGAAACAAAAAAGTGGATAAATCCGGTTGCTAAATTTAGAAAAAAAATCACTAACACGTGGTGCAGCCAGAATCATATTTTATGGCTTCTTGATGCCGGATTGACTGACGGCAATATCCGTCCGTCCGTGGACAACGCTAGCGACTAAACCGTTTAGCCGAATTTCTCCAAAACTGATATTCCCCAATCGATCTGGCTGATGTCGAGGCTCCTTGAATTTGAAATCGATATTTTAATTTTGTGGGGTACTTTACATCAAGACCCGGGTACATTTTGAAAATAAAAAAAAATGGCACCGACAAGTTTGATGAAATTTTGTTGTTTGATAGTCTAAACGGCGTTTAAGACAGTTGCGCACATCTCATGTTTGTTGAAAACCCTGCTTTTTTTCGAAAATTGAAAAAAAATTCAAAACTTTTTCCGGCCTCTTCATGCAACTACAATTATGAAGAAACAATATTTTCTAATACAATGTGTTCATAAAAACAGATTTTCAAATAACATCATGTTCAATAAAAAATGAGTATTTTTTGCGGGTTTCTGTGTCATAGGCAATTTTTATTTTATTTAAATCTTTTTTTCTTAAAAACCGCACATTTTTTGACTAAATTGGAACCTTGGATAGCGCAAAGGACGCTTAAGAGAATGTAAATGTATATTCCGGTGTAGGTTTCATGATCGTTGAAATCCCTGATTGTGCCAAAAATTAAAAAATAAAATGTCGGCCTCTTTCTACAACTGTGAAGATACAATTTTTTTCTTAATGAAATGTGTTAATTAAAAATAGATCTTCAAATAAGGTCATGCCGAATTTTCGAAAATATGAGTATTTGTGGAGTAATTGGGAGACAAAATTAGTTACCCGCTCTGAAAATCCTTCGCTTCCCGATCGTAATTTGAGAGGTGTTTTGAATCAGGTGGATGGTACGCATGTTGGAATGTATTTTATTTCATTGTTTTATCATTTCATTATTTATTTGTGTTTCTTACTCTCATTGGAGCTTTTTTTATACGTTTACAAATAAATCTTTTATAAATTATTTGAAATAAATATGAAATAAAGGTGGGAAGCAGACACCACAAAAATCATTTTGTGAAGATTCATTGACCTCAACGACATCTATTTATTTATTTACTTATTTATTTGTCAAAAAAACAGTAAAAACTGTATATGACGTGTGGGGAAAGAAATTTATCTGCGCACATTTTCTTGAGGGCCAGAATTTAAAAAAACGAAAAAATGAATTTAGAAAATAATTATTTTAGAAAAAATAAAAATATTTGAAAAATGTTTGTTCCCGAGTGATAGAAAATCAATTTCAACGGTAAATGAACTACAAGCAAAAGGAGTGCTAAGTATTTTTTGTATTTTTGTTTCTTTCAATGTTAATACGTGCTCAAGGAGAATAAATAAATGCCGATAGCCCAACTACTAATCTTTTCGAAAGTGTCTACTATTAATGTTTTGATATTTTAAAAATAATGAAATGGGGCGGAGAATAGGAGAGAGAAAAAATATGCCACTAATTGAATTTCCCGTGATGTCAAAAGCGGAAGATCTGTTAAATCTTACTCTGCAGCATAGCACTAAAGGGCGGAAAAACAGAAACGCAGAGATATGTGCAGAAAAATGTATGGTATTCGTATCGAGGATATGCTACTTGCTATTGATGCTATATATTGAAACTATATATTGCTATTGATGTAGTAATGAAATTATATCGAACGAAAAATTTAATGCACAATATTTATAATTGAAAAGTCAATCCACAACATTCAAACGCGACATAGGTTAGAATTCAATCTAATGGAACAGTTGTAAACCCATTATAGCACATCGTATGATATATAATTGATATCTAATTTCTGGTCATTTCAAGTTTGCTTCTTTTGCAATAGTTTGTGAATTTTATTTTTTCAGTAGACATAGACATCCTAAACGCAACACATAAGCGTTTTTACATTCCCGTATACGTACGTATACACGGAGTGATATACGTAGTATAGGGAAATTTATGTAATACTGCGCGAAAAAATGGCCAATTTTCGGCGGAAGAAAATTAATTGCCGGGCCGTGAAAACGAATAAGTGGATAAAACCAGTTGCTAAATTAAGAAAAAAAAATCCTCTATCTCGTGGTGTGGTCAAAATCCATGATTTGTTGCTTCTTTTATACTTAAAAATCGATTGACGGCATTCCGTCCGTCTGTCCGTCTGTGGTCAACGCTAGCGCCTAAACCGTTCGGTCGATTTTCTTCAAAATTGATATTCCCCAGTCGATCTGATTTTAGTCGAAGCTGTGTAATTTTGAAAAAGATTCTTTAAAATTTGGGGGTACCTTATATGAAGCCCCCGGAGATTTTCAACATTTTCTCAAAAACGGCTCCAAATTTTTTCTTTAAATTTCTTGTATGAATAGAGGAAAATACACTTTTTAACATGGCATACGTCCGATTTTCACGTACAGCTCTGAATTTTCGAAAATTGTGAAAGTTTGAATTTTTTTCGGCGTCTTTCTCCAACTACAAAATTGAAGATAGAGATTTTTTCTTCAAATAAAATTTGTTCTGCATATTGAGTTCTTTAATAAAGGTCATGTAAATGTTTTTCACAATTTTGGTAGTTTTCGTGCAATATTGCGTGCAATATGTGCAATTTAAAAAAATTACAAAAACAAAATTTTCTCAAAAACGGCTCCCAATTTTTTCTTTAAACTTTTGGTAGGGATAGTGGTAAATGTACTCTATCAATGACATAAAAGCCATTTTGGTCTATCGGTTGGTTTTTTCAAAAATTACCAAAATGTAAATGTTTTTACTTGTCTCTCACGTCGTTAATATTTACATTATCGGCGATTTTTTTACATTATTATATTTACGAGTATATATGCTTTAAATAATGTCAAGTAAAGTTTCTCGAAAACACTACCGTTTTCTGTGAAACGTAGCTCAAATTTCGGCATTATCAGAAATGCTCAAACGTCATTTTCTCGTATATGGCTGCAATTTTTTTCTTGAAACTTTTGTAACGGATAGTGCTAATTACACTCATTAGTATAGCGTGAAGTTTATTTTGAGTTTTTTTGTTTTTTTTCAAAAATGTAAATTTTTTGAAAGATCTCTCACATCTTTAATATGCACATTATCCGCAATTTGTAAAGATGATTATATTTGTGAGTGTAAGTGCTTCAAATAACTTCAAATAAAGTATTTTGAAAACTCAAAAATTTTCTGTGAAAATGAGCTTCAAATTTCGCATTTTTAGTAGTGCTAAAACGCCATTTTCTCTTAAACGGCACATAATTTTTAAAAGAAAATTGCCATTTACGGCTAGTTCTTAATGAAATATGCTCATCAAAAACAGACCTTCAAATAAGATCATGTTGAATTTTTAGGAATATGAGTAGTATTTCTCTAATTTCCTGACAAACATCGCCCGCTCAGAATTCACTGCACTTCATTTTCGTAGTTTTTTACAACTATAATAGTGAAAATACAGTTTTTTCTGAATTAAATGTATTTATCAAAACTACATCTGCAAATAATGGTATGCTTAATTTTTTCAAAATACGAATAGTTTTTCTACAATTTCGTGACAAACATAATGCTGCAATTTTACTGCGTGTCAGACAGCTGGATGCGTCGTAAATTAGGATTTGCAATTTTGTATATTATTTCTTTGTTCGTTTCTTACATTCAACCTTTTGTTATACATTCACATATTAATCTTTTAAAAATTATTTATTTTGAAATATTTGAAATAAAAATGACTAGCTCTCAGAATATCGACAATGCATCGAATACAACAATGAAATTTGGTTTCACGCTCGCGAATTTCTGTGAAATCAAGTTTCATTGTTGTGATTTGATGTAGCTGTATGAAAAGGAGTTATAATTGTCAATTAATATTGATATTTGCATGAAAATATTTAGTTTTCGCACCAAATGCTCTATCATTTGTTGTAAGTAGAGTATTTTTTGCATGGTCTGAGAATACTCTTCTCTAATCATGGCCCTACGAAAAGCATTTCTGTATTGTCCGGGGTATCAGGCTTATTTTTCAATTAAAAATTTACAAAACTTTAGTATTCTATTTTTATGCAGTTGTAGAATTCACATAGTTCTGACAACACTGCGATGGAAACAATGAGTTGTTCGCCTTTTGATTGAATTGGATGTTTTAGAATAATAACTAAGATGTTAGTAGCGCAGATAGTGCAATATTTCAAATCTACGTATCTGTTTCCAATGACGCGGGAAAGTATGTGCCATTGTAGCAACACTAGTTTCATTCTTGAATGACGTTGAAGGCATTGTCGAAAGTTCTTGTGTTAAATCTTACTCCGCATCTTTGCACTAAAAGGCAGTAAAAACAAAAAACGTGTATATATGTGCAAATAAATATGTAGTATTCCTTCTGAGGTCGTTCTATTTGCTAAATAAAAATTGCGATTGATTTACTAATATATCCAACGAAAAATTTAATTGACAATATTTATTATTTAAAAGTAAATCTACAACATTCATACGCGGAATAAGTTAGAATTCAATTTAATGGAACCGTTGTAAAATAGATAAAAACTTAAACTATACTTAACTTATCGTGAGTCTTATACAAAAAATTAAAAAAGTCAAAAAAACAATACTTAAAACACTTTTTATACAAATAATGTATACAAAAATCAACACATTCAAGCGATCTGACAAACGATGACTTTTCGGCACCGTAGAATTTGATAGAAATAACTTTCTGGGTTTCAATTGTGCTCCAATCTCTTTTGTTCCAAATTTGAACTCACTTTTCATTTTATATTATGACCAGGTTGTGGGTCACTTCGTGCTCCATAGCGCGGGGTATTATCCTTCCGCCCTGCTACTGTTGCTTATTTATCACTTCACTTTCGCTACAGCGATAGACAATCGAACATGTATCCACTGTAAATCCGATGTAACGCCTATTGTAATGAGCATATTCTAAATGAAACTACCATTACAATTGCAGTAGTATTTTTTCTCTCCCGGAATCAAATTCTTTCTGTTGCATCTGGACGAATTACACTGAAATAGTATACTTCGTTTTTGATTTCTTGGCGCGTGGGGGTGTGCCATCAAAATGGAATATCTCGCAGTATTTCGCGTTCTCGGTTGTGCAGCTAGGCGTCGCATGATCGCCCGCACTGCTCGATAAAGTCGCGATCATGCGAATCCTAGCGGCACAACCGGGAACAACGCGAAAGACCGTGAGATATTCCGTTTTGATGACACACTCCCACGCGCCAAGAGAAAAAAAATAGAATAACAGTAGTGTTCAAGATACACTCGCCTCTGTTGCAGAGCAATAACATTCACGCATTCACAGTACTTCTCAGTGTGGGTAAAACATGTCACTGTCTAATGGTGCTACGAGAAAGCTACGTTTCGTATTATGCAGACGCTAACTCCCGTTTCTGTGATTAAAGCTCACTGTTCTAAGCTCCAAGCTGTTCCAAGCTCACAGTTCCGCGATTCTGTATGATCAAGACCATTGCTGTTCCTTGTGATTGATTAAAAAAAATGAGCGCTGGTTCAAAAAATGAGAGTGCTTGGCTGCCTCTCGCAATAAGAATTGGAAGTTCAATTATGGGATTGTATCACAATTTGTACTACCATGAAGACTAAGAAAGAGGACTCAACTCCGCTGTTGTATCTATAGCAGTGTTGTCAAGGTCAATGCCACGAGCAGAAGTCCGTGCCACGAGTGCGACGACGAAATCGCCCCTTCACGCAGTTCATATCCCCGCCACCGGAGACAACGTCGTCCCTATTGTAAAACGGCGGGGTTACTTCCACTCATAACTTCTCGGCTGTCCGGGTGACGCCGAGTCGTTTGCCTGAGAGGCCGACGTTTCGCCTACCATGTCGCAGGCTTCCTCAGGGCAGTGACTTCCCATCCCTGTGTTCCCTTTCCCGACGCTGGTTGCGCAGAGAAGCTCGTGGCATGCTACGATGCCACGACGCGTGCCACTGCCACCAGTAGAAGACCTTGACACTACTAATGTATAGTGAGAGTGCGTACGAGAACGTCTGCAGGTTATCGGCACACCTGGTCTTCAGCGACATCATGCTGTCAATGAAGGAACTTGGGCTAACGTGCGGTTAGCACTTTCAAATCTCCCGCGCTGGCAGCCGCGTCGGCGGCGCGGCAAATGAGGTGGGCGGCGCGCATAATTTTAATTTGCAGCACGTTCAGTATCGTGACGTCATGCGAACCAGAGGCGAGAGCGCTATCTTGTGTGAAATTTTGGTAATCAATTATGTTCTCAAGTGCCTTCTTTCATGTTAGGTATTTGTTGTCGCTTCTTATATATCAAAAGGACTTTTTCTAGCCTTTTATATCTTGTGTCGAGCCTATTTATTTATTTATTTATTTATTTACGTCAAAAACATTTAAAAACGTGTGTGACGAGCTATGGGAAGAAGTGAATTCTGTGCACGTTTTCATAATTCTGTGATCTCTACTCTAAGCCATATTCTAGTCGAATTTTGAATACAGAAAAAAAGAGCGTTTATTTTTCAAGTTTTGTTGACAAAATATTCGCTTCTATATAATGAAATCTATTTTCAAAGGTAAATGAGCTATAAATTTGTGCCCTTAACCCTCATCATGCTCTTCATGAAAGAAAAATACTTTTTGCCGCGACAATATGGACAACGATAATTTGAATAACTATATATCCACTGAAATTTAGAAAACGTACACAAAAAATAAAATTACATTTATGTCCAGAAGCAAAACAAGGGTCCTTCTCAGCATTTGCTCAAAGGATCAGGGAAACTGGACGAAAAACCTGATCAAGATGAGATGCTCCATTCAGCGAGCGCACGAATGGGAGGCAGTCAATAAGTTAAAATATACCAATGATCTCAACATTATAGCTGGTGCACCACTGCAATTCATTGAAGTGCTGAAAATCGGGACGATAGTTTTGGGTTAGGTTGGATACGGTGAACGTCTACCTACAGACTTTCTGATGAGTTAAATGTATCTTGTGTGTTGTTACTGATGCTTTCAATCATCTTTGTCAACGAAAATGCCAAAGTATTGTTTCGCATTGGGTTGTGAAAAACGCCAACAAAAACTAGATGCGAATGTTATTAGATGTGATATTATTCGGTAGCCATTACTTATTTTTTTTAGAGTTATAACGATTATTATTTGCCTATAAGTCGATCGAATATACTATAAACCGATGTAACAAAATTATTAAAAAATGCTCACACTAGGAATGTTTTCCTTCATGAATATTAAAACAGCTTCCAAGAAATGTAATACTGGACTTTGTTAAAGTATTGTAGGTAAATTGCAATTTCAAAGTATTAAATATTGGTTACTTTCAACTTTTTATTGAGTTTTAGTAAACATAAAAGATAATAAATGTTGGAAAGAGAATAAATGTTGAAAATTGGACGAGACGCTAATTCCTGCTATTTGGTTCTGCGATAACGTGGACAGAAAAGACGTTCACCATCCTAGCGGACCGTCACGATTCTTGAGCACAAAGAGTAGGTGAATCGCCTCCATCTTTGCAGAAAATCGAAGCCATGTTTGTTTGTTTTTTTGTCAAAGCAGCGCCCTTTGGAAAAACCGTATTATAGTATTCTGTTTGGCGCTGATTAAGGCCGGATGGGCGCGTGCCGTCTGTAATATAAATCCTCCTACTCTGTGCTCCACGACCGAATATCAATCATTTAAAACCGAAATCACAAGATGTAAGGGAAACGAACTTAGAAGCTTCAAAAACACGTTGCTTCCTGCATAGGCTATTTTTATAAGAATGGAAGCTGTTGAAATGTTATCGTAGTTAGCATAACGCCTGAAAATGAATGTTCAGATAATAAAAAGCAAACAAACTGATCACAAATACGGCGGTAAACTTGAAAAGTGATATGTTTGTGGTTTGATGAATTCTATTTTTACAGTTATATGCCGAACATACTGAAGGTCTTGTGAATATTATGATTATAACCACTAATGTAATTGAAATACAGATAAATGAAAAGACAACACTGTCAAAGATCTGTCGCAATCAACACGTCAGTTCAGTACAATAGACCTACACGCCACCATAAGGCACCACTCATGTTTGACTGCAAAAAATATGTCTCTGGTTCAGCGAGCGTCCATCAAGAGCACTAAAACCATAGCGTCGGCCACTCATATGAAGTATATTCAAGTCAGTTGGAGGCAGTGCTTACAATATACTGCGAATAATACTTCTGGCGACTTGACAGCTCCCGGTTGACAGAGGAGAGGGGTTTCCGTTATCCAATCAGAGGCTTCAAATTGTGATGATGTCACTTCAGAGTTGCCGACGTTTATCAAGAAACAAATGAAATCTAATAGCGCGAAGCAACTGCAAATTGAAGAGCGCCGAGCGCCAGGAGGAGCGCTATTACTTGTTTGGTTGTACATCGTGAGTGCGGTTGTGTCGTTTAGTGTTAAAAGCTTACTTAAAAGCTGACACTTAAAGGCTGATATACTTATGATACAATGTATATATACATCCACCTTAAAGGACATTTCTAATTTTTGTCTTTATGCCAATGCATTCAATAGGACGCCTTCTTGAAAACCTTGTAAAGAACAAAGTCAGTGAAATTGAGTCCTGCATTTTTTTAAATTGTGAACGTTCTGTGAAAAGTATGTACTCAAACCAAGAATTCTTGTGTTTAGATACTTCTCTCTTATAAATCTTTCATAATAAATAATATACATCGTCCTTCTTAAAACGCGTCTCTCTTTACTTACTTTTCATCTGCTTTGTGTGTGCTATGCAAAAAGGATTCGTTATTCCTTGCATTGGCGGGATTAGTATTAGGTACTGCGATAAATTTGTGTAACAGTATATCATCAAATAAACTAGTGTCATTATTACAATTCTACCAAAAATACAATTAGTTGGACGTGAATGCCTCAACAGCTGATTGACGCAAGAACGACCACATGTCTGCCGCCCGAGTATACTGCGATTTTCGTAACTTTGTCCCTGACAGGAATCAGCTGTTCACGGTTTCATCCAATAGGGAGCTTGAACGTCACCATAGTGACGTCACTTTAGCGAAATAGAAGCTCCTGATTGGATGGCAGCGACACAGCTGATTCCTGTCAGGGACAAAATTACGAAAATCGCAGTATAAGTGGCAACATCGCTCTCTCCTATTCCCGTCTGTCAAGTCAGCAGAAGTATTATTCGCAGTATTGAAAAGATTGCTGTCGCGCGTTCCCGGACGTCGCCCGTTAGCTGCGCGGCCAATAGGAAGAACACGCGGGGAGTGGTGCATTCGGCTCTAGACTTTGTAGTGCGCGTTTTATAACTTCGCCTCTCAAGGCCCGTCTTCACGATGGACTATGTCACGGTATTTCGCGTCTTTCTAAGTCTTGCCGCTAGATATCGCATGATCGCAACCTTATCAATCAGAGCTTGCGATCATGCGACTTCAGCGGAAAAGACTCAGGCAATCTGTTACACTCGTCGCAAACACAAATACACAAAGCAGTTCACACACACACACACACACACACACACACACTCACACACACAAAAGATAGAAACTGAAAATCTGAAGGATACTTACCTAGGCATTACTTTTGATCGAAGGATGCGCTGGCATTTACATGTCAGGTGAATTTGATCAAAACTTCAGCAAAGAGTTCGACTCTTACAACCTCTTTGGAAATTCGCGTGGCACTCTATAAAACGTGTTGCCGACCTGTAGCCACCTACGCCACATCGACGTGGCGACGTGGTGGACTACAGCAAAGATGTACAAGGATACACTTGAGCTAGTTCAGAACAGATTTCTGAGACTCATAGCGCGCCCTCCATTTCGGAAACGGTCGAAAGTTCTCAGGAAGGAACTCGATATCGAGTCCTTTACTCAATGCTTGAAAAAGCTATCTTTTTACGAAGACTATCAAGCCGGCGATGCTTAACACTAGAACGCCCCCTAGAATGCCCAGTGGAGTCGTGTCGACTCCGAACCTTCAACGATACTTCTTGAAAGGAAATATTGCAAAATTATTTATCTACGTTAGCATAACAATATTAGAGATAATTATTTAGTACAGAATGGAATTATTACAGCACAACTTAAATATATTTTAAACAATTCTTGCCAATTTTATTCCGCAGAATGGAAATTAAAGAAACATCTTGGACTAAATGGGAAAGTACACGGACAAAATAATATGTTGAAAATAAACTATCTATTAATAAAATTTTCACAAAAATAACAATAAAAATGTTACAAATTTAATTTTCTATAATACAAGTTTCACATGCGCCAGAAAAATTATTTTCTTTACATTACACTTCCCATACTGTATCGAATTATGCCAACTTTATATTAATTATTTTATTTCAATAATATTTATTATAAACAAACATATATGTTACAAATTTGTGTTTGCTTCACCCCGATGGAAACTTTTATGTCCATTTCATGATGGAGTTTTCAGGTAAATTTAATCAGATGTTCTAAATGGCCCTTAGTTCTTGTTCGGGTTGTTTTTACTTTCTAGATTACTTACTTTACTATACATACAGTACAAAATAAGTCCAGTTGTATGATTCAAACTTTGAATGCCTTATACAGGCCAAAGTTTTGAAGCACATTTGGTAGAATATTATCCGGACGTTGGACCAACACCTGTCGTTTATTTTGATGCATTGTTCACGGCTATGTTTTCCCTTTCCTCTCGGTTTTCAATACTTCCCCAATATTTCCAGTGAACGAAGACATTCCTAATTGACACAGACCTTTTTATTGATCATCATCCTGAAGTCGTTGTTTGCTGCTTTCGTTCGGGTTGTATGTCATAAAATGTGTAAATACATCGAATTTGAAAGAAAAATGCCAGCGTATCAACTCTATTCATCTGACATGATACGTCTAGATTTTGTAAATGTATCACTTCACACTAAAGAAAAATTATTTTTCAAATAAAATCGTGAAATTATCCTTCATTTCTTCTCAAGCCTCTCTTATTAATTTGAAAATCATGATTCATGAAACAAGACCGTATAAAACACGAAGTGTATCTGCCCACATCATCACCATCTGAGTCCAAATTTCCCTCATGTACCCTAAAACTCTGTTCAAAACTAGGAACATTTTGCTTTATATAAATAATAAGAAATATTTTTCCGTTGAACCATTATATAATAATAATCCTTTTTTTTCAAGTGACAAAAATTTGATTTTTAAAACATTGACGTTTTTGCTGTATCGTGACGAAACAACTCATGATTCAAGGTTTTACATGTATTGAACAAGAAGACCTGAAAATAATAAAAAGCGGAAGGAATGCTCGCATATTTTTTAAGAAGGTACCTGAAGTACTAGGAGACCCATTAAACACTTTCAGCGTTGAAATATATGAAACAGAACCTAAAAGATTGGGTCAGTATCCAAGGAGTCGAAATGATGCCTCGCAAGCGTTCTTGGTAAATTAGATATTTTTTTACGAAATATGTTTATTACACGATTCAGTTTTTAACATACTATAAATAATTGAAATTGATGAAAAGTCACGAAATCACAAAATTCTATCTTTAGAAACAAGAACATAGGAGAGGGACGAGTAGTATCGGCCCCCTTAGCGCTAAATATGATTTCTTAATTAAGTTTAGTTAAAATTATTCGTGAAATACAGATTATGAAACTTCAACATCTTATTCACAATCTCTTTCAAAGCAGTTTGGTTTGAAAGTAAAATAATATGCTTATTTGGGGGTAGTAAAAATCGTTGACAATTTACATGTCTGAAAAGTGGAGGGTGGTATCGGACAACTAATGAAATAATGGTAAAATAACTTTAATGGAGTTTTTATCACAGCTATTCACCAAAGACACGCTTCCTATTGAGAAAATATTACATTACATAATACAAAGAAAAATGAGTATTGGTTACATGGGAAAAGAAGAATTCGTGAATTAAAAAACAAAAACGAACGTGGCATGAGTCTCGTGAGAAATATTGAACATTTATGTTAAATTTATAACTTCACAACAATCATTTTTGCAGGGTGTTTCTTTTGAAATGTCCTTCACAATGTCTATCTTCATATTACGAAGGTTGTACCAAAAGTAAGGTTCCCAATGAGCTGCAGCCTCGAGGAAAGGTGCTAGGTTAAATCCGACAACAGTGCCGAGCGCAGTGGTTCCCCCCTCTCGAGCTCGCCCATCCGCGATTCGCTACGTTGCTCAGTGTTCGCTTGGGATCTGTCAGAGATGGAAGCCGATTCTGCCAAGTGCGAGGTTCGAGCAGTAATTCGGTTTCTCCACGCAAGGAAGTTACCGCAATCCATAATCGCCGGAGAGGACGACTGACGGAAAGAGTAGTGCTTCTTCACGACAACACTCGACACCACGTCGCTCGTCCAACACAAGAGCTTTTGAAGAAATTTGGAAGGACCGTTATGCCCCCCGTACAGGCCGGACTTAGCCCCCAGCGATTATCACCTCTTCCCCAAGCTAAAGGAACACTTAGGTGGCAAACGCTTCAAGAGCGACGATGAAGTCCGAGCAGAGGTCACACACTTCCTCAACCCATTGGCGGGAGACTTCAACTTAGGAAAACAAAAGCTGAAGCACCGCGTGTCGAAAAAAAATGGAGACGATGTAGAAAAATTAGACAACATTGTAAGATTTTCAACGATGTATAAATTAATAACAATAAATAATATTTTCTATTTGTAAAAAATATTGGACCCTTACTTTTGGTACAACCCTCGTACTTCGTCTCATTTTCCGCGAATTTTACTCATAGTTTCCTAAAACACGGACAAAATCTACATTAGTATTCGAATATTACCTCCAAACAACTTACACTCAAGAAATACGAAAAAGTGAAGAGAAGACCTAGAACTGTCCGGTACCATCCGTTTCTGCTTTGTCCAATACCACCCGAAAGACCCTCAACCTTTAGAAGAATACAACGCAGATATAAATTGTACAAACTACCTTGTACTGCTGTAACGTAACAAATACACCTTAGTAGACATACTAGTCACAGTAGAATATATTTAAACTTATCATAAAAGAAGTTTCAAAGATCCAAAGTTATCTTCGTACACTGGACAACATACAAAACAAACGTAATATGTGTCACAATAACCAAATTGATTGATGCACTCATTCAATATAGCATTTGCAAAGCTAATTCATTTCCAGGAATACACTGCCAGTGTGACACGTGCTCCCACCAGTGCCCAGTGCCCTAAACTACTTTTGTCCGATATCTCCCGACCTTCCCATAAAGAGCGCTGGGAATCGAAATGACGCCTCTGGGCGTTCTATTGTTAAACATCTAGCTCGACATAGACTATAGGACAAAGACGACAAGCACTTTCCTCGGATATTTGAGGGCCTAGTGCAACACACCAAAACAAAACTCAGTCACTAACATGGCTAAACACAAAAGCCGATTTGGCTACTACCACGGTCCGACACGAACCCACACCAGCCACTTACACATAACAGTAAAATGCGTGCAAACTGCAAAAACTCTAAAGCACATCAACCTTCGACTAAGCCGGAAACAAAATTGAAATTTTTCTGGATGTCTTCGATTTTTGATCTGAACATTCTTCGAACTCCTCTAGTAAATGCAGTGGGCGATTGTTTAAAGAACATGATTCCAAATAATAATACTTACGTTTTCTGAATGTTGATTTTTTAAACAATACGTTAATCAAGACATGTCACAATACTTACATGGGTTTTACTTTTTCCATTAATTGAAAATATAATAAATTTACTTAAAGGGGAAAATAAAAATATTAATATTTGTTCAAGGCCGATGATTCTATGGCCATACACCATAGATGTGATTAGGGTAACTTACTAAAAACATTAAATTAAACCACTTTCAAATTCAAATAGAAGAGTTCTTTATTCATAATAAAAAAACCTTGCATAATATCGTTTGCAAACGATGATTAATATTGAAATATTTAGTGAACCGCACAATTTCCTATGACGGTACCTGTGTAATATAACGTATTCACTCCCTTTAGAACCAATTGTATATATACAAGTCACTGTATTCACTCTCCCAAATATTTTAATCTATGTAATTTTTCGTAGTACTGTTCTAAATCAAAACACCACCAATTCATCATTGCATCTGCACCATCAAATATGCCACTTAATTCCATAAATGTTAGTATTAGATTAAACGTTACGTTATTAAACGTTATTACGTTATTAAACGTTACGTTCTCACTCAAAAACGTACAATTACTTTTCTTCTTACTGATTTTCATCCGGCTTCTCGGCAGTCTCCATGACATCAGATATCGCCAACCTGTGATTCTCTATTCCAGTTGACCATGTCTATACTTGAATTGTCTTGACATCAAATATGGACGAAATGTACCACCCACTTACGACTCATTTCTTCCAAATCGAAATTCACTTAACCCGTACTGACAGCGCGAAAACTTGAGCCACCGTATCGCTCTTGACCAGGCCGTCAGACGAACAGTCTTAAAATGAAACGACCTTCAGATTGGTCTGGAGCACCTGACTGACGCAACGATATGGTCCTCAGAGAGCCGAAGCAGGGCTTACCAAATTTCATGAGAAAGCTGCGAATTGAGCTCAACAGCCGCGTTGGTAAAGATATTTATTGAAATTATTAAAATGTTTTAATATCAGTTTACGTTAAAAAAAGTATTAGACGACTCCCATTAATTATTGTCCAAGGATTGTTGATCTTACAAAAAGGTCTAGGCAGGTAAGATGTTAAGGAAGTTAAATCAAGTTTTATCAGTATAAATCAATAATTTAAAAAAAGAATGTTCCGAACCGAAAATATAATTATCAATTGAAATTTTTTATTTCCTGAACACAAACGTGTTTTTGCATTTTGGTTTACACATCTCTGCTTCGTGTGTTTAGAAACCAAAATCCTTCATAATATATATTTTTAAAAACATTGAGTATAAAATAATATTTATATGTAGCTTTAGATGTTTTTTGTAATTTGTGTAGACTTTAACAATCATTCTACATGATTTTGCGTCCTACTATTTGTATATAACACATTGTGAAATCATACATCTAAGTATGAAGTGGTCAGTACCCTCTGAATCGCTTACGGTCTCTTAGGTATGCAAGAATATATAACAGTACACGACGAATGCCGGAAACCTTAATTGTATGCATAATTGATGCAAACGAGCGGTCGTTTTACCATTTACAGCTCTTTATTTTCTTTAGTACTTCTACTTGTAATAATTCTAAGAGGTGTTCACATCATTGGACGCACGAAACTATGTCAACATCACCTTAGTTGTGGTTTCGAAGGTGACGACATGATTTTTCCATGTTAGCTGCCACGATGCAATTGTGATAGCAAGCAATAAATAGCGCTTTTTCTGTGTCGTCCTTCATACCGTTAGTATCGAAGTTTTCGAGTTTTGCTGAAGCCGACAAAGACTTAGGCCCCGGGAATTACAGTCTCATGCGCAATGCTGCGAGTGTTGGTCAAAGTCTTACCTTCCCTAGCTTATGTAAAGCGTAACGTGTACTTAAGCAGCTCAAACCTTGGTATCCCTTGCACGGCAGTGTTCTCAAGGTCGATGCCACGAGAGGGAGTCCGTGGCACAAGTGCCACGACGAAATTGCCCCTCCACTCAGTTCCTCATCACCGCCACAAGAGACAACGCCACCACTATTGTAAAACGGCGTGGTTTCTTCTAATAGTTTCCTTTCCTGACGTTAGTTGCGAAGAGAAGCTCGTGGCATGCTACGGTGCCACGAAGCGCGTCACTGCCACCAGTAAGAAGACCTCGATACCACTGCTGTACGGTAATATTTGCAATTTTTTCTCGAGCTTAGTAGAAGGAGAAAAGACCTTAATACCTTATTACAGTGGAACGTCGATTACCCAAACATGAATTATCCGGAACGTCTATTTTGCAGAACGTCAAATATACTTACTCATATTTTCTCTGAATTAAAAAAAAATTAGGTACCGTATATTATGCGTATTTTCTTTCGTAATACTGAATATTGAAAATGATGCCCGGTATGATTGACCGTGATAAAATATTAACGAGATATTGTACTATAGTCAATCATCTGACTTCAGTGAATTATGATAAATTCTACAATAAGTGCAAAACTCCAACACTATTGAACTGATCTCCATGAAAGTTGGCACTTCTATGTGTTTTCTCGCCGAGAACGGTTTATGTAATGTTAATTCTGTTGTAACTCCACTACATGGCGCTACATATTCACTACATATCCACAACATATTCACGTCAAATGCAACCCTGCAACTCACTCGGCAGCATTTTGAATCTGTATCGTTAAATAACTCCTAAACGATGCGTTGTAGGGCATTAAAAACTAAAATTTTGAGGTCAAAGGCCTCAAAGAAACGTATCTCACGACCGTAATCTACCTGAACATTCTATTAAATTTTTGCTGGTCCTGACGCTTCCCGATATTACCTCACCTACTCAGAGACGTGCAGAATCTGCAAGTAAATCTGAATGAGAGGGACAGAGAGAGGCAGAGACGGAGAGACATACAGGGTCAGGGTGAGGGAGGGAGGGAGAAGCAGTGAGAAATGGAGATGTGAGGGGAAAGTGAGAGATGAAGGGCAGAACGTCTGCCGGGTTTTCCCAGTATTAGCAGAAAAACGCTTTTCACCGCCTTTAAGTGCAAGAGAACTAACGGTACATTGTCAAACAACAGATCGTAAATGCTTAACAGCGTTATATTGTATGTATGTATATATGTTATATTGTATGTTATGTTGTATGTATGTATATATTGTATGTATGTTATATTGTATGTATATTGTATGTATCAGTCAGATTGTGAAATAATCTTGGTACGTTAATGTATATGGTAAATATCATGTGGTACATAATGTAATCTATTTGGCAAATAATCCGTCTGTTTGTAGCCCTGATGAAGGCTGAATAAAGGCCGAAACGTTGGCAGATTGAAAAGTTTTTATATCAATGACCTAATCTCAAGAATCATTCCATTATATTATTAATAGAGGTCAAGAAATCAAGCACGTGTTAACAGCGTTCACTCACTCGGAATGTTCTTTGTTAGCAGAAAACCCATCGCCTTCTAGCAAAACGGTAACATACGAAAGACATTGTTAGGTTATCCGAAAGAGTGAGTGTCCGATCTATACCTGGTCTCAGTTAGTTCGGATACTTGACGTCCCACTGTAAATATATTTACTCAATAATTAAAATATTGTTTTAATAGATACGTAGATGGTACTATTGAATATGTATGGACGATATAAGATTAAAGCATTGTAATGAAGTCAAGTAACGGCATACGAAATGCACTTGAGAGTTGTTAAATCTTTAAAAGATTGTGGAGTGTACTTCAAGGGACTGGAAGAATCAAGAATTAGTCAATGTAAATATTTTACATAATTTACTAAGTCATTTGAATAGAAGCTCTTTGTTTTGGATAGCGTAGAACTTCAATTGGAAGTGCAACGTCAATGCATGAAACTGTTAAGCTTGTTTAGACACATTGTAAGAGTGCATTCTGCTTTGGTTTTAGCAAATTTTCATTTTCTTTTTTCAGTTGTTTTTTTCTGTGTGGCAGTCACAGAAGTGTATTGTTTTCATATAAGAATATATTGACGTGTGTACTATGACTGAGTTTTTATTTCCGAACCATCGCAAAAATGACCTCGCATTTTAGAATTCCTTGGGAGAATTGACAACCGTATACTTGCTATTGTCCGAATATTATTTCTGTCTACTTGACAACTGGGACGGGGGTAAAACGATGTTGCCCCTTACTATGGTTCGATTGAAATAAGTTGGTGATTGACAGCTCCGAATGGAAGAGAGCGACGTTGAAAAGTTTGCATTCCACTGACCACGTGTTCCTGGGACACGAAGGTTTTGTGAAGGAAAATTTGGAGTCTCATCGCAGACTTAAGTTTCGATGTTCTAGTATAAAACGAAATTCATTGTGAATGTACGACTTTCTTTCTAGTCAAAAGTTAACGCTTTTTATTTGATAAATGAGTAGTAGAGAATAGTATGAGAAATTCAGTAATTCACGGACATTCTATATAAACTGAATGCCAGAAACTCCGCTGACAATCCGGATGGAAAGTCCTGATTGACAGCAGAGTAGGCGTGGCAGGGAGGAAACGTCAACGCATCGAGCCGGGCCATTTACATTTTAAAGCCCTTAGGAATGTCACATGACCGTGAAACTTAGCGGAATTATTCATCGAGTATTAAACTTTCGAAAAATGATATTTTTCAAAAATCTACTTTTTTTAACCAAAAGGGTAACATCCCCTCTTAAGGGAATTTTGCAGGCTCAATAATAAATAAATGTGTGTACATTTTTATACACAACTTTTAGGGTACGATTGTCCTTAAGTCGAAAGTCGTTTGCTTTTCTGAATGTTAATCCAGCAACGAGTAGAGTTGTATGCGGTTCGAGGCCCAACCGTAGCAGGATATTAGACTCTAGCTACAGAGCTAGGTCTGGAGGACTATTCTAGCGGCTGGCTGTTCTGATTGGCACTTTCTCGTGGATTCCCCGATCAATACCAGGCAAATGCCGGAGGAGTAATTTGACAAACGGGCCACGGCCCGCGCGCGATATTTCCTTCATCTTCCTTGTCCTATCCTTACACTTCCTCACACCTAATACACCTATACATGCACCACTACAACCCACATGTTGTCAGACCAATCGGGAGCTTAGAGCTTATCACGGATGGGGCGGTGTCTAGCTGGTGGCAAAACCCCGCTACTCCACGGGAAAGTTGATGCCTCATCATACTCGTACTATCCAGTGGGGGAATTACTGCCACCTCCCAAAGAAGAAACATGCATTACACTTACGGGACTAGTAACATTTGAAGTTAACGCGCTCAGAAACACTAATCAATCGTGTTGAGATGGAGATGTCTCGTTGAACACCAGGAAGTCTTGCATTCCAGGCAGTACGAGATTTCACGTACGTTGGTATAAATAGTGTGTTTATGCATGTTTGTTTGAATATATCTTGCAATTTTCACGCGGGAACGGAAACGTTTATCCATTTTCAGAAAAAAAATATCTTGAACAATTATAAAAGAATAAAATGTGTTACTGTAGAGTATCTGTACTAGACGCTAGAAATACTAATCAAAAGCAATGCGCAATTGTTTTAATCGTTTCTGACGTTCCGGAGGCCAACTTCGCAGACTTGCAATTTAGACATTTACGCACATTGATAATATTTTCTTCGCAAAAGTGTTCGAAAATTATATTATCTTTTTTAAGAATTTATTTATAAAAAAATAAATTAAAATAAGATAATATAATTATATTATCCTGCTGTATTTTTGTAGAGGCAGAAAATGTCTTGTATTTTTCTGATACATAAAATTTTACCTTTTTCGAAAGCTACATCCTTTTGAAATTCGAAAGGAAAATTTCGAAATTGTCCTTCTCGTTTTCAAATTTGAAATGAAAATTCCTAGATCGTCTTAGTTGAGGACTTGAGACGGGTGAGGCCAGATACGGGTGTAAAAATCTGTGGGGTGGGTGGGTAAAATCGCGTATGATATCAGTGTTGTACGTTGTGTTTGTGACCGGGGGCACGTTTTGCGTCTATACTCTGGCGCTCTAGGTCTGTGACGGCAATGTTAAGTTAATACCTAATTTTACGTGGCGAGACTCGGGCCATCAGGCCCGCTCTTCCGTCCGACCACGCAAATTTCTCTACGCTCCTTTCACCAACTAGCGGAGAAGGAAGGTATTATCTCGGCGACGAAAGAAGCGATTTTGAATTTAGCTCAGAGGCTTCTTTTAGGCTTGATCTTTTACATGCAGTAAATCTACTAACATGGGACAGCCGGCTTACTTCCCCTCCGAAGGAAGGCGTATGAAGGATTTTTTCGCCCTTAAAAATCCACAGGGTTTGAACCCGCAAGCCTTGGGTACAACAACCCGATACACTGTTCGTTATACCATCGAATCCGAAAATGTGTATCCGAGTAGCATTTCTGTCAATATCACTTCGTTGTCGCCGGGCACGGATGATAAAACCTAGTAATTACGAACACCTGACAGCTTCAGTCACAAACCGGGAGAGGTGGCTCAATGCATCAACCTGATGTCAAGTGCAGTCCCTCTGACGGGAGGTCCTAGGTTCGAGTCCTAATGGCGGCAGGATTTTCGACACTAGGTTGCCACCTAGGTCGAATTCAGTCGTTGTCTGGAGGAGAATTCTAGCGGCCGGTTGCTCTTATCGGTAGTTTTCCGTACTTTCTCCGATCAACATCAGCCGAATACCGGAGCAGTACCCTAACAAACTGGCCACGGACCGCGCGCGATCTTTCCTTCCTCTTCTTTGTCCTATCCTCTCCTCTTACACACACACACACAAAGATGCACTACAATACCACACATGCTGGGAGACCGGTCGGGAGCTGACAGCTTGTCCCGGCTGGGGCGGTCCCCGCTGGTGGGAGATACCTGGTTGAGGGGAAAACCCCGCTAGTCGACGGTAGGTCGGAGCCAGATCTCGCCATCCAACGGGAAAAATATCATAGCCAGCTACCCGAGAAAAGCATGCACTACACTTATGGGATTAATGACCTAAGTAGTTGACGCGCCCGGAAGACACCAATCATTCAGTTACAAAGGCTACAGGGGGCGTATTAAAAGGAACAAGAGGGCTCCGCCAAATAGGAAGGAATCTCTCCTGAACAGTTGGCAAAATGTAGAAACGCTCATTCAATTCATCCTTCCGACAATAGCCTTCCTTTGTAACAATGGGCACAGAAGAGACAACGGGATATTTGATGTAGCATTTAGAGCCCAAATGACAGAGTTAAAATTTGCCGCGATTGGTATTCGTTATTCCAAGCAGGATGCAACTTTACCGCGATATTACAATTTTTTGAAACCTGTCGTCTTCATTCTAATAGCTGAGCTGGACGGATTAAGGTACTAGAGCCTATCGCTGGATAGGTTGCAGTCTCACCTCTACGACTGAGAAAAAAGGGAAACGCTCATACAATCCTGTCCTTTCTGCTACTGGTCTTTCCGCTATGAAAGAGCAGATACTCCTACAGGGAGAGACAACGGGATATTTTATTCAGAAATCAGAGCCTATGTTAAGTATTATTAAGAAAACAAAACATTACTATCGTTGAAAATGTCATTCGTTATTCTGGGGAAGCATTGGCGACGGAGTATTGTAATACACAACTTCAACGCCGTAATCGATTTCTGAAACTTGTCGACATCAGTCTAATAACCGAGAGGGACGGATTAAGGAATAAGAGTGTATCGTCGAGTAAGTAGCATAGTCCCGACTGTACGACTGACAAAAAAGCAGCAATGACTGTTCAGTTCGTCCTTCCCTCTAAGAATGGCAGACACCGGAAAACAACAGGATTTTTGAAGCAGCAGTCGAAGCCAATGTGAAACTGATCATTGTCGGAAATGGTATTCGTTATCCCTCAGCATAAATGTCGACGGATATATTCTAAATCACAACTTTATCGCAGAAGCTGATTTCTGAAAACCCTCCGGGTTCATTGTCATAATCGTGTTAAAGTAACAAGACACCATCACCCTATAGGTAGCACTGCCACTTCTACACATCTGGCAGAAGGCCGGAAACACTCAATAATTTTGCCCTTTCACTACTGGTCTCTCCGCTAAAAGTGGGCAAACGCAGGAAGAGACAACGTGAAATTTGAAGCAACAATCAGAGCCCATATGAAAGTCTACTATTATGGTCGGAAAATGCATTCGTTATTCCGTGGAAGCAGGGTCGGCGGGTTGTTGTAATACACAACTTTGACTCCGAAACTGAATTCTTCAAACCTGTCGCCTTCGCTGTCTGTCGAATGAGACGTATTAAAGCAGTGGTGTCAAGGTCTTCTACTGGTTGCAGTGGCACACGTTGTGGCATCGTGCCATTCCACCAGCTTCTCTGCGCCACTAGCATCAGGAAAGGGAAATTAAGTAACCCGGCCGTTTCACAATAGGGATGGCGTTGTTTCTGGTGGCGGGAAAATGAACTACGGGGAGGGGCGATTTCATCGTGGCACTCGTGCCATGGACCTTGACAACAGTGTGTTAAAGTAACCAGATAGCATCACAGGGTACATATTCGCTCCAGTACGACTGGAAACGCTCCTTCAGTTCGTCCTTCTTCCTCTGGTCTTCGCGTTACAACTGGGCAGATGTAGGAAGAGACAACGGATATTTGTTTCAGCAATCGGAGGCCTTATGAAAAACTATTATTCCCGAAAAATGTATTCACTACTCCGCGAAAGCATGGCCGGTGGGTATGTTGCAATAAACAACAAACCTCGAAACTGATTTCTTCAAACCTGTCGCCATACCTCTAATTGCCGAATTGGACGTATTAAAGTAACAAGATAATATCGCAAGGTATGTTTGGCTCCAGTACGACTGGAAACATTCATTCATCTGCTCTTATGAAAGACATCGTATCATTGTCGGAGAAGGCATCTTTGTTATTTATCAGTAGTAGTGACTATGACGCTATCGAAATACATAACGTCAATGCAGAAGCGTTTTTTCGGCGGTTTCGGTAGATATGGTTTTAACCAAATCGCAGAGGTGGATACCAGGAACGAGGCAGTGTGTTGTCGGGGGACGACGCCGAAAAATGCAAGTCTGGTCCATTATGGTAAAATCTAAGACCGAACCTTTGTAAGACGGAAATCTGACGTCCCGGGAAAATAATCTGTTATTGGAACGATTTTATACGTGAAAATGAACTCTAAAAGCCGGAAACCGTGAATTTACAGATTCTCCGCGAACAAATACGTCCCTACTGATTCTGTTAGTATCAGAGTGTTAAGGGGAGATATAGGAATAAATGCAGTCATTTGTTTAAAATACTCCTGACTAAACATTTTTAAAATAACTTGTTGAAATCTGGTACACTAATTTTGAGTAGAATTCACTTGAAAATTAATATCCCAAATTTTCAAAGAAACAAATTTTTTATTTAATAGAAAAATAAAAATATTTATGCTTAATTAATTTCATGTACCTGTTTCGCATAATCCACTTGCTCTTCTTTCATGAAATTTACAGGATATATTTCAGAATACTTATAAAATATTTTGGTGGAAGTGTTTTTAAAAATATTATAAAAATAAAATTTTCAGTAAATAATGAATTTCATCTATAGTGAAAACGCATAATATTACATGATTATTTAAACATAACGGGGCAACAAAATGAAAAACAAGAATTATGTTTCACCGTAGTACTTGTTGTAGTATTTTTATTCTTCAGTAAAATATTCATAGTTCTACCATTTGTAGTTTTGGAGAAAACGGAACATTTATTTAATAAAATGCATAATTGATAAATGGCCATGTAAACTGTTCATGACAGGAATCATTAAAGAACATAACTGGAATCATCTCCTATTAATCATTTAACAATGCCAGTCATTTGTTTACAATAATTGTTTTCAAGCATGATAAAGTGGAACTAGGATGCTGACGCGAGATAGGTTGGCCGAAAAGAGTTATTCTCCCCCCTTTGTTTAATACCTAACATTTCCTCATTAGGGTTACTTTTACTTTTACTCATAATTTGGCACATTGACAAAACATATTCTTGGGACACATTTTTGATGGATATATTGTATTGTACAGAACGTACAGTCGTAATAATTTTCTTATATCCCTCTTATTTTGGTTACCTAAGGCTTGGATTTATAGATACTCCGCGCGAGCAAACACGGCCCTATTGATTCCGTGAATATCGGTGTGTTAATAATTTAACAATGTCAGTCATTTGTTCACAATAGCATTTTTGAAGCATGATAAAGTGAAACTAGGGCGCCGCCGCGAGATAGGATGAGTGGAAAGAGCTATTTTCCCGCTTTGGCCAAGTAACCTTTTTTCAACGCGCTCAAACCTAGGGCCTAAACCGTTTCTCACAAATTTAAAGTTACTTTATACTTGCATTTTGTAGGAAATTATATCTACTTTACAAATAATATTTAATATATTTACTTTATATATTATATTGCAAATAACAATACTTTCAATAGAACGCATAATTTTGAAGATAGAAGTGAAAAACTATTTTTATTCTTTTTATTTGTTTTTCTCTGTGAAGCCGATTTTTTTGAGGTGGCAAACATGAAATTCGAATTCATCACTCTACGAAACATACGGACCTGTTAACAATCAGAACTGAGACAAAGATCCCTGTTACGTTTCATAAGTTTAGTAATACACAGTGTGATATTCCTTAATACAAAACTTAAACGATGTGTGTACGTGTACATTATTACTTAAATATTTGTGATACATATAATGGTTATAATTAAATTTGTTCAAAGAATTGGTCGGCCCGACCGGGATTCGAACCCGGGCCTTCTGGTTTACGCCCAGCTGCTCTGACTACTAAGCTACCGAGTCAACCAACCCTTTGAACAGTTTTCACGAGCGCACTATCGCTCCTTATATGTATATATAATTGTCACACGATATTCCAACAAGGTGACGGGAAAGGTGACAATTATATATATAATGGTTATAACCTTCCAGTAATTAATATGTGAATTTAATTCGGAAATAAAAACTTCAGTTGGTTTCTGTATTAAAAACAGAAACAATATTTAACGTTTTTATTTGAGGTGAAAGTTAATTAATAGCTTCTTTTATAGGCGTCTTCTGATCGTTGATCGATTCTTTTTCTGTCTCCGAAATCAGCCACCATGTGCCTCCCATGCGGTGTCAGCTATCAGTCACATGGTCGGTAGCGCGGCAGCTTCGAATTTTAAGGAAACAATGAGTTAGACACAAGTGTCTTGGTTTTCTTTATATCTCCCCTCCTGAGAAATGAGCAATGCTCTTGCAATTGTTCAATTATCACAACCTCCTACCACTGGAGTTGGTTTTGTTATATGATAGAAATTTGATTCTTTTTTCCTGTGTTCGGTGCCGACTTCATAGACTGAGATAAGTGCTTATTCCCAATATCTAGTATGGCTCAATTCTCAATTCATCTAATTTCTTCCTAATCAGATGATTTCCGTTATTTATGTAGACAAGATTTCCGTTTTTTAATTCAGTTTTTTTCCTGTGTATGTCAAATTTTTACTTGTCATTATGAGTTTTTCTCGAGTGCTATTTTCCTGTCTCTTCCTAAATCTTCAGCTGTGCATTTTGTTTTTAATTCATGTGGTGGAACATTTATGGTTTTACCCTCTAACAGGTATTTTCGTGAGCATTTTGTCAATGTATGCTCTGTCTTGTATTATTCCACGGCTTTTTCCCAATAGTTGTCAAAACCTTTTTGTCGGTTTCGTTCATAAGACATGTTCTTTTATTCACTAAGGTCTGGTTTAATCTTCCATTGGGATCATTGGAGAAAGGTGCTTCTACGACTGTAAAAATCAATTTTATTTTTTTCTTTCCTAGAAGTATTAAAATTCTTTTGAATATTATTCCTGAATATTGATCCGTTAGCACCGTCTAGACATCATGGTTGTTTGTCACTTCAGTTTTATAAAATCATCAGCGTTTGGGTTTTTTGATGTTACAATATTAGCATATCTTGTGAAATGGTCGACCAGTAGATGTAAGTATTTTTTTGTTGACCGTGATCCTCCAAAGTCCTATGGTATCTATAGAAACGATCTCGAATGAGTACTTTGCTGGTCCTAGGTTTGACATTAATCCATATTTTGATTTTCTTTGTGATTTATTCTTTGCAGATGACACAAGTTTTCACAAATCTTCTCTATATTTATTATTATAGTTTTCATGGTATAGAATGGTGTTATTTTATTTATCATATGTGCTCTTCTCATCATAAAATCAAAACTTAGTTTTTCCATCCTCGCATGAATTTCCAAAATCAGAAACTCCACAGAGTTTTCCCTTTCGAATTTAATTCTCAAATTAATTACTTCAAGGTTGTAATAATTAAGAAGCAACATTTAAAGTTTTTACTTCAGGTGAATGTTAATTAATAGCTTTTTTATAAGTCTCTTCTGTCATATGTGATCATTGATCAATTCTCTTTCTGTCTTTGAAATCAGTCACCAGGTGCCTCCCATGCGGTATCAGTTATCAGTCACTTGTTCGATAGCGCGGCAGATTCGAATTTTAAGAACCCAATGACAGAGACAAGTGCCTTTGTTTTCTTTACATACATATTTTCATATATTAAAATGTGTTTACAGTGAAATATAAATATCATACAATTAAGAAAATTTGTCGTTGTTCTTGAATTTCCATACATCCTCATATATTTTAAACGTAAATTATCATTATTTGAACTTGCTGTTTTTTGTCGTTTTGATGATTTTACCAGCGGTATCTCCTGTGGAATGTATAATACAATCTGACAACACTTCTGGCAACCTGGGGACTGACCCCCACCATTTTAAGCTCGGCAGAGATTGTGCAGAGTCGAAAATGAAAACGCTGTTTTAGTTTGTAAAAGAAATATAAATTCTTGTTTGAGTAAGTAGTGCCTTTTAAGGATTGTAACAGTAACAAACATTAACATACTACATTTAACAAATAAGGGTTATCCAAAAGGTAACCTGTAAACAATGCTATATAATTTGTGCATAAAAGAAAAACAGTTTTATAAAATGTTTCTTGTTTGGATTTCGGAAAAAAATAGCTTGTTGGGCTACACCCGAACCGAGTTCTTCGGGATCGAACAATTTAGAATTAGTTCTCCTCAATATTGTAATTATAGGACGACGCAAAAAAAGTCAGACATTTTTAATGTTTAAAAATTAACAGTTAATAGTAGAAATTGGACCTATGCCGTCTATATAAGTGTATTTCGTTCTATTAGTAAAAAAATAATGAAAAAACTAGATCCATTTTTAAGAAAATTTCGAAAACGTCTCATCGGCTTCATGTCAAATATGCCCAAAAATTAAAAGAACTTTTATTTTCAATATCGCAGAGCTTTGAGTTGGGCGAGATCGATTGCGGAAATTCCATTTTGAAAAAAGTCCTAGGAATGGATTAGGAGCTGGTGTTATTCAGAGACAAAAATTTGCTCGTTGAATTCTTGAAAACGGTTTTCCACTATTTTTGATCAACGGTTTATCACAAACGAATCTTTCGGTATCAAAGATTCATAAATCAGTGCCATCTGACGATTTATTTACTTTTTCTGTATCAGGGCCTCACAATACCAGTTTTCTGACGAAAAATCTCCGTTGTTTTGCTGTAACTTCCTCTTTTGTACGATATTCTCCGTTTATAAGTACGTGCGTATACAAGAAAATTTAAGTTCATGTCCCGACGGTAGCAGGATTTTCGTTGTTAGAAGGCTCCTTTCGTTTTTAGAAATATTTAGACGGTTCCTTCACTTCGTATCACGGATGGCCAGAAACTCTGAAAGATGGCTTTCACTGTGAAAATATTTTTGTTTTCAAAACAATGATGGAAGAAGTTGTTTTTGGGGCCCTTCTCTTACTTTTGTGGAGGGATTCCCCTCTTCTGTATTTTTTAGCTATTCAAAACTTGTGCATCATCCATCAGGGAAGCCACTGCACTATTCGTCGCTGTAACGTTCATAAAAGTACAGTGGAACTTAGATAATTCGAATTTTCTCCTTGCTACCCAGCATTTTATGTTGACAATGTTAAAATATCGTGAGTAATTTGAATTTTGTATGGGATATTTCAAAGTTTCTGAAGCACGGATCTGAAATCTTAGAATGTGCTAAGAGTCGAAGCAACGTTTCTAAGCGGCCAACGTGGCCGTACCCTTAGCGTTTCCTCCAAGGTCGTTCCAAGTTACAAGTACCTGCTCTCAGGAGGTATTGATCCGTTATATCTATATCTATATATATATATATATATATATATATATATATATAAGATTATGCTTATACTTCCGAAATGTAAAGGAAATCCTTCAGCCTATTGAAATGTACCAACAACGTCTCGTCAAAGACTCTTACGAGATCGTTGGCATCATTCATCTAAGATGGTTATAATCGTGAGCCGTTCCGAATTTATATTAAAATTTTGGGCGCCAGGAACAGGTTACGTTAATTTAAAAAAATCAATGCTTCCACAGCTAATTTCAACAAATATATAAATGTCCGGCTAGCTGGGTCAATGGGTCCCGTTATGGATAATCGCTATCGCGTAGATATCCGATTACTTGATTCGCCAACTGTACAGTATGGCGAGGAATCTGAAAGGGAATAATTATCTATTTCTAACTATTTAACAATTTTGATTGACTAAATGAAAATCTTTTCATTTCCAAAAGAAACAAATTCAACAATTTATTTAACACTATTAACAATTGTTTTTGTCCTTAGGTCATGACCTCGTTTTAAAATATATCTTTTGAACTGCAGTACTTATCTTGGTCGCCAACGCCCCTCAGTCTCTTCTCACTTGAATGCAGGCGATCCCAAGTCCCGCTTCTCTCTCCCCAATCTTGCTACGCTGCCAACGGCATCCAGCCCTCACTGCCTAGAATATCTACCGGTTCTTACTTGATATTCAGAGATCCTAGTCTTCCCCAACTAGTGGCAAAATACTAAAGTTCAACACTGCAAAAGAAACTTTCAAAGTCCTAATCGAACTTCCCGTTGCACATGAACTTCCAGAGTCCAAAACCATTGAGTCTCACGTCAAACTTACAAGACCTACTTCACTAATGTTAATCTCTCGCGAGCGATCTTTACTACTCGACAACCTCTATCAGAATGTCCAATTCTGCCCCGTTCTTCCGCCCTCAACGCTTCGGTATCCGTCCTTCGTTTTTCTTTCTCTAAAACAAAACGAGAAAATTCGATTGTCTATTCTCCCTTAGCCATTCCATTCATCTTTTATCAAACCAAGTAGCCACGCCCTCGACAGTCATTCCTTTTCAGACCAATCACACATTATTTTATCTGTCTATCTAGCCAACGCCCCCACTTATTCAAGGCCTGAATGCAGTTTGTTGACCCTGCCAACCATTGCGCCGGCGTTGCTAAGGCTGTATATCGCCATTTGCATACCCTTTTGTCCAACCCATTTACAGCCAATGTTATTAACAAAATATTATAATATTTTGGTATATCACACTATCTATAAAAAAGCAAAGGCCTTATACGTTTCGAGTACAAGCAGTTCTTAAACCATTCGATCTAAAACTATTTACTTACAAGTAAATATTGATGAATATCCATTATTTTCTACTTCAAATTGGAAGGATATCCTTCAAGAATACCGAGTATGGTTAGTAGTAGACTCATTGGTGAAATTAAAGGTTGTGCTTTCCTTTTTGATCGTCAAGTGGAAGTTGTACATGTGAGGGATGGTAAATACTATTAGCTCAGCTTACCTACAATTGACTCCGTTTAAAAACCCTACTCCTGGTGCTGAGCTGAATTGCAACAAGCTTTTAAAACACAGTTATAATAGAACAATGTTTCGGACAGTTGAATTTCTGGTTCCTATTTTATTGTACGTTTGTCTCGTGAAATTACAAACTGTGTAGTATTAACAAGACTTTCAATTCTGTTTGGCAACTATGCCATAAAAAATATCCTTATGGCAAAAACTTCGATTAAAATTTTTAATTCGCAGTTTAATTTCCAGATTAACATTTGCGAAAACATCGTGTGCATTGTGGAGCATTTGGGATAAAATATGGGAACGTGTAAAATTACATGTACTTTTACATGTAAGTAAACAGGGGAAATATTCAGGTTACTTTGCGGAGATGCAAGTGGATTACTGTGGACAATCACGTACTGTGGAAACCTATGGAAACATATTGAGAGCATTCAAGGGAACATGCGAGAAACTAGTGTGGACCGGCTGAGGTGGCTCAGGGAATCAATGGATATAACAGCAGTGTCTCTGACTGGAATGTCTTAGGGTTCTACTGCTGACGATGGAAGTATTTTCAACGCTAACTACATAACTAGGTCGAAACACTCACTCTGTGGTGACGCATTCTAGCGGCCGCTGATCGATATTTTTCCATGGTTTACTCGATGAAAACAAGGACGGTGCATTACCCTGAGAAACGGGTCACGAACTGTGCGCGATCCTTTCTTCCTCTTCCTTGTGCTAAGCTCTTACCTCTTACACTTGCACTTCCGTGCACTCACTACATTGACACATGACAGGAATCCGGTGTGAAGCTTACAGCGAATCTCAGCGAGAGTGATGCCACGCTAGTGGGAGATGCCTTTCGTCAAATTTCTTCTTCACAATTTGAAGAAGTTTCACGCAGTTTTTCTAACGAGAATGTAGATCCTGACTGTGACATGACTTAGCGCAAAATAAGTTTATTAGTTCCTCAGGTACTGCCAGGGTGGTCTGCGAACCCGGAATACTTAAAAACGGAAATTTGATAAAAAAAACGTAGAAGAACCGGGAAAATCGCAGTTTGATTTGAAAACCGGGATTTTTCGTTATTTTCATATTTTTCCCAATATATAGCACAAATTGGCATCGTTTTTAGTAAAGTGTTTAATTCAACTCGATACATGATAATGGGAAGTTAAAATTGAAATATGTGTGGGAATTGCCACATGTGTGTTTGATTGTGTAGTCCTTCACCCGCGTATCAGAGATCTTTAAACACAGCCACATGTGTAGGAACAACATAGGTAGACATCCTGTGGATGTCAAAATTCTATTGAAATTGCCGACCACAACAAAGAAAATGAAATAAAAAATCTGAGTTTTCTTTAAAGTTTGTTTTTATGTAAAATTCTACAGCCTAGCACTCGCTTGTGAAATGAACGTGTGTAACATATTACGGTTAACTAAAAAAAATTGTATTTTGCGAAGCGGAACGTGAAAAATTTACATCCTCAGACTTGGAAAACCGGGAAAAAGCATTGAATTCCAAAAGTCAAATTGCTGGTCACCGCGAAATCACATCGCTGATCAGTCTCGACTATTACTCCTTTCACAAAGGAATTTTGCGCACAGGTGGTGACTTAGAATCGCGAGAATGCGAGAGTCGTTGACAACGATACTTTGTCATTTGTCAATTTTCCATTTTTCAAGCAGTATTCGGAAAGAGAATCTAGCTGCTAACTGCACGATGGCGTAGTGCACAAAGAAAGTTATGACAATAGGTAATCACATCCCCGATCGCCTGATTCTTCGCTACCACAAGCAACTTGGCACACAGAAAGTGATTTGAAAAAGGTGATCAACATCGGGCACGGCCACCACAATTTTCCGTTTGTCGAATTTCCGTTTATTAAATTTTCGTTTCAGAATGTCGTTTCTCCTGCTTTGATGGTATAGTAGTTATCATGCCGGGCTACTGATCCCACGTTCGCTCAAGCCCGGTCAAAGGAGGAGGATATTTGATGTGCCAAAATCTACGGCATGCATGCGGACGCTAGTGTGCATGTAAAATAGTTCCCAGATAAAGCACTTGGCCGATCTTGGCAAAATAAATCCTCTAGCAATTTAGCACGAATCAGAGTTTCTATTTAAATTAGTGGGTAAGATTGCGGATATTGTATCTAGACCTGCGCAATCTGGTATTCAAACCAAGAGAAAAGCAATAGCAACCTACCGTAGATATACTTGCACAGGACCAGTCTTACAAGAAGACGCTAGGGACTTCTGGAGGCTAGCCTTTGCTCTAATAAATGTATGGCAGTAAGTGAAGAAGAATGTTTTTCTAAAAAATCATGTTAGCGCTAAGAGAGAAGGCTTAAAGTACACTGACGTGTATCGCTGACCGGTCTCGACAATGCTTTCTTTCCAAAGCAAGTTTGCAAACAGAATGTGAATAAGAACCGTGGTATTTACTTACTGAACCGTTTACTAATTTTCCATTTCCATGTAATTATTCTTACGAGAATGTAGGCGCTGACTGCCAGATAGCGTAGGGCACAAAGAAGATAAATAGTTCCTTACAGTAATCACATCGATTAATGGTTTCGACTATGCTATCCTTCTAAAAGCAACTTTGCACAAAGAAAGTGGTTTCGAAATGCACAAGTGCCCGTGTCGTCGGCCCACAATTTTTCGATTGTAAAATTTTCGTTTATCTGTACTTGGGTTTTTATTTCTTGGCGCGTGGTGGCGTGAAGGCCCGTCTTCGTGCCGCTAAATGTCACATGATTGCCTGCACTGCTCGAATCGGTCTCGATCATGCGACATCTAGCGGCAAGACCGAGGAAGACACGAAACGACGTGAGATATTCCATTGTAAAGACAGGTTTTGCCAAGAAATAAAAACCCAAGTACATTTCTTGTTCACAATGCCAATTGTCTGACGAGAGAATTTAGACTGAGAGTTGGCGTAGTGCAAAATAAAATGAATTAATTCTTTACATACTAGGCAATCACATCGTTCTCGACAATTCTTCCCTTTCACAAGCAACTTTTCACACTGAGAGTGATTTAGAACGGCCGTGCTCAGACGGTTTTCCGTTAAACAAATTTCTTCGTGCAATTTTTGCGTTTCACAATGTAATTTTTCTAAAAAGAATGTTGACGCTGACCGATTTCGACAATGCTTTCGTTCCAAAGGCAACTTTGCACACAGAATTTGAATAAGAACGACGTACGTCGTCAGCCTCGGCGATCTCCCATGTCGTCAAATTACCATTCAATTTTCCGTTTCACAATGCAACATTTTTAGAAGAATACAGGCGCTTACAGTGGTGCCGTAGGGCACAAACAAAGTTTATTAACTCAGTTAATAAAGAGACATTTAAGAGTTAACTGGCGACGAGCCTTCGAACTTGTTACCGGTGACGTGTGGTCACTGTGACCGGGAAAGTTTTTGACTGATTGTATTCGTTATTTCATTTCACATCAAATTCAGATTTTTTTACGTTAACAGAGGAACAATAAAAAGAAAAATCGAAGAGTTTGTAGTTTATAAAATAAACAGAAAATAATATAATTTTTAATTACTCAATGAGAGAATTTCAAGTCATATATTGCTCCATATTTTTTCTTCCCAGTTGACTACTGAAATACGCATAGAAGGGCTTTGAAATGATATTGACTACATAAAAAACCTTTATTTTAATAATAAAATATACTGTTAAATGAAAATTATTTACTGAGTATAAACGTGCATTACCAAATATGAACTTCTACTACTGCTTGAGGTGCGGTCATCGAGACTGATCCGCCACTTCAACTGATTCTCAGAAGCGAACGGCTGCAACTAGCCCACGCCCGACATTGTCTATAAAGAGATAAGAAGGTACTGTAAACCAAAATTTCCTGCGTAGCACCGGTCGAGAGGACAGTGAGTTCATTTTTCATCGCCGGTCACTGTGACCGCACGTCACCAGTTAACGGTTAATTACGCTGATACTGAAGCAGAGCATACTCGAGTAACCATTATTCACGGAGCAGAAGCCGTTTTCATAAATCTTTGAGACAAAATAAAACGTTCATTCAACGTGTTTCATTTTTGAGTGTTAGAGGAATATTTTGGAAGGGAACTTCGAGGACGTATTACAATACTATACTTAGTATATTTTTGTACTTTACACCAGTGGTGTCAAGGTCTGCTACTGGTGGCAGTGGCACGCCTCGCGGCACCGTGCTATGCCACGCGCCACTAGCGTCGGGAGAGGAAACTATAAGTTGTAACCCCGCCGTTTTACAATAGTGATGGCGTTGTCTTTTGCGGGCAGGTTATGAACTGCGTGGAGAGATTTCGTCGTGGCACTCATTCTCGACTCCCGCTCGTGGTATCGACCTTGACAACACTGCTTTACACAGTACTTTACATAGTATATTTTTCGAAACCAACACTAAATTTAAATAAGGGTGCGAAGGTAAAACTAAAGTATTTCCGAACGTTTCAAAAGACGCCTGCGTGCAGAACTTTTATCCAGAACCCTTTTATAAAAATGTGTGCAGCAATCACAAGTAGAATTATACTTTAATTTTTCTTTCTTGGTGCGTGGGGGGTGTCATCAAAATGGAATATCTCACGGTATTTCGCGTCGTTCACAGTTGTTCCCCTAGGATTCGCATTGTCGCGACTGTATCGAGCAGTGCGCGCGATCGTGCGACTCCTAGCTGCACAACCGAACGACGCTAAATACCGTGAGATATTCCATTTCATTGACTAGTCCCCACGCGCCAAGAAAGGAAAACCGAAGTATAGTTTTTGATTGTACTTGGTGCGTCGGCTCATGTACTGGCCATGGAGCAATATATGACTTGAAATTCTCTCATTGAGTAATTAAAAATTATATTATTTTCTGTTTATTTTATAAACTACAAACTCTTCGATTTTTCTTTTTATTGTTCCTCTGTTAACGTAAAAAAATCTGAATTTGATGTGAAATGAAATAACGAATACAATCAGTCAAAAACTTTCCCGGTCACAGTGACCACACGTCACCGGTAACAAGTTCGAAGGCACGTCACCAGTTAACTCTAAAATGTCTCTTTATTAACCGAGTTAGCAAACAGCGGTGTCACGGCCTCGCGGGCATGGGTGAAGGTGGTACGTGTGGTTATTAAAACATCCCCAGGCCGTGTTATGGACTTCTTAACCTGAGAAATGAGTTTTATCATCGTCACACAGCAACATGTCGGGGTAACCGCAATAGGTCGTATGCCAAATATTCCGTAGTTTTTAGGAAGAACGAAAAACGTTCCTACCTGTCCATGTTTTGACAGTCGTTTTCAAAAATGTAGATGCTTGCTACTTGGTTTCCCATTACTCCCTCGTCTTACGACCTATTGCAACTGATGTAGTTCTCTTGACTGATCACAATGGTGTAACAAACAAAAAATTGTTTTTGAGATATGACCTATTGCGGTTACTACGATGATATACTGGGACATTGCAAGGAAAACGTCCACAATAATCTTGCCTGACCGGGAATCGAAACCGGGTCGCATCATGAAAAGCGAACACGCTGGCCAATGAGCTAAGCCGCTTGGCTAGTAGTGTTACTACAGGGAATAATAAAAAAAATCCTTTAACAAATTCACATTAAACCGTCTATTATTTCTACATAAATGTTACTAAACGCTTATTGTTTTATTAACCCTTCGACTAACGAGATATTTTGCACACGTCCAATACCAAGGGGGTAACGAAGTTACCACAGGGAAAATTCAATATAGATTTAATATTTTTACCGTAAATGTAATATTGTTTTGTTTATGCAAATTGAAGATTATTTTGTTATATTAATAACATATTTAGCGATTAAACAATATATTTTACATGCAGGTCTTCGTCCACGACGAAGAGGTTGCGAATGCATGCCTCTTATAGAATACATTGTATTATTCGTATTGTCTATTTCACATGACACAGTAAATAGATGATACATATAAAAAACAAGAACTTTTGAAAAAAAACAGGACAGTCAGGACAGAGTCCAGAAATCAGGAACTAGTAGCTCTCACTGTTTTCTTTTCTGTATGCCCTATAAATATAATAGCAGCATACAAACCACCTAACAAAAAATTATCAAAATTTACTCTCGAATTACTACTAAACAACAATAAAAGAACACTTCTACTCGGAGATTTAAATACTAAACATCAAGCTTGGGGATGCAATACTACTTCTCCACAAGGCCAATTCTTATATAATCTAACTACTTTAAACAATTGGTCAATTCATGCTCCTTCTCAGCCAACTTATTATTCATATAATACTCAAATTCTTCCAGATATTCTTGATATTGTACTTTCCCAAAATATAAATTTTCCAATTAAGCAATATTGTATTCCAGCTTTAAACTCATACCACAATCCAGTTTTAATAACTTTCCATGAAATCTCAAATTTACTTCATAAAAGGAAGGATTAATTGGACTATATTTAATTCTTATATGCAATACTTCACAACATATCCTTCCTCTTTACTTACGTCTTCTGACATAGACGACGAAATTTCAATTATTATAAATAATGTCACAAAATCACTAGAATTATCAACGATTCACTCTTGCCCTTCCAAAATACAGTCATTTAATAATTTACCTAAAGAAATACTTAATTTAATAACTCTTAAACACGTTACACGTCGCAAATGGCAGATAACACGCGATCCCTCAATAAAGAAAACACTAAATAAATTAACCCACACCGTTCAGAAAAAGTTACAAGAGCATCGATATATTAACTTTAATAACTATTTATCTCAATTCCAACCAAATTCGTCATCACTCTGGTCTGCTATCCGAACTATAACAAAAGAAAAACACCAAATACCCATTTTAAGAGACACAAATAAAACTGCCGTTTCAGATTCTGAAAAAGCGGAACTTTTAGCACACCAATTTTTTAGAACATTTACTAATAATCCGATTAAATTCATTTCATCTAAATGTATTAAAATATCTTCAAAATTCATACTACACGGTTCCTGAGAGGATCAAATTTGCGTCTCCATCAGAAATTAAATTCATTATAACAAAACTAAAGAATAACAAATCACCAGGGTTTGATAAACTTCCTAATATAGTATTCAAACATTTCCCAAATTCCACCATAAGTTCACTGACAGCAATATATAACGCTTGTTTTAGACTAAACTACTATCCCTCACTTTGGAAAAGAGCAATCATAATACCCATCCCTAAACCGCAAAAAGATCATTCAAGATCAGAAAATTTTCGTCCAATTAGCTTACTATCAACATTTGCAAAAATCTTTGATAAAATAATTCTAACGAGAGTAATTAAATTTATTAATCAAACTAATTTACTCCCAAAATCTCAGTTTGGATTTAGATCGAATCATTCTACAACACACCAATTATTAAGAATCACAGATTTTATAGCATCAAGTTTTCAAAAGAAACAATTTACATTTGCACTATTTTTAGATGTTGAAAAAGCTTTTGACAAAGTATGGCATGATGGTTTACGTTACAAGCTAAGAATATTCGGTTTCCCTATATATCTTCAAAAAATATTATCAAGTTTTCTATCACAGCGTAAATTCCAAGTTCAGGTTAACAATGTTTTTTCTTCTGAATACAATATCCACGCTGGAGTACCTCAGGGTTCTCCACTCTCACCAATACTTTTTAATATTTACGTTTCAGATATTCCACATTTAATTTATTCACAAGTAGCCTTTTTTGCCGATGACACATCCCTATTCACTTCTCATGCAGACATTATAACTGGTCGTGATAATTTACAAGATGATTTAAATACTCTTGTTACTTGGTACAATAATTGGCAAATCAAAATTAATAGTCAAAAATCTCAAGCAAAAATATTTTCTTTAAAACGAATCTCTCCAACTTATCCACTTATTTATTAACTATAAAGCAATTTCTTGGATTTCTAACCAGACCCCAATTACGTATCTTGGATTAAAACTCGATACTAAACTAACGTGGGAACCACACATTACACCAATAATAAACAAAACGAATGTCAAGCTTTTAAAATTATACCCATTTTTGAAGACAAATTCTCATCTTTCTTTAGATTCAGCTTTATGTATATTTAAATATATAATTCGCCCATCATTGACATATGCGTGTCCCATTTGGGGTGGTGCAGCGAAATCGCATATTCAAAAACTAGAGGCTATACAAAATAAATATCTTAGAAAAGCATTGAAAGCACTTTGGTTTATAAGAAACAATCAAATATTACACGAACTCGGTATTCTGTCACTAAAATCCTGGATCCTTCATCTCTCAGATAAATTTTATACTTCCCTTATTTCTTCTCCTGCTTATACATCTTTTCAACTTCGAAAAACAGCTAATCCTTTCCCGCGAATCAAATCACGCTATTCAAAAGACCGTTTACATCCTCCATAGTTAACTTATTTCATGTAACTATTATTTATTGTAAAAAATTATATGTATTTTGTACTATTTATAACCACAGTTTATTTCTAAGATCATTGTGTGTTCAAAAACAATAATACATATACATATCTGTAACATGTAAGAGGTTACTTTTGAAGTTTCTCCTCAAATTGTACTATGTTAATGTAAAAATTCACACACTTGAAAGACAAATTTTTGTCGAACAAGTATAAATAAATATATTAAAAAGAAATCAGGACAAGTCCTGATAAATGAAGACGACTAGCCCTAAACTTACTTTAGTTCGGGGAATCACGAAACTGACAGTTTTCCGAAAAATGAGTAAGCCGCGATTGCTACATGGCGTAGCGCACAAAGAAAGCTAATTCGTTTCTGACATACTACGTCATCACACCGCTGATCGATTTCGACAATGCAACTTAGCACACAGGTAGTGATGGGGAGGGGGCTCTTGCGCTTCGTATCCGACTTCAGCCAATGAGCTTCAGGCACCAGTTTGCGTAACAATATTAGCAGGAATTTTAAGTTACTCAACACAAAATTATCACACCATTTCAAGACATTAAAACAGATATACGAAGCATTTATTTGAAATTTTTCATCATTTACCCCTTCATCGTGTTATGTTTGGTTGGTTATCACGGACAGTTGTCATTTTGTGCCACGTTCAAAATGTTTCTCAACACTACTCGCTTTCCGTACAATACGGCGGCCAGCGTGTGGTCTGACTTTTCAAATGAAGTGCTCGTGCTATGGTCACGTGGTTCGTGACGCAAACTGGTGGTGCGCAGAACGAGCAAAAATCGGTGCGCTGGAGGAACTTACTGTCGTGGTCGAAGAAGTTCAATTGACCGCCACGGCTGTAGAGGCTCGCCAGCGGCGAGCTGACGTCAGCCCGGCCACCGCGGAAAGCTTTCGCAGGCGCGGTGGAGCGGAACCGCGCTATCAGCACCAGCACGGACAGGGGCGGACCCGCCTCCCCTCCTTCCCCCGAGGTTTGGCGCTGGAGAGGGGAGTGGGCCGAGCAACTGATAAGCGGCGCGCTGGACGCGCGCGGCCTCAGAGAAAGTGGGATAACGGCAGAGCGAGAGTTCAAATTGATAAACAGTCTGTAAACCTTGTATAGCGACACGGCAATTTCTTGGCAACGAAATTCTCATTATTGGTTTGGTGATTTTGCATTCTACACGGGACATCTTCTGGATTTTGGTTTGATTTGGCATTGTACCCTGAATTCTATGGACGTAACGACTGGCTACGGGAATAAATCTTGTTAATTTTTTCTCTTATTTTTCCTGACTTCCCGAGACATAACACTCACACATGTCTTTTCACCATGAGTAGTGATTTAAAACCGTGCGAAGGCGTGAGACGTCGACAATCATAGTTTTATGTTTGTTAAATTTCCGTTTATCAATATTCGATTTTACTGAAGTGTAATTTTCCTTAACTCTTTCCCTGGCGACCAATTTTAATGACGCAACTGGGCAAGGGGGTTCAGCGGAACCAGGAGTGTCTGTGACGGAATTATACTTACAGGAGGACATTTTGGACTTAATTACACAGAACGCTCTAATATAGTTCTTTGATTTAACAAAACCTTTCAAAATACTTTACATTTACTTTTTAAAAAGTTTTTCTCTTATTACAGATCGCACAATGTGTTTACCTGGATACTATCTTTACAGAGGTTTTGAACAAATGCTCCATCTCTTTGTTTTCTACTTCTTTCCCAAGGGCACAAATGACATTTTTGGGGCATTGTTATACATTTTCTGAAGCTGTTTCATTTTCTGAAGCTTTGGAAGCTGCTTCTTTCCTGAAAACGTGTGTGATTGACAGGCGACACTTACCATTCGATCCTTACATACTCATCCTTACATTTTGTATATGAACCCAATTCTTTACAATACCAACAATAAATAATCGTATGATCTTATGATTTGTAACATTTAGTAAGGGTCAGCAACATTCCCGTCGCTGTGCAGTTTTCCCGCAAAACCTGGACTGCAGACGACTTCAAAAACTCACTATCCTGACTCGGCTACATACCAATCCACAGAAACGCTGTCTACGAAAGCTACGAAATCTTAGCATTGCTCACAAGTAATCAGATAACTACTTGATAAATACATGTTGTGCAACCTGACATCTATTCGTCCCTTGGGCACGAAGTATTTGTCATGTAATCGACTCAACAAAACTAGAAAATGCCATATTACACGCAGATTAAGAGATCTGGGTCCAAACTCGCTTTCCCGGTTGGGCCTGGAAAGATATATTTTTTTAAATTTATTATTCGGTAACACTTTTGAAAAATTGTTGCGGGAACATTTAAAAAAAACGTAGCAAACGAAGTCGTGAAAAACTCATACCTTTGATAGTTTTCACGAAAAATTTTGCTTTTGGGTTCGATGGACTCCGGTTGCCCGCAAAAGGGTTTAGAGAATCTGTGCTCTAAATGCGAGATAGTGTCGAGCACAAAGAAAGTTATTAGTTTCTCTCATACTAAGGACTATCATAATCTCTGGCCGCTTGAACTTGCAAAAGCAACTTTGAATACAGCTAGTGATTTACGACCGCACTTGCCAGTTTTTCATTTGCCAATTTTTCGTTTCGCATTGCAGTTTTTCTAAATGTAACCACTGTCTGCGAAATACGTAGACCACAAAGGAAGCTAATCAGTTCCTCTCAAACAACATTGGAGTAACATAATCACTGATAGCTCGATAATGGTTACTTTCCAAAAGCAACTTTGAACATACAAAGTGATTTAAACAGCGCCATGGACTTCTACCTTGACAATTTACTTTTGCCATCTTTTCGTTTTGCAACGTAGTTTTTCTAGCGATAATGTACTCATAGTTGCTGACTGCGAAATGCGTAGAGCACAAAGCTAATCAGTTTCTCTCATACTACGTAGGAGTAACATAATCGCTGATCACTCGACAATCATTCCTTTTCAAAAGCAACTTTGAATGCAGAAAGTGATCTGGACCCGCTTTATGGCCTTTTCCACCGGCCTTGAGTTTTACATCTCCCGCAATTGAGTTTTTCTAACGAGAATGTAGATGCTGACTGTGAATACGTGGAACACAAAGACGGTTAATTAGTTTCCCCACATTGTACGTAAACAAATTGCTGATGGTTCTCGAGAATGTTTCCGTCTCTAAAGTAAGTTTGCATACGGAAAGTGATTTAGAAATTGGCTAGATGTAGCCCCATGATAACTTTCCGTTTACTAACTTTCCATTTCGCAGGGTAGTTTTTCCAACGAGAATGTAGGCCTGGACTTTGATATTACGTAGGAGATATATGTATTCATTCCTCTCATATTCACATCGCTGATTTGTCTCGACAATACTTCACTTCCGAAAGCAACATTGCACACAAGTAATAATTTTGAACTGTTGTACGGCATGTGTTGGCGATCAGGACTATTTTCCCATTGTTAAATTTCGGTTTACAATTTTTTACTTTCTCTCGCTTAAGAGGGAACTTCTTAAGAAGAAAAAGTTATGTAATGCTTTGAATTTTAGTAACTACTTTTTCAAATTGAAAATAAAAATATAATGTAATAAAAATTAATCAACATAATTGCATAATGTTATGTTTTATCAACAAAGCAAATACAATGTCACTACAAAAATATTTTCAAAAAAGAACTTGATGTTAATAATTGAACTCAAGAGACACGTTTATACTATAAATATATTTTTAAAAAAAGTCTTCTACTAAGCTAAAATTAGTTTAAATTTAGTTACAGTTTATTATTTTCAGAAAAAATCTACTTTACTTTGTGGAGTGGAATGGAACAAAACATTCCACATCGACAGCACAATATGTGCGAGGCTTTCTTATGCACAATGGCTGCGGACAATTTTTTTATTATTTTATTTATTTACGTCAAAAACAGTTAAAAACTGCGTGTGACGAGCTATGGGGAGAAGTGAATTTTGTGCACGTTTTCATAATTCTGTGGTCTCATCTTTGACAACATCTTTGTTTCTCCCTCTTACTGACAATGTGACCTTTCCCCTCAAATCTTACTTCAGGCAACACGCTTGCAGGAGAAGACAAAATATACTGAGGGTCTTTCTCTCGAAAATATTTCACCAACGCCTTTCTTCAAGTAGGGAACAGCAATTTGTCACCTGCATTCTGTCACAGAAATATAATGCTTGTCATGAACAATACGTATTGACAATAGCCATGTGAACGATTCTAGTAAATAAGCACCAAAAGACCATTGTGTGTTTTTCTAGAAGCAAGTTATGTTCATCAACTCCTCCCATCTATTTATCGTAAGTGTGGAGAGAAGCTGGTTAGTTGAATTGAATCCTTTCCCATTCTTCCTTGCAGAATCTTTCAACTTTTACATGAGGATCAGTAAAACAAAATTTGTTGAAAACTTCTCATTTTTTCTTGTTTCAGATTTGTTTCCCTCAATCATTTATCGGAATAATACTCTGAAATGGAAATTTGAACTCTTACATGTAGGCTTTAACGGCCGGAGTTGTAGTCAACGTTTTCTTCCGGGCTAGGGGACCGTGGTCTAGTACGTCTACGGTCTAAATATTCTTACGTACGTTTCGTCCGTAACTGCGACGGACATCTTCAGTGGCGATGTGGTCTCGGACGAAGAATCCACTTCAATGGTTCCCCGATGACTGATGGAGCTGCCCGGTCCGCGGGGATATTCGTACCAGCGGGACTGTGGTGGGGGCCGGCTGTGGATAGGCTCGGATCGGGCGATGTGGCGGAGACGCTCGCTGCGTGTTCGTGACTGTTATGTTTTCGCGTGCCTACGCGACCACTGTCACGTGTTTGTTTGTAAATAGGTTTTGGTTTTGTCTGGCGGATAACGGGGATCCAAACCGGATTAATTTTCACTCCCTCCTCCTTTCTTTTGAAATTCCGGGGATGTTTGAGAATTTCAATAGCTTCACGGTGTAACTTTGCATTGTAGTGAGCTGTGGTGGCTAAAACATCTACGTTCCCGAATCTTATGTCACGTTCACGGCCAGAGAAAGCGTGTTCAGCTACTGAATATCAGTACATACCCCCCCCCCCACACACACACACACACGAAGTAAATAGATTTATGGTTCTTCCATAAACTAAGCGGGCTTGCATCTGTCAATGGATACATTAAATTCTTCGAATCAACTTTAATTCGTACAGTTTTTGATATTTTTGAGATAACCGGAATGGTCCTGAGTAGGAAGGGTGTAGCTTCGACGATGGAACTTCATTTCGAAGATAAACATGTGAACAAGTGAATAAGTATTTGAATACCAAATATATCTTTGAGTCAGTTTCTTTGCCCTTACGGGGGTTGACATCTTGTAAAATATCACGTAATGATATAATGGTATCTTGAAGTTTAGTTGAATCTGAACTGTAAGTTTTTATATTATTAAAAAAATCATACGGCAAGCGTAACGTTTGTCCGTAAACACTTCCTACGCATGATGCATTTAATTCAGTTTTAAACATGCATCGAAGTGCCAATAATATAATAGGTAGCTGCATATACTATCACCGCTTCCACCTCTCACGCACCTGTCCGTGTGCAGAGCGAAGCGAATGATTGAATAGCTAAATTAATATCTTAAAAACTAGTCGACAAGGGAGTGGGTACGTCTTTTATCATGTCTATTCGCTAAAAAAGAAAGTCAATTTATCTGAATTTTAAATAAAATGACAAAATTATATTCAATCTTGAAAGCACAAAAATCATACAGGTTCAACTCGTGCAATTCTGAAGATTTTTCCCTGCTTTTTGGAAATTTTGCACCTGGTATCGATATCTGACCTATGCTTGAACTCGGTATACTACTTGGAATATACAACTAAAACATTACACGCAAATTCTGTTAGATACTAAAAAATACACTTTACATACATTTGACATAGAACAGTAATGCTGAAAAAGAGAAAACATAGCAAAATACATTACATCTTTCTATTGTGAAAAATTATACCATTTACATAACTTGATTGAATTATAATTTACAGTTTTGGATCAATTTAAATAAGTTTGTGACTTTGTCTATTGCAACTCAAAGGAAGTATTTATAGCTGTGTGTTCCCTCTCGTGGAGATCGAATCAACTTCTACGGCATGTAACCAGACTAGCGGTTACAATACCAAGAAATAGAAGTAGCAACGCATCGAATCGCTGACTTCAATGTTCTATTGAATCTTTCTACTAGGCTATTGGATTGTGGGTGCCATGGAGTTGTATGGTGATGCTGTATCCCAAATAATCTGCATAACTGTTTGAAAAATTGGGATTCAAATTGTCGAACTTGATCTGTAGTGACGATCTGCGGGATACCAAACCGTGCAATCCAATGTTGAATAAATGTGTGTGTTATTTTCTCAGCGGAGATGGTTTTTAATGTAATAACTTCTGGCCAACGAGAAAATATGTCGATTATAATTAAACAATGCTTATAACCGTGAGAGACAAGAAGTGGTCCTATAATATCCACATTTACATGAAAAAAAACGATATTTTCTGGTTAGAAATGGTGTAGGTGGGACATCGTACAATTTTACGTTACAATATTACATTGGCATATTTGACATAGTCTGGTCCAAGCAGTTCAATCCCGTTTCACGTAAGGACATACAAACCTCTCTGTGACCAGTTTCACGGTATTTCATATTCCAGGATGAGCCATATTGTGTATCATGTTAAATACAGTACGCCTATATGATGCTGGTATATATGGTCGAGATTGCGATGAACTGTTATCACACCATACTAAAATATTGGAACCTGGAATACGCATACGTTGCAATTGCAGTGATGATGTTGTAGAGGTGCGTGATGAATGTAATTCTTCATCGTCCTCTTGTTATGTGGGTAGATGCTGATAATTAAAAAAATGGGCAAATAATTGCATCAACATCAATATTACGACGTTAAAGAGAGTCAGCTAGTACGTCATTTTCTTGGGCTTTGTGAATGTACGGGGATTTGTGTATAAGCCTTCACCAAATCTTAAGTTGAAAAAATTGTACCACCTGCAATTTGTGAATTGCAATCGTAGATATGTCTAACATGGTATCTATCAGGTATGGTTCTGGCATTAAGTAAATTATAGTCCGCACAAGGTCTCCTTCATTATTTTTCTTTTTAACCATGTGCAAAGGTGAAGCCCATGGATTATCGGATCTGCGTAATTGCCTTGTTGTCGCACGGCTTCAAACTCTTAATTGTGTTTCGCGAAATTTATCTGGTGCCAATCGTCGTGGTGTACAGTGCACTGGTGGGCCAGGAGTTGTAACAAAATGAACTGTATCATGTTTTGTGACACGCGTCATGCAAGATGGCTGGATTAACGTCTGAAAATCGTTTAGTAATTGCTGTATTTTGTTATCATCAGTTTGTAGAACTTTAACGCTGGTTATACGTGGTTATACGTGTGCATTTAATAAATGAATCTTAACGTTGATCGATTAATGTACAGGAAGTACAATTTGGCAATAACCTGTAATAATTTAAGAAGTCGGAGCTGATATAGGAATATCTACGTCACAAATAATAAATTGCCATGGAAAAGAACGACGAAAGCCAATTTGTAATGACAGTGAATTTTACCTCAAAGTTGAGAGTGATGATCTGTTTGCTGCTTTTAATTTAAAGTTTGTTGACAGCAATTTACGTAAGATGTCTTTTTCTAAGGAAACATGAAACACCCGAACCAGTGTCGATTAAGAAATACATTCTGGTCGTATTATCAAAAATAAAGAGTTGAGGGCCTGGGAGTAAACAATCATTCACCGTCGTAAAAGATTGTTTAACTAGTTTTTTTTCAAATTTACACGGTTCATTGCATTGTGGGCGTTCTTTCCGTAAGTCAAAGGATAATAAAAAATTGTTGATCACTATTGGCAACATTAGATGTGTTATTTCTTAGTAACGAATAATTTGTTCTCCTGTTATTATTATTATAACATTCGGTCAATTTGTTGACTTGCTTAGATAATTCACTTAATTTTGGTATCTAATTTCTCTACAGAAATTACTCGAGTTAAATTCGTGATTTTCTCCTCCGCATTTACATAAATATCCGCAGAATGTAATACATATACGGAAGGTGTTGGATTTAAAACATCTATGATTCTATCAGATATTTCTACTGACTGAGAGTCACGTTAGTTTGGCATTGCAAAATGGCTTGTAAAGTTGTTGGGAAATTGATCGTAAGAAATCGTTCTTCATATTCAGATCCCCTAATAAAGATCGAAGATGATGTACAAATTACGAGGGCTTTCTGTCTCTCAATTCTTCGTCTGATATAAGTAAGCGAATCCTATCTTCCTGAGAAGCAGATAGTCAGTTTATAAACTCTCGCTTTAGTGCCTCGTATTTTTCAGTGCGGGGATGATCCATTATAATATCCTGGACGTCTTGTGCAATGCGAACGTTTAGACAAGTAATTACGTAATGAAATTTTTTAGTATCATTTTTAATTTTAGAGAAGCTAAATTGCCTTTCGGCTTGCGCAAACCATAAACTGGGTCTGGTTTCCCAAAATGGATGAAGAGAAGACGCATTTGTTGAGGTAGCGGCTACATACCTTGAAAAATCATCTGTTGCTTCTTTGTCCATAGTGAATATATGAAGTTAATCTTCAACGTTGATGTGCTTTCGTCTCGTTTTAGTTTCAACAAAACTCAAGAACTTCTGTATTAGATTCTTTTAACTATGCAATATTAACAATAGTATTACAAACTTGGTATACCCTTGTTGTTACAGACTTAAGACTTCCACTTCACCTCCGGATAGTGCGTTAATCTTGGTTTCTGAAAAATAAGTAACTACTGAACATTTTATATGTACACATGGAAATGAGTGTTAATTATTGATATGAGGTAAATATTTATCAAACAGCTCCATTGTATTGAAGCATCTGTACGTCCACTATTATTTACAGTTGACTCTTAATTAAACCACATTTAATATCCAGCAATTAAGTGGAAATCTTATCACTGAATACTACACAAATTAAATCTTCACACTTACTACATGCAGACAAAAATCGGAAAACCGAAAACGTGCGACGAACAGTATTATTTATTTATTTGTCAGAAAAACAGTAAAAACTGTATATGACGTGTGGGGAAACAGATATATCTGCGCATATTAACGACCAAGATGGGATTAACTCCTGATCCGGATGTGATTCGCCGGACAGCGACTAATCAATTTGCGAATCAAAGGAGATACGAGTCAGAAATGTTGATTCACGCGTATGGTGAAATACACGAGATCATCTTAGGTTGTCTCGAATCAACTTATCTTTTGGTTTCGGGTTGGTGAAAAAGTGGCCCCTGTCAAAGGAGCTTCGACTGAGAAAATCATTCAGTCACGCACATCCTTGAACCTTTGCACTCCTTCGATAGACATTAGGTATCCGCTACCCAAATAAAATTTGTAACACACTTGAAGATCGGTGCTAGAAATAGGTGAAGTCTTAAAATGAGCTTTGCAAGGAGTGGTTGCACTACCGCATCTCAGCGATAATAGCCCTGGACTGTGCCTTGTTTTCGAAAAACGTTTTTACTCCAACCTTAGCGTTTTGAAAAAAGTTTATAAAGGTTACTGATCTTTAAAGAATTCTTAAATTTATTTACATTGTTTACACATTACAGTACATTGGTGAAAATATACATTGATTAAGTTATGGTTGTTTTTACGTTCTCGCTGCGGAGCAGAGAAAGTGTGTGTTACCCTGCGCATAGAAACGGCAAATTTTCGGCAGAAAAACACATAGCCGGACCCTGGTAACAAGAAACTGGATAAATCCAGTTGCTAAATTTGAAAAAAACATTCTCAGACACGTAATTTGTCTGCCTGTGCGTCAGTCCGTCTGTGTGTGTGTGTGTGTGTGTGTGTGAACAACGCTAGCGGCTAACCATTCAGCCAATTTTCTCCAAAATTGATATTCCCCTGTCGATCTGGGTGATGTCGCGGCCCTTTGAATTTGAAACTGATATTTTAATTTTTGGGGTATTTTACATGAATCCCCTCGGACATTTTCAAAATTTCAAACCGTCCAACCAAAAATAAGACATGAAGTTGTAAAAGATAAAATATTTAAAATAAGTACATGTAAATGGTTGTATTTAAAATTCCCGCCTATATTGTGATGCCAGCTGGTCTCTCAAGCTCATTGGCTGATGTCGGATACAATGAGCAAGAGCCCCCCCCCGCTAATTACCGGCATCCGGTTCAAGATTGGTAATCAATCTCGACATCACTCCGACAGTGAACATCAGTATCGCTGTTCGACATCCGTTCCTCTACAAAAACATGTCTGGAATGGAGAAAACACATGCGTATTCATATCTGTGATCCAACTTGAAAGTACAGTTTGCCAAAAGAGCTCGTCGCAGAGAAATGTATTTAATTACGCACATCAGGTTCAACAACGTTAATGAATCTCGACACCACTGTCTTATGTGAAACCGGTATACAAGTATACAGTGTTTGAAAGCACATTAGTTGTTGGACATAGTTATTACCTGAGCTACAAAAATGTTTAATAGAAAAGTGTTTTAAAGCCTATGCGGGTCCACATTGGTGAGTGAAATCGAAAATGCTATTCGTCAAAAGAGATTTGGACAGAGAAGTTGATTTAGTTATGCACATTCAGACAAAAAGGGTGATAAAACTCTATAACACTTCGACTGCGAAAGTGCTACACACTGCGATTGAACGCACATGCACATCGACATGGACTTTTTACTTCTTTTCTTCATCGCCGGAATAGTGTATTGGGCACAGAGAAAGCGATTTACATTAAGGCAAATGCGTGTCCACTTTGGTGATTTAACTCGAAAATGCTGTTCGTCAAAAGAGATTTGGACAAAGAACTTGATTTAGTTACGCACATCTAGACCAAAAGCGGGATAGACCTCTATAACACTTCGACTGCCAAAGTACTATATACTATTTACTGTGATTTAATGCACATGCACATCGACATGGACGTTTTACTTCTTTTCCTCATCGTCGGAATAGTGTATTTGGCACAGAGAAAGCGATTTTAAGCACATGCGCGTCCACATTGGTGATTGAACTCGAAAATGCTGTTTATCGAAAGAGATTTGGGTAAAGAAATTGATTAAGTTACGCACATCCAGACCAAAGGTGTGATAGACCTCTATAACACACTGCCAAGTACGAAACAGTGATTTTAAGAACGGGGATATTGACATGGGACGTGTGAACTCTTTTCTTCATCGCCGAAATAGGAATTTTGTTCCTATAAAGCGATTGAAAGCACATGCGCGTCCACACTGGTGATTGAACTCGAAAATGCTGTTAGTCGCAAGAGATTTGGGCAGGGAAGTTCATTTAGTTACATCCAGACCGAAAGGAGTGACAGACCTCTATAACACTTCGGCTGCCAAGTGCTAAACACAGTGATTTTAAGAATACGCTTATTGACGTGGACATTTTACTTTTCGTCATCGTCGGGATAGGAATTTTACAAAATACTACAATAATATCCTCACTAGTCTGTCAACTAAAATTCTATTTGCCTAAAGGAATTCGAGAAAGTTGATGACTTAGTGTTTATTGATGCCTAACCGGTTCCAATGTTATGGTACTCTACGATAGCACCGTGCGTGCCAAAACACTCTACACATAGTATATGTTGATTTAAATCACACGTATTACCACATTAACCTTCCATTAGGAGTGCCTATTTGAGGCGTCCCTATTTGAGCGGGCGCGTAGGAGCACTCTATGCTGCCTCGAGAAAATAGTATTTTGCATCCTCAAAACTTCTATTATTTAGTTGAAGAAGGAAGTATAAAAACTCACAACTATTTATTACATTTTTAATGTTAATACATTTTATAAATCACAGAAATATGGGTATTTTTAGGTGTAGAATAATAAAAACACTGTTTAAGAAAACCATATAAAACAAAATATAACAAAGAAAAACTAACTAGAAAATTGTTATTAAATAGACAAATTAATTAAATGAAACAGTTACTGTCCTTAAATTTTAGAAAAGCATCAATTGGTTTTGATGAAGCTGTTTCCAGTAACTCAAGAAGGTGCCTGATTTCTTCGTCTGTTTCATCCTTTCAGCAAAGTAAAACAAAAATAAGACTACAAGTAATAGGAAAAAATCCACAAAAAACAGCTTTCGACATCTTTGGTTTTGTGATCAGTGATCGAAAATACTTATAAACGAACAATCTGAATAAGTAAAATATTCGTTTGGAATACTAAAAATACTGTGGCGAGCCACCATTACTCCACACCGAAGGTTAGCGGTTTGCATCGGAAAGCATAACATTTCTGCGGCATTACCTCCAAAAAGTGCTTCCGCATGCAAACGAGGGCCAATACATACGGGCCTCGCGAAGCCAGGAGAAGCAGACAGGACCATGTGAATCACAGGCGAGTCCCATGCGAGTGACATGCGAATCAGAGGCGTACGTGAGAACCGTGAACGACCTGCACCAGTACACCAAGAACGCTCTTCCATATGACTCGTTCGCAAAGCTCCGCCGCCGCTGATGTCTTCGCCGCGCCTGTACCACGAAGTGATGGGGTAAGAGGCCGCCACGTCTGAGCTGGACTTCCTGTACATTCCCTCATCTAGTCTATCGTTCCCCCCTTCTCTCTCTCTCTCTTCATGTAACCGTAATAAATGGTGCATTGTTTGGAACAAGACTTCTTTTTGAGGAAACTGCCCTCCCTTCCCCCATCTCAATAAAATCCTCCAGATCAACCACAGTACTCCAAAGTGACGCGCTGCCTCAGGAATACGCTGGAACCAGTCAGCTCTGAGGGTGGCACGTCACAATACTTACACGAGTGGGCGCGGTAGAGCTTGGAGTGCTGCAGTCAGCATTTTTTTTTTTAAATCGTCTTTACGACTGATTGGGAGAAGGCAACGGAACGGAGTTTTTCGAATTTCGTTTAGAATCTTGCGAAGTGAGAATACTGAAGCTCTCTTTAGAACAATAAAAGCACAAAGGCAGCACGGAGTGCTGCCTCGCGCCCGCCGGAGGTTAAGCAAATCCAGATTCAAAACTGTAATCAACCTTGAAAGTTAAGCGAAACCGAATGCAGAACGAAAGATTCCCTCCGACTCCCAAACGCTTAACACTGATAATGTGGTTTAAGGAATATGCCCGCACATATATCACAGCGTTCGCCCTCATCATTGATTTCAGTGTAAATAATTTTGCAACTTCTATTAGAGATTTTAGGCACATACAATTCCACATGGACAATGAAAATACCTTTTCTGACTTGAGAACTTTGCACAATGAAATTGATTTAATTACGCAAATGTTGATTTAGAATGATAATCGACATAGAGTGACGAACTAAAGAACCCAGCCGTATGAACACAAACACTAAGACAAAATGTATTAAATATTATGTTTGTGCTTTAGTTTACGGTGGCGGAGGTAAATAAACAAAACCGGAGAAAATGAATGCTCTCAGTACAGAAACATAGTCTACATCGGGGAGAGAGAATCAAAGCCCCTTATAAAAAAGAAACGTTATCTGTAGGTGGTGTAATTTATAACCAGGCGAAGCAGTCGCCCATTTCGATTGCTGGCAGTCGAACCGAACACATCACATCTGGTACGTTGCAAATTATTATTAGATCATGACGCGTGGGAAACGGTGTCATAATATATTAGATAGAATATACATTGAACATATGAGAGGAATAAGCTCGCTTAAATTACTATCGTTGTGGAAAAAACTAAAGAAAAAATGAGATAATGTTAACGTCATACACTTTTGTGGAATGAACAGAAACGGTCATGTATATGCGAACACAACTTAGATGCGGGAATAGCTCGTAACTATATCATCCCTTGAACATTTCATTTATGAACATTAGAATGTGACGCGATTAGGCGCCCCGCTTCAGGCCAAGATTAGGGATGCATCGCGTACGCGTATCAATGTATTGACAATTATCTGACGACATAATTCGAGAAAGTCGCGATTGACGGGCAATAATTGGACAGAATCGCGATTAGACATGTTCTTTAGCGACTAACACCGCATATTATCGCGTTGAGCAGGGCGTTTCTTTATCCGAATTCATCCGAGAAGGTCCTGAATACGTGCGAAGATACGAAGTAAGCAACGAACATTTAAACTGCTTTGTACAAAGAATGATAATGTTCGGAAATTATATTTAACTAGCTGAACTACCCGGCGTTGCCCAGGCATTTATTACAGTAAATATTTAGCCAGGAAGAGGAATTCCATTTATTCATGCCATGGAGTGGGGCCTACTTCTCTCGCATTGTATATCTGCCCCGCCAAGCTATCTCATGTCTTTCCCCCTATTTGGAAATTTCCGGTGTGCCTCGTTCACTTTCTTACTAAAGAAAGTTTACATTTTTTAATTGGGAGTTTCAGCTCCCAAAACATTCCTTACTTTAAAAATAAAAACAATAAACTAATCTAAACTGTTTAATACAAAATACTCGAAAAATACTTGTACACTCACATATATTCTTTTTGTGGAGTTTTATATCCCACCCCCGGTGGCTTATTGGTTAGCGTGCTCGCTTTCCACGAAACAACCCCGAACTCGACTCCGGTCGGGTAAATTAGAAACTGTGCGCTTTCCTCACAAATGCTTCAGTATCGATTGCTGTGTGACGATGAGAAAGCCCATCCTAAGGTTAAGAAGAGCGGTGTATACGGTAAAGGGATGTCCTCGTGCTAACCACTCGAACACCCGTGGCCGAGAGGCTGTGTCACCGCCGGTCAGCTAAGGCCGTAGCAGGCTGTCGAGCCAAAGGACGGGAGTTTTATATATTATACCAATACTTTCAATAAATTGCCAAATTGTAAAACTACAAAATTTTTATATTTTTTGCTTCTATAGTATTTATAAAGAAAGATTAAAAATGTATCTGCTGCCAACTCGTGACCTTGAAAGGACTTACTGTTTTCAGCAGAGTATACAAAGCATTCGAGAGTTCTCGCATGGGTACGCTAGACAGATCCGGACAAATAGATATAGATGTCGTAACGTATTTGATGAATCATAATCATAAAAGTAAATGAAAATATCTATGCTGAAATGTAATTGCGAGATTCTATAATTATTTTGAAGATGACAGAAATATGTATGTTTAAAGATGTTTGTGCTTGTAACATAACAGCAATACTGATCCACCAACCTGTACATTATATATGCACAATAAATTGACAATGTACTGAACCACCTAACAAAACACTATTAGCTTCGTTATTTGATTTGAAGTGCTAGATACTATGGATCTTGAAATTAAATTATTGAAACCAAGGAGTCCCAGAATTTTGTTATTAGATTAGACACAAATATTTTAGATAAATTAATTTTTGCCAGTTTATAGACAAATTAGATGAATTCATTCACTGGGAGCAACTGACATGCGAAACAACAGCAAGATTAGTCTTAATATGTAAAAGGACCATTACTTAATTACATACCACTGTAATAGTCCCCTGCCCGTATTGAAGAAAAATGTTCAACAGAGTTGACCAAAACATACAAACATTTTCCATTTTACCAATTTGAACATGAGGTATGTGTAAATAGTCAAATCGAGAGTCCGAAACGAAAAGCTGCCCTGCTTCCTAGAGAATTATTCACATTTGCTTTCTTTACTGTGTTGTTTTCGATGGTGCATGTTCTTCAGCAAGTCGCTCTTGCTTCTGAGTAAGCGATTCCGAATTTTCATAGGCTGCCCATCTCTTAGTATTTGTATTCGGTTTTGACAACTGTAACTTTCGTTACGGCATTGTTTCAAACAATTCAATTTTCACAAATACTGTAAAAGAAGAGGTTGTTTAGAAAATATACGATACCTGTATACGATATCTACATATTGTACATTGTACATTACAGTATATTTTTGTACTTTTAACTCTCTAAATACTTTAAAACTCACGTGTTTTCTTGCCACAATTTGTGTACCAAACGGACTGAGGACAATGTTTGTACATTGACGTTATTTACTACTTTCAGTAGGGATTTCGTTCAAATGTTCCACCAACGTTCAAAACAAGGAAATCACCAACGGATCACTCACGGACTTTACATAGCCAACCCCAATGAATTTCGTAAAGTACAAACGTTTCATCAATATTAGTTCAGTAGATTCAGAGATTATCGCGCTGTAAGTCAGTGCAGTTCTGTCTTTATATATTAGTATAGATAAAAAGTGAGCTCACTCTGCAATATTATTAATGAACTGTCCAATTTTTTTAATTGTACATTTAGCACGCAATATTCCGCAGAAACTTAAAATATTCAAAAAACTGTACATCACCTTAAAGAAAGAACTCACTTTGGAAACAAATTTTGTTTTAAGGAAAGAATGATTATGATCGGAAATTATATTTAATAAAAAGTGAGCTCACTCTGCAATTTTATTAATGAATATTACATTGTTATTTGAAAAAGGGCTTGTAATTTATCTAAAGTTGTAACCCCACAAAGAATTCCTTTAGTGGAACAGAAACTTCCAGAAACCGTTGATTCATTAGGAGTGCCGGTCTGCATACTACCAGGTGAGCTATAATCCCTCGTATGTCGATACCCACAGGTAAAGAAATATTTAAGAAGATAAATATTATTAAAACCAGACATTAATATCGTATTATTATGATAAGAGGAAATTACGAATAATAAAATAGATACATTGCAGAACAGGGCAATTGAATGTATAAAAAGAACTGAATATAAATCTTAGTATTGTCATTTGCGAACTTACGAGCAGATCAAATTAAATATTCAACAGAAGTTTTGGTTGAATATAGTTTCGTTTCAATAGTCAATACTCGACTGTAAATATTCTGTACACCGATAATGTTTTTTAAAAAACATGCGTTCCATATGTTTTTATACCTCGTCTATGTGCCGTCGGAAAAACGAGATTTTCTCTGAGAGAGCGATTTGAAAAGCACCTACGTAGCACGTTCGATCAAATAAATTGAGTTAATTAAGAAAATCTCGATTTAAAACTAACGAACTACACTACTCTCCGATGTCAAAACGTTATCATCGACAGCATGGTTTAAAGGATATGCGTACCCTCATCAGCGTTCCTTCGTTCCGCGACACTGCCTTCGGACCAAAGAGTTTTGCAAAGACAAAGCGAATCTACGCAAATGCGTAGCCACATTGGTCATCGATATCGAAAATACTTTTTCTGCTTAAATAACGTCCGACAAATAAATTAGTGAACCAAATACGAATTAGGAGCAGAAATGCTTCGAAAACGCGTTGACGGCCAAAATACTATACACCAATATTGTGGGCAACAAATCAGGTTATCAATTGCAGAAAGGAAAGGATCCAATGTTAATTAAAGAACAGGCGTACATACAGTGTGATTCGTGTATCAATGTTCCATCTCATCACTGTACCTTCAAACCAAAGAATTTTGCCAACCTCTCTCTTTAGAGAAAGCAATTTTAGCCTCTGTCGATGACCATCATGCGTATTCACATAGGTGATTTTCTTGAAAATGAAAGAAAAATGCCTTTCCTGAATGAACTATTCATAAAGAAATAGATTTCATTATGCAATGTAGATTTAGAGCAGCAGATAACCACAATATACTCTTACAACCAAAATGTTATTCATAAATTTGGTGGTAAAAAAAAGGAACTGCCTCCATGAGTTCGACCCCATCCCTGCACTTTCGAAAGAAAAGTTTTGCGTTGAGAAGACAGAATGCGTCCCGATAGGAAACCATATGCGTCCCCATTGGAAATCAAATTTGACAAATGCCTCTTTCTGACTAAAAGACTTGGAACAAAAAATTACAATCGGGCCAGAGTTTTTGCAAAGAACGATTGCAGAGAACGATTATAGGCTCGTGCATATCGACATTGGTGCTCTGTATCGAAAATAAATTTCTGCTTACAAAACGTCCGACTAAAAATGGTATGCAAATACGGATTCAAAACGGATATCTTCCTTGAAATCTCGCCAAAGGCTATTTAGGCAAAGTTATTACTGGACAACCAGACCAGATAATAATGACAAAATACAAATTGCCAAGAGCTTCATAAAAAATAAAATGAACTATTTACTACAGAATTGTTTCGAAAATGCCACTTCACTTACGCTCTTTTTATATTTATTAGTTGGCTCACAATTCTTATTTCGTAATCGTAAATTTACTGTGGCAAGCCACCATTACTCCACACCGAAGCTTAGCGGCTTGCATCGGCAAGCATAACATCTCGGCGGCGCAACCTCCAGAAAGTGCTGCCGCATGCAAGCGGGGGCCAATATATACGGGCCCCGAGGAGCCAGGAGGACATTGGGAGTCAGAGGCGTACGTGAGAACCGTGAACGACCTGCACCAGGACACCAAGAACGCTCTTCCATGATGACTCGCTCGCAAAGCTCCGCCGCCGCTGATGTCTTCGCCGCGCCTGTACCACGAAGTGATGTGGTAAGAGGCCGCCACGTCTGAGCTCGACTTCCTATACATTCCCTTATCTGATTTATCGTTTCCCCCCCCTCTCTCTCTCTTTTTCATGCAACAGTAATAAATGGTGCATTGTTTGGAACAAGACTTCTTTTTGAGGAAACTGCCCTCCCTTCCCCCATCTCGATAAAAATCCTCCAGATTAACCACAGTACTCCAAAGTGACGCGCTGCCTCAGGAATTCGCTGGAATCAGCCAGCTCCGAGGGTGGCACGTCACATTACTCTTAACTCCAACAAAGAGTAGGTCGCTGAAAATCAGCACCTTCTCCTACCAATTGTTCACGAAAATAATTTGGAAGGCATCAAATAGGTATCAGTTTTTGATTCGAGTTTAAGCAAAGTAGACGGGGACGGGTTGGATGGAAGTTTCGAAGCTTAGGTCAGCCTCGAACCAGAATTTTCCGGTTTATTAGGTCTCAGCGCTAGCCATGTCCCACAGGACCCTATATATTAATTTATCGAACATATGAGTATCGTATTTTCTCGTACGTGTGCACAAGTGTTTTGTAATTCGCCCCTGCAACGTGTGTCGAATCAGCAATTAAGAGATTTATCTTGACAAGCACGGTTCTTCCTCCAGTATACCTATGTCGATGGATTTGTTGACAGTCCGTCCACTGGGACAAGTTTTTTGTCAAACGACAGAATTTAACCAACCCTGAGTGGTCATCAATCAAAACCAATTATTTGTCAAAACCTATTTTAAATCTTTGGTGAGATATTTAAACACACACACAAATTTTTCCGTTGATTTCATTCCCGACGTAGATATTTGAATTCTTTGGTTATGCAAAGTTAATCGATGCATATTCGCTCCCATTTAAACGTCTAACACATATAGCACATGTGTATCCTCATTAAAATTCGATCTCGTGTATACCTTTCAGGTTTATGAGCATCCCACAAAACATAAGGAAATCCTATAAAAAAAGAAAAGTTCTTTAGAGAACTCGGGCAGCGTGAAACTCTGTACACTGATAATATTATTGGACAACCAGACTGGATATCAACACCGACAAAAGAAAAAAATGTATTGGACAAACGGACCGGATATATACACAGACAAAAGAAAAAAATACCGAATCAAAAAGAGCTTTTCGAAAACACAATAATTTCAAGAAATATCGTGCTAAAACTGCTCTATTATGTCGCTGCTACGTGTGTCGAATTAGAAATACAGTAATTTACCCCGGCAAGCGCGTTTACTCCACCCCTCATCGTGCGCCAGCGACGGACTTTGATCGTCCGTCCACTGTGAAATGTCTTTTAGCCGACAAGTGAGATAATTTAATACACGTTCATCGATCTTAACATATTTTGAATTGAGAGCATTGCGTTTGAAAATGTATTCAGTCCCTCAGTGGTGGTCTATTGGAATAGGCGATTTTCCTCGGCAAACGCATTTACTCCACCCACAGAGTGCACCAACGACGGTCTTCGTTTATCGTCCGTCCACAGTGAATTGCGAAATGTTTTCGCTGGCAAGTGAAAGAATTTAACACAGCTTCATCGATATTAACTGAAATTGACAGCATTGCGTTTAAAAATGTATTCAGTCCCTCAGTGGTGATCGATCGGAATAGGTGTTTTACTTCGGAGAGCGCATTTGCTGCTGCGAAGAGCAGGCCCACAATGGAATTTGTTGATCGTCCGTCCACAGTGAAATATATTTTCGCCGAAAAGTGAGAAAATTTTACAGGTTCATCGACCTTAACTTAACTGGAATTGACAGCATTGCGCTTAAAAATGTATTCAATTCCTCAGTAGTGATCGATCGGAATAGGTGATTTACCTCGGCAAGCGCATTGGCAGCTAGCAAGAGTGCAACTACGATGGAATTCGTTGATCGTCCGTCCACAGTGAAATGCCTTTTCGCCGACAAGTGAGAAAATTTAACACCGGTTCATAGATCGTAGCTTAATTAGAATTGACAGAATTGCGTTTAAAAATGTATTCAGTCCCTCAGTGGTGATCGTTTTTGAATAGGTGATTTACCTGGGCAAGCACATTTGCTCCAGCCAGAGTGAACCAGCGATAGACTTCGTTGATCGTTCGTCCACAGTGAAGTGACGTTTCGCCGACAAGTGAGAGCATTTAACACAGATTCATCGATCTTAACATAATTATAATTGAGAGCATTGCGTTTGAAAATGTATTCAATTCCTCAGTGGTGATCGATCGGCATAGGTGATTTACCTCGGCAAGCGCTTTTGCTGCTACGAAGAGTGAGGCAACGATGGACTTCGTTGATCGTCCGTCCACAGTGAAATGACGTTTCACCGACAAGTGAGAGCATTTAACACAGATTCATCGATCTTAACATAATTATAATTGAGAGCATTGCGTTTGAAAATGTATTCAATTCCTCAGTGGTGATCGATCGGCATAGATGATTTACCTCGGCAAGCGCTTTTGCAGCTAGCAACAGGGCAACTACGATGGAATTCGTTGATCGTCCGTTCACAGTGAAATGCCTTTTCGCCGACAAGTGAGAAAATTTAACACCGGTTCATAGATCGTAGCTTAATTGGAATTGACAGAATTGCGTTTAAAAATGTATTCAGTCCCTCAGTGGTGATCGTTTTTGAATAGGTGATTTACCTCGGCAAGCACATTTGCTCCAGCCAGAGTGAACCAGCGATAGACTTCGTTGATCGTTCGTCCACAGTGAAGTGACGTTTCGCCGACAAGTGAGAGCATTTAACACAGATTCATCGATCTTAACATAATTATAATTGAGAGCATTGCGTTTGAAAATGTATTCAATTCCTCAGTGGTGATCGATCGGCATAGGTGATTTACCTCGGCAAGCGCTTTTGCTGCTACGAAGAGTGAGGCAACGATGGACTTCGTTGATCGTCCGTCCACAGTGAAATGACGTTTCACCGACAAGTGAGAGCATTTAACACAGATTCATCGATCTTAACATAATTATAATTGAGAGCATTGCGTTTGAAAATGTATTCAATTCCTCAGTGGTGATCGATCGGCATAGATGATTTACCTCGGCAAGCGCTTTTGCAGCTAGCAACAGGGCAACTACGATGGAATTCGTTGATCGTCCGTCCACAGTGAAATGCCTTTTCTCCGACAAGTGAGAAAATTTAACACCGGTTCATAGATCGTAGCTTAATTGGAATTGACAGAATTGCGTTTAAAAATGTATTCAGTCCCTCAGTGGTGATCGTTTTTGAATAGGTGATTTACCTCGGCAAGCACATTTGCTCCAGCCAGAGTGAACCAGCGATGGACTTCGTTGATCGTCCGCCCACAGTGAAATGACTTTTCACCGACAAGTGAGAGCATTTAACACAGATTCATCGATCTTAAATATTTAAATCCTCTTGTGGTTCAAAGTTAGTCGACGCATATTTGCTTACTTTTAAACGTCTAACACATACAGCACACGTGTTCCCGTATTAGAATTCGATCTCGGATATACCTTATCAGCTTCATGAGCAACCCACAAAACAGTAAGGAAATCCTGAATCAGATAGGAAAGCGCCTTTGGAAACTTGGAAACCGCGAAACTCTGTACATTGATAATATTGTTGGGCAACCCGAGCGGGTATCAACACCGATCAAACAAAAATTTTCCAAAGAGCCTTACTCAAATAGAATGATTTCAAGAGAATGCGTGCCAACTTCATTGCTCTAATTAGTCGCTGCCCCATGTGTCGAATTAGGAATACAGTGATTTACCACTGGAAGCAAATTTACTCCACCCTTCATCGTGCACCAGCGATAGACATCGTTCATGGTCCGTCTACTGTGAACATTTTTTAACCGCCAATTAACACATAGGTTCATGGATCTTAACATAATTGGAATAGAGAGCATTAATCTTGGAAAGTTATGCAGACCCTGAGTTGTGATCATTCGGACCCAATCTTTTGCCAAGAACGTATTTCAAAGATTAGGTGAGGTACTTTATTCCACCGACATATTTTTCCGTTGAATACATGCTCGACGTAGGTATTTAAATTCTCTGATTATACTAAGTTAGTCGATGCATATTTGTTCCCATTTAAAAGCCTACCACAGGGGTACCCAACTTGCAATGCTTCAAGGGTCACAACGAAAACCTTTAATATGTTTGCAGGCCATATTTCCAGACTTGATGCGGATTCCATGGTATAACGGTCAGCGTCAAGATTGCGGGTTCAAACCCGATCAAATCCGTGGATTTTTAAGGGCGAAAAAATTCTTCGTACGCCTTCCTTTGGAGGGGAAGTTAAGCTGAGTTAGTAGATTTACTGCATGTATAAGATCCTCAAGCCTAAAATCTGAGCTAAGTTCAAAATCGAGATAATACTCGTACCTTTTTTCCCCGCTAGGTGAAAGGAGCGTAGCGAAATTTGCGTGGTCAGACCGAAGAGCTGGCCTGATGGCCCGAGTCTCGCCAAGTAAAATAAGGCATTAACTACACTGTCAGAAATTTCCCCTTTACTTTAATGTAAAAGTACATTAAAGTATCATGTACGTAAATGAAATTTAATGTACACATATTGTAGTGCACATTAATGCACACCTCCATTACATATTAAATTAGGAGGAATGAAAAATTTCATAAATGATTTGGATAAACTTTCCGATAGGTTCTTGTATTTGAAATAAAAATTTTCCAAAGTAATTGTTGCTAAACTGAAAGAAGGAATGTTTTTACGATCACAAATGCGATCATTAATGCCCGATGAACTGTTAAATCTACTGGATAAAGCTGCCTGACTATCCTTCAAAAATGTATATTGCAATTTCCTTGGAAACTATAAAGCAAAATACTATGGGAGATATAGTGCGATTATTCTAACTCTGGCCGTCAAGCCCCTACGGCCACGATCACATGGCATTTCGCGTCTTTCCACGTCGTACCGCTAGAAGTCGTATGATCGCAAGCACTGCTCAATAAGGTGGCGATCATGCGATGTCTGGCGGCGACAGAGAAATACCCTGACATATTCCATAGTGAACACAGGCCTTGAGGGGCAAAGTTAGAAAAAGCGCAGTAGAGTTTCTGACCATCTGAATTCTTATAAAGCTATGGGATGTAGCATGGTTTCGAAAAATCTTCGACTTCTTAGACTCTGACTTCGACTTCCTCCCGGAAAATCTTCGACTTCCTCCCAGAGTGCGGTGGGCGTTTTCACCAGTAAATGTCTTCCATGGAAAGCAGGTACTAATGCAAAGGCAGTTCTAATACGTTGACTGACTACTGTTGAACCAAGAAGAGAGGTGTTCCAAATACAGACTATCCCCGAAAATAATCTTTACTACTTTCTAGGTAGAGAAAGAGTCATCAGAATGTAAATCACGAAGAGTAGAATACCATTTTGATTTGGATAGCTAGTTACTGATTTTATTACAAATTATAAAAGCGCAAATTAATATCACACAAAACTTCTGCCTGATGAAGGAAAACTGAAATGATATTTGAATTCAGTATGAAAAATACTTACAGAATCTGTTATTTTCATTCTTCAGGAAGTAAAAAAGTTTTTTTTTTGTAAACTAGTGTAATCTTTCGCGGGCATCAAGAAATGGCACTGCCGGCTGCCTTCAGTTGGGGCAACACGAAATGGCACATGCGGGCCGCCGGTCTCCTGGTGTAACACATAGAGCATAATGTGTAACCACATTAAACATCGATGTTGGATATATCTTTTCTGCTTCCAAGAGCGTGACGTACACACACACACACATACACACAAAGCCTCATAGGCAACGGAAAGCGATCTAGCAAACCAGGGACGGCCAAAAACTGTATGCTGAAATATTATTGGGCAAATGGACCGGATGTCAACCCAGGCAAAACCCCAAAATATTTGCCAAAGGGCTTTACCCAAATACAATGATTTAAAGAAAATGCATGTCAACAACAGTGCTCTAACACTGTCGCTGCTCAGTGTGTAAATTTACCAATTCAGTGATTTAGTTCGTCAAACGCATTTACTCCACCCAGAGAGTGCACCAGCATTTGACTTCAATGATCATCCATCCACTTAATTTTATTTCGCCGACAAGTGAGGGAATTTAACACACGTTCATCGAGCATTGCGCTTGAAAATGTATGCAGACCCTCATTGGTGAGCAATTGGAATGATTTACCATGGCAAGCGCTTTTGGTAATTCCACAATACCCTTCGGCGATGGACTTCGTTGATCGTCCGTCCAATGCATAATGATTTTTTACCGACAACTGAGAGAATTGAACACAGGTTAATCAATCTTAACATAAGTGAAATTCAAAGCATTACGCTTGGAAATTCATGCGGTCCTTCAGTGGTGATCAACTGGAAGCAGTCTTCTAAGGAATGTTAAAGCTTAGGTGAGTTATTTCATTTCACACGCATTTCTTTCCGTAGGTAATTCATTTCTCTTGTTCTACGTAGTTACATGATGCATAGGCGTTCCCATTTAATGTAAAACTCATATATTTTTTAAAGTTAAAATTTTGTGCTTATCCGCCACTGGGTCTTATATGTTATGATAGAGCATAGAGCCATCTGTCAAGGATCTTTGAAACATTATTTTGCCCTAATGGGTGTAGGCTTAATTTCATTAGGATCCGTGCGTCAATCAGTGATGGTAAAGAGGTTTGAGAAGAAGACAGTGGCACGGTGTTTGACCTTTGGGGGAAGATTATTCTAGTTCCAAGCGCCAACATGGGTTACACATAAACTTATTCTATCACAGGTATTTTTTTCTTTAAAATCCTGAAACTAATTGAATGTGGCGTCGCCCACACCGTAAACTATTTTAAGTGAAAATATCTAAATACTTTGCATAGCTTTGTTCAAACACGTTCTTACAGAATCTGGCATTGATAAACAAATTAATCATAGTAGCTGATAATGTACTCCCATTCAAAAATTCCCAACACCTAATGGCCTTGTATGTTACCTCCATACGGAATAAGAACTGGTAATATTGCAATTTCAAAATTGTAGTCGTTGGAGAAAACACATGCAGGTATGTATGATGCAATTAGTTAGATTTTGGTATTGCTATATTGTATATGCGAGTTTTAGAGAAAGGAATAGGCCTACATTTTATACTGATTTCTTCTCGATTCATAGTGTTTCCGTAGTTATTTTGTCAATTTTAAGTGCGGCACAGTTTACTTTTTTAGTGCACGTTAACTATGATGATTTATGCTTGTGTTAGGTCAGTATGTCATTTGTTCCTTTAGTAAAGAGAATGGCTGGAAGGTGTTGGAGGTCACTTTTCTCTTGGTTGATTTCGGCGCCAACCTACACGTTAGTTTTCAGTGATTTCCCCTCCAAGTGCCTCCATCGCAGGGGCGTTGCCCCAGTTCTAACGCCATAAGCGCCTGACTGTTCCCTGATTTATGTGGTAGTGTCGTTCAGGTATGTGTTAGCGTGAGGGAAAGTTATAGGAATGGGAAGTCCCGATCGCACGCAGTCTATAGCTCGTTTGTTAGGGTACTGTTCCGGCATTCACCTGTTGTTGATCGGAGAAATACGGATAACTCTCAATGTGAGCGGCTGACAAATCGAATTGCCCACACTGCGACCTAATTCGACTTAGCAATCCAGCTACAGCTCGACAACTTAGAAAACTAGTGGTGCTAAAACAGCATGTACTTTCTCGTCCGTATTTTCACCCAAAATTATGCGAAAATAATGGAGTTTTCGGAAAATTGTACATGACCTTATTTCAGAATCTATCTTTAAGGAACACATTTCATTAAGGGGGAAACACCTGTCTTTAATATTTTTTTGAGTCGTAAGAAGACTCCGAAAAGATTTTGATTTTTTGCTCTTTTCAAAAAATCAGAGTTATCAACGAACATGAGACCTATAATATTCTCTTAAACTTTCTTCACACTATCCGACAAAAGAATAATAAAAAACATGGGAGTCATTTTTTTGAAAATTTGAAAAATGTCCCAGAGGCTTCGTGTAAAGTATTCAAAATTAAAATATTGATTTCATATTCAAGGAGCCGCGACATCAACCAGATCAGAAATTCAAAATTTGAAGCTCTTTTTCAGAAAATTTTCGAGTTTTCGAAAACTTCATTTGAAGTCATTTGAAGCACTTTAACTCACAAATACAATAGTGTTTACAAGTTGCTGAAAACTTTCAAATTAACGGTGTGAGAGATCTTTTAAAAAAATTACATCTGTTAAGTTTTGAAAGAAATGAAAAATATCCCAACATGAACTCAACGTCATATTAAAGAGTTCAATTAGGTCTATCAGTTCGAAAAGTTTGAAGAAAAAATGTTGAGCCATTTATGAGAAACGGCGTTTGAGCGTTTCTAAAAATATGAAATTTTGAACTAGTTTTCATAGAAAACGGTTGAGTTTTTGAGATACTTCATAGGAAATTATTTAAAGCACACGTACTCATAAATGTAATAATCTGCACAAATCGCCAATATAAATATAAACGATGTGAGAGACAAGTCAAAAAATTATATTTTTGTAACTTTTGAAAAACAAAAGAACAGAGAATTTGATGTTTATGTCATCTCATAGAGTACCAAAAGTTTAATGAAAAAATTTGGAGCCGTTTTTGAGAAAATTTTGAAAATGTCTGTGGGGCTTCATGTAAAGTACAACGAAATTTTGAAGAAAGTTTTTCAAAATCGCGGCGCCTCGAGTGGGACCACATCGAATGGGGAATATTCATTTTGGAAGAAATCGTACTTATGGTTTCGGCGCTACGGTTGTTCACAGACAGTAGGACGGACAGCCTTTTTGAAAATAACCAGTCTTTCGGTATCAAGGGACCCCAAAACGTGTATTCCTATGAAATATCGAAATCGATTTTCCGCAGCAATACATAACTTTCCCTATACTACGTATATTCATGCTACTATGCACGTATATTCCTTCGTATATGACGGGAAAGTAACTAGTGGTGCTACAGAATGACACGGACTTAGTTAGTTTTAATTAGTTTTCTCTTCTTAATTAGTTTTCTATTCCTTTTCGTTTCCGGCTCTCCTTCCAGCCTCGACATATTCTCTTGCCAGCTGCCACCTATCGCAGCCCAAAGTACATTTTTTTACATATTATTAGTTTTTCGGTTTCCTAGTAGTAGAACGGAAATATTATTTTAAGAATATTAAAGAACGGTAAAATCTCGTGACAATTTATTTTAAGGAAACATTTTTATCTTCAGTTTTGTAGTTGAAAGAAGATGCCGAAAAAATCACTTTTGCAATTTTTGAAATTTTGGAGTTGACCGTGAAAATCGGATCTAAGCCACGTTGATATGTGTATTTTACTCTATTCTTACAAGAAATTTAAAAAAAACAATTGGAGATGTTTTTGAGAAATTTGTGACCGGGGGACTTCAAGTAAAGTCCTCTCAAATTTTGAAGGAAGTTTTTTTCAAAACGGGGTGCCTCGAGTGGAATCAAATCGACGGGGGAATATTAATTTTGTAAGAAATCTTTGGTAGGCGCTAGTTTTGTTCATAGACCGACGGACGGACGGACGTTTGGCTTTCAATTGGTTTTTCGGTATCAAGGACCCACAAAACGGATTCTGGCTACACAATGTGTTTGGGGATTTTTTTTCTTAATTTTGTAACTGGTTTTATCCACTTTGTTATCTGGACACGGCAATTAGTTTTTTCTGCCGAAAATTCTCTGTTTTTCTTCGCGCAGCATTATATAACTTTCCCTATAGTGCGTATATTACTTCGTATATACGTACGTATACGGGAAAGTAAAAATGTCTGTTGATATGGACAAGAAATATTATGCATTGTCATTAAGATAATTACAAAATAATTAAACAAGAAGTAGAGTGACTTATCGAAATTTAAAAAAAATAATGTCAACTTGAATCACTAAAAAAAGCATTCCTTCCACTCTATTGTACCAATACATAGTCTAAATATAAAATCGTTTTTGAGGACCAGAATCTGATTTAGGGGGACTAATTAATCAAATCTTACGCCTAATACAACACAACCTCCATTTCAAGTCACTTTCCACAGTGTCTTCTCATACTATCCTATTTCTGCTTGTGTTGCTTTGTACACATTAATGTTTGTTGAAATTGTTATGTTTAAAGGTACGTACCACAAACCATACAAGAGGCATCGTAGGATATTCCTGTATGCTTTGGAAATCTTTATATTAATCATACTTTGAATTCTTTTAATCTCCTTGAAGTTATTTGGAATATTTAAAGCTTCCCCAACTGATGTTCCATATGTTAGAATTGGTTCAATTGCGGCAGTGTTTGACTCACTCTTAATAGGGTAGAATTATGCAATGTCTTCTTTCTCTGTTATGGAGGAATCATTCTTGAATTCCTTGTAGAAATAAATAATGGAGAAATATCGTTAAAATATTTAAATAAAGCAATAGGAGTATATTCTCTACTGGTTTCTTCCTGATTCACGAGTTTTTGGTAGTTTTGATTTATCTAGTCAAAGAAAAGTAAAGTAAAAACTATATGATAACGTCGGAGAAGGTACTGGGGGAAGAAATGAGGGGATGGATAGTTTTCTGGCTAATTAAAATGCCTTACTGATTTATTGAATTTCCATTGATGTTTCCTGACACATTGATGTGAATATAAACTAATATTTTAACAAACTTAATATTTTATTTTATTAATTTTTAATAGTTAATTAATACACATAAATTACATAACATGTCTTTATGGCAAGGCCGAAGGCCTTCATGTAATTTCAAAACCTTCATCCTAAAGCATTCTTACCTTCTCAAAAAGTTTGGCAAACAGACAGCGAGTTTACACATGCGTATTCACATAGGTGATCGATCTTGAAAATCTCGTTTCTGCGTAAAGAGTGACTGACAAAAAGGGTAAGAAAATCCTGATTCAGACGGAAAGCGTTCTTGACAACTCATCCACGAGCAAAAAAAAATTCACCGATAATGTTATAATCGGATAACCAGTCCGAATACCTTCTACAACTATTCTACTCCTGAAATTAAAACCAATAGTGTTTAACTATGCATACCAAATGTCCTTATGAGGGCGGTGTATACAAAAAAAGCTTATCACTTTTTCTTTCCGAATTTTCGTACCGCTATCGGCCAATCATAGACTGTCTCCTATATCTAAGGATACAGTATACATCGATCGCTATGTCAATGTCCAATAACCCGCGTACGTACTGTAACAGAACATCTTTGATTTTAACATAACATTCAGTTATTTTCAATAATTGGCGCATTTGAGAACTCTAATGGACGTTCTTTCGTTCGTGGAATAGACCTATTAAATACCACTCGTGCTTTGGAAATTCTCAAATAAATCGCCTCCTGGGTTGGCGAGTCGTGGATTTATCAACAGCTAGCTGGTACCCGGTGAGTTGCTGCCGCAGAAGAAATAATTGAGGAATTATTAATTTCCTCTTCTCTCTTTCCCTTCTCTTTTTTCTCCTCTCTCCCTCCCCTCTCTCTTTTTCCTCCTCATTTTCCTCTGTCTCTTTTCCCCCTCTGTGTCTCTTTTCTCCCATCTTCTCCTCTGTACCTGTTCTTCCCCTCTGTGTTTTCTCTGTTTCTTCTTCCCTCTGTGTCTCTTCTACCTCTCAGTTTCTCTTCCCCTCTATGTGTTTTTTCCCTCTGTATCTTGTCTTCCTCTGTGTCTCTACTTCGCCTCTGTGTCTCTTCTTCCCCTCTGTCTCTTGTCTCCCTCTGTGTCTCTTCTTCCCCTCTGTGTCTCTTCTTGTGTCTCTTTTCTCCCACTCTGACTTTTTTCCTTTCTTTTCCCGCTGTTTTCCCTCTCTTTTCCCCCTCTATTTTCCCTCTTATTTTTTCCTCTCTTTCCTTTTCTCATTTTACCCACTCTCTTTGTCCCTCTCCTCTCATCAACTTGCGCCGCTTGCTCCTCCTGTTCCCCTCGACCTGGCCCCAATCGCCGCACACGGCAACACTCAGCAACAATGGAGCTCACCTGAATTGGGAATTGCATTTAACTGAAGCGACATCATGTGCTGCAGCGTCATCTAGTGGAGTTTACTATGCCTAGGTTCTTCTCGCAAGTGCAAGCAATAAGTTGACTTATTTTCATCACAATTGGACGCACGATGCCGCGCATTAAGCACGAACCAACAAACATTCATTTTATATATTAGATTAATTTTCTGTATACTTGTTTTTTATGAATTTTCCCAACAATTTATTAGTTATTCTGATATTCGGGGCGGAGATGAATCCACCAAGACAGATAATTAAAATTGGTCGGGCCGTTCTTGAGTTATAAACGTAAGTAACACGACTTTGTTTTACATGCATAGAAGATTTCCAATGCACTCGTGGTATTACCTATGACACCTCAATTGTCAAAGAGAATTACACAAAATGAATTTAGAAAATATGCGCGTCAATATCAGAGGTAGAATTTTTCGCTGCACGTGTGTTATGGCCATTCGATGATTTACATTAGAAGGCGCAGTTCCTCCCGCTCCCGCTGCTGCTCCTGCGACTCTCGCTACCTTTACCGCTACCGTTACGAGGATGAACTGTGTTGACAGTCCGTTCACGGAGAATTTTTTTTCGCTGAGAAATGATTGAGTCAAATAAGTTCGTTTTTTAGGGCCATTCAATGATTTACATTGGAAGGCGCAATTCCTCCTGTTCCTGCGACTCTCGCTACCTTTACCGCTACCGTTAAGAGGATGAAATTTGTTGATAGTCCGTTCACGGAGAATTTTTTTCGCTGAGAAATGATTGAGTCAAATAAGTTCGTTTTTTTAGGGCCATTCAATGATTTACATTGGAAGGCGCAATTCTTCCTGTTCCTGCGACTCTCGCTACCTTTACCGCTACCGTTACGAGGATGAACTGTGTTGACAGTCCGTTCAAGGAGAATTTTTTTTCGCTGAGAAATGATTGAGTCAAATAAGTTCGTTTTTAGGGCCATTCAATGATTTACATTGGAAGGCGCAATTCCTCCTGTTCCTGCGACTCTCGCTACCTTTACCGCTACCGTTACGAGGATGAACTTTGTTGATAGTCCGTTCACGGAGAATTTTTTTTCGCTGAGAAATGATTCGTTGTTTTTAACCTAATTCAGTGATTTACCTTGGCAGGCGAAGTTCCTATCGCTGCTATCCCTGCGGTGCTGCTGCTACCGTTACATCGTTGCACTTTGTTGATAGTCCGTCCATTGAGATTTTTTGTTCGCAGAGAAATGATTGATGTGAAATCACTTCGTTGATTGACAATAACCATTCAGTGATTTACCTTGGCAGGCGGAGTTCCTACCGCAACTCTTCCTCTTGCCGCTGCTATGAACTTTGTTGATAGTTTGTTCGTTAAGATTTTTTAGCAGATTGAGGTCAAATCAGTTCGTTGTTTTAAACATAACCATTCTCATATTTTCTTATGTAAAGAGTAATATTAAAATAATTTTTGGAAGACTGCCTTTTTAATGTTGATAATTATTATGAAAGTCCAATAATTTGTAGGCAGACTCAAATTAATATATTTTTTATTTTACAATTGTTCCAACGTTTCAAAGGTCAATTGCCTTCATCATCAGGGTCTATTAAAACAATATAATATAACAAAATAATATAATACAGAACATTGTTTCATTTTGATCAAATGAAGATGATTTTTTAACAAAATCTATTGTTACAAATACAAATTATAAAATATAAAATACAACTTACAAGAAATATCTGCATCAATGAATTTACGTATAAATCTTTAGTTGAAATAATTATGTTTGTTTCTTTCACTTATTGAAAACAATTGATTAAATATTTATTCTAATAGCGTTTTCCATTCGCCGCACTGGTGCGCACCCAGTGCACACTCAGGGCAGCTTTCGTGTTCCATTCGGCCGTTAGGGCGCACCAGTGCAGAGAAGCCCATGTTCCATTCGCACGATGTCACGGAACCAGGGTGCACTCGGGGCGACCTAACCTGCACTGACGAGCTCGACGGTGCAATTCATTGCACTGGGCCATTTTGAGGTTAGGTACGGGAGTTATGAATGTTGATTTGGATTCGTGGTGAAATTGTAAAGGCAATTGAGGATCTCCTGTCACACAGGGACACTTTAAATGATGGAGTATACCATGTTTTACAAGAAATGCTTTAAAATAATTTTGTAACTGCCTCGAAGTTCAAAAATCAGTTTGTGTTTTCGTAAAATTCAACCGTGAATTACTGCATGTTAGCAAATTCAGTGCTACTTAGTAATCAAACCTATCCCCTTACAAAATCACTCAAATATACAATGTGCTAAGAACAGTTTCTTGCATGCCCAAGCGGAAATGCTTATATTAATATTTTTATAGTTTTCAATAACCAAATAATTCTGCAGAAGCCTTTCAGTTTGAAATGTAGTGTACTATGTTCGAAATTAATCACTGGCAAATCTCGAGAAATGAACTTTCGACAGATTCGCTTTTGAAGTTTTCGGTAGTTTTTAAATAAAGAATCACACGTTAATACTTTATGAATTAAGGAGTAAACAATTACCAAAGACTTCGTACAAGATGTGTTAAAATAATAATAATCATAAAAATTATAACGATCACAAATCCAAAATTCTTATTTTTCGAGTTCTGTGAGTGTGGCAGACGAAGAACAGCTGTCTATAATCTCATTGCGTAGCGTACACGCACCGACTCAGTTCCGAAATACGATTCATTCGCGGCTGCCCCACGACTGCCCTTCACGCGTGTGGGGCAGCACTGTTGCGGAGCGATGACGTATTTGCCCTGCACTAGGGTGGGTTTCAGTGCAACGAAGCCACCTCAGAATGTAAATATTTCGAAATTGATTTGCAGTTTCATGTAACGTTTTTCAGAGTTCAAAATAAACATAAATATTTATAAAAACAAATGGTAGTATACTAAAAAATGCTATTGCAACAGGTGAATTTTGTTAGACAAATATGAAATAGTTCTGTTTATTTTTGAAAAATATTGATTAAGGGGTCATAAAGTTTTGTGAAAGTATTCCGCTCTGTCATCGTATTTAACGTATGTTTCTGCAACTTAATATAAATAGTTTCCTTAGTAAGTCGAGACAAATATTTGGAATCTCTATTCAAATCGTAGGATTAAGAAAATCAAAGTTATGATCTTTATCTAATCTATGTTTAGTTAAAGAATTTTGTTTCTGTTCTATCTGCCTAATATTATATTTATGTTCTCGAATGCGTTCCTTTAATTTTCTACAGGTTTGCCCTACATAACAACTATTACATTGTAAACATTTTATGGAGTAAACTACTCCTTTAGATTCTAATTTAGATACCGGATCTTTTATATGTTTTATGAATATATTTTTGTTCAAAACTAAATTTCGTATTTTAATATTATATTGTTCCAAAATTTTTGTTTTTAACATAACTACTTGATTTGCGTTGGCAGGCGAAGTTCCTACTTTCGGGTTTATCTTGCCTCTCCTGTCACAACGATGAAATTTGTTGATAGTCCGTGCTTTGAGACTCTTTTGGCAGAAAATTGATTGAGGTCAAATAAGTTCGTTGTTTTTAACGTAACTATTAAGTGATTTACCTTGGCGGGCGAAGTTCCTGCCCTACTGTTCCTCTTGCCTCTGCTACCACAGCAATTAAATTTGTTGATAGTCCGTCTATTCAGAATTTGTTTGCAGATAAATGAGCGAAGTAAAATAAGTTCGTTGTTTTTAACATAACCACTAAGTGATTTGCCTTGGCAAGCGAAGTTCCTACTTTCGTGTTTCTCTTGCCTCTGCTGTCACAACGATGAAATTTGTTGATAGTCCGTGCTTTGAGACTCTTTTGGCAGAAAATTGATTGAGGGCAAATAAGTTCGTTGTTTTTAAGGTAACTATTAAGTGATTTACCTTGGCGGGCGATATTCCTACTCTACTGTTCCTCTGCTGTCACAGCGATTAAATTTGTTGATAGTCCGTCTGTAGAGAATTTTTTTGCAGATTTGTGATTTGCCTTGGCAGGCGAAGTTCCTAGTCTCGTGTTTCTCTTGCCTCTGCCGCCACAGCAATGACATTTGTTGATAGTCCGTCCACTGAGAATTTTTTGTTCGCAGAGAAATGATTGATGTCAAGTTTGTTCGCTGGTTTAAAATTATCATTCAGTGATTTATCTTGGCAGGCGGAGTTCCAACTCTTCTTCGTGCCGCTGCAATGCCGTTGTCTCTGCTGACACAGCGATGAACTTTGTTGATAGTCCGTCCACTGAGAAGTTTTTTTCATAGACAAATGATTGCCGTCCAATCAGTTCGTTGTTTTTTTAACATAACTGTATTTGTGGGCATTGCCGTTGGAAATTTATACGGACCCGCAATGGTGATCGACCAAGACAGATCTTTGCCAAAAACGCATTGTGCGGATAACATGTGGTTTAAACGCGTATTTTTGCATTCAGTGCGTATTATTCCGTTCGGCGTAGGTGTTTGAATACTTTGGTACTAAATTAGTCGTTCCGCATGCGATTCCACTGAAACTGTAACTCATACAATGTTTTCTTAGGTGGAAAATTTATGCTTATGATATAGTCACAAGTTTTTTCGATCTACCACGGTATTTTGAATGTTGCGATAGCTACATTTGTCAAAAACTTTAAGTGAACATATTTAGAAAGCATCATCTTTAGTATGTTATAAATAAAGTAATTTGCACAAAGAAATTGGTTAGTTACGCATATGTGGATTTAGAGCGATAATCAACTTTGATAATACTTCTACTGCCAAAACGGGATACACTAATAATGCAGTTAATAAATCATGCGTCCCCCATGTTTTAAAAGCTCTTTCTGAAGAACGAGTTTTGCACTGAGAAAACGATAAAAATCCAATACCTATCATCATAAGTAATCGAACTCTTATTGCTTGAGTACATCTTTTGAAAACGACCGACGTTACGAGGATGTTATAAAGTTTGTACGAATGTAATAAAGCATAATTATAAACGAGTTGCATTCGCATTTTTTATGACAGCTTTATAAATTTATCAGAGAATCAAATTTAATTTCACGAAACTACTTTCTTAGGACGACTCGTGTAATTCACATTTGTGCGAGAAAACAGTGATCGGCTGTTCCGTGTACCGCTTCCCTTCGTACCTGCTAGTCTTCAATTGACGTAATTTCCTTAGGAAAAATAGTATAAAGTGGTATGTCGACTTCATTAGTATTAAAGTCGACTTCATTAGTATTATCACCTATACTGCAATCACACTCCATTTTCACTAACGGTCACACAATTATGCACAAAGGCACAGATTAACAAGTTTTTGACGTAAAGGGAAGACAACCCTCAAGCATCAAACACATAGAAAACGATATATTATTAAACTAATGCTTTTAAAGCTAGTTTAAAAGAACTCAGCAAATAGGTTATTATCAGCTTTAAATGGTTTAAAATTTTAGATATATTCTGTTAACAGTTTCTGAAAAAATGCACCACCCCCACAAAAAAAAATATGGGAAACTGACATTTATGTCTCTTCTATTCCAGCAATTATATGTCGAAAAAGGACGTTGTTTTAATGTTGCAGCCCTATAATAGACTACTACGAATTTTGCCAAAACCTCATTCGTTTTACCAGGAAATATGCCAACGATAGTAAGATTTGCCGTTAGATAACATGACCAGTGGAGCAAGGTGGTTTCACGAAGAGCTTAATTACACACAATTATGTAAACCGAAAATATGTACAGACGCACATATTGAAGTGTTTGACATTATCATTGTGTTTTGGGACAAATAGTAGTCCACACAGAAGCGATGATAAAAGGTAGGATTAATAGGTTAATCTCGATAGTATTTTTTTGATTAGAAAATTTCGCACAAACCAAATCGAGTTAGTGAAGCAACCCCGTATTTAAAATGGTGACCGACCTTGTTAACTCTCCGATTGCCAATACTCTGTAAACTGAAATGTGGTTTAAAGGACATGCATACGTTTATCAGTATTCGACTCATCACTGCACCTATAGACCAAAAATATTGCACCTTTTCTCGTTGGAAAAAGCGTTTTTTTCAAAATGGTTATTCACAAAGGTGATCGAACTTGAAAATTCCTTTTCTGAATAAAGAACAGCTCAAAGAAGTTCATTCACAGTACATGCGCGAATTTAGAGCGGTAAAGGACTTCGACTATATTCCTACTGTTGAAACGTTATACGCCAATAATGTGGTTCAAAAGCCACGCGCCCCCACATGTGTTCGACCTCACAACTGCGTCTTCGGAACCAAAAGTTTTGCATTGAACTCGAAAATGCATTTTCGCGTTTACAAAGAACGAAGAAAGAAGTGAAGCAAATCCTAATTAAAAATTTGTAATTGACCTGGACCACTCTTCGACTGCAAATCTCTATTCATCAATAATGTGGTTTAAATTTCGAGCAGATGCGTCTCGTTGTGAAACATAGTCGCATGGTCGACTCCGTCAACAATGGAATTCCATGTATACATTTTTTTAGAATGCGGTAGGATGTAGGTATTGTAATGGCTTAAAGGCCTTCAGCCTAGCCACATAGTTAAAAGAATTGAAATTTTGTATCAATGTGTTATAATTACCTATTAAATAAAAAAATACATTTTTTAACAATTATTAAAAAAAGCAACGATTCACTAAATACGCAATTTGTACAAAATATTACAATCACAGTTAACGTATTTTTCTATTTATTATTTTAAAACAATATGGGCGTAACTTGAAGAATTGAAAAACGAATGGAATAAAAATTATTTTCAACTTGAGAATATCAGTTGTATGTATAAATGCTTCAAATCTAAAATGTATTGTAATATATTATTTTCTTATTTTCAATCTTATTTCTAATATTCTTATTCTATTATTTTATATATTATTTCACATTTTTAAACATATTACTCATCTTCCTCTTGTATACTAACAATATTACTATGCAAGTGTAGCAAACAATGGAAGAACACAATCCTGGCCCTTGCAGCATCTAATGGTATTAGTAAGAATATAATCTTAGTATAGTATTAGTAACAGTATTATATTTTGTTCTGCAGATTGTACATCCGCTCGTTCTTTTGGTTGGCGTTTTTCTTGATTTTCAGATTTAAACGGCAGCAAAATGTTTTCATGACAAATGATTAGTCTTTATAAATATTGTTACATGTGTGTGCGTTTTCCAAACTAAACAGTTGACTGAACGTAAATTGTATTTACATTACCGGTGTATTTAGGCACCAACGTAGACAGCTTTGACAATAATTTAACGTATCTGTAAGTACAATGCTTCTATAGTTTTGTAAAGTCTACTGGAGATAGTTAATAATAAGTTAAAAGATTCTCGAAGTTTCAGTTGCGCGAAAATGAGCGATTAGATTATTGGAACAGGAAATTGGGAATAGTCAACCAACGCGTCCGCTCCAGGATTAAAGAACTTACGTACATCTACTAGTCGCGCGATTTTTTTTTTTACGTCTGAGCTCCCTAGTCAAATATAGGTCTCACACGGAACGTCAAGATTATCAGGGCTGCCTACCGCTGCTTTAGAATTCAAGCAATGATTCAAATTATTCAGAAGATGAAAATTAAATACATACACTAATATCACATCTTATTAATAGGCAATATTGTAATTAATTATTTTCACTTGAGGTTGCAATTAAATACCTTATTATTTGTTCTGTTTTATCGCCTATAATATCTTGATGTATGAGGAGCGAAAGAGGCGCGAATAGTATTAATAATGTTACAGTTGGCAACACCCGTCTGATGTAAAGTAGGCTATAACGTCCTCTCCTCGCACCCCGCGCTGGGAGACGTCAAGAAAAGTCGCGTGACTAGTACCAGTTTCTCCTTCACACTGCATCACCGTTGCTTGGGACAAAAGATACCTTCAAAAAGAAGCAATCTAGACACACGCGTATTCACATTGGTGATCGACCTCAAAATTAACTTATCTACCTAAAGAACGTCCAACAAAAAACAACAGAAGAACGGAAAGCGTCCTTGTCAAATCGCTGACTGCCAAAACATAATTCACCGATGTTTTTAATGGCCAGCCTGACTGGTTACAAACAAGGAAAAGCCTACTTACTTGGCTATCCGGGAGACGACGCGTCCAAGGCACAGTTGCCAACGTTTCGGCCGCCATTCTGCGACCTTCATCAGGGCGTAGTAATTACTAGAGAATGGGGACCGAAACGTTGGCACCTGTGCTTTGGATGCGGCGTCTCCTGGATACATGTTTTAAATTTGCACTGGACTTGTGCATGGGACGTATTTAAAAGCTCCCTGATTGGACATTGAGGCGACGCGACGGATTAAACGCAAACGACACATCTCTGTGAGACATATACACTTTGAAGAGACAGACAGCTTGTGCATTCAAAATAATAGTGGCAGGACGTTTGTAAGAACGAAGTTTATGAAAATTGGTTAATGCAAAAATAGAGTTTCGGGCTGAATTTTCTGCTGCGAGGTGTGAAATAAATCAGAGATAATTTGCAACCCGTTTTGTAAACATGGAAGTCATCAGAGAAGAATAAAAGTAATTGCTTTTACTAATATCTGTATAAATTTGTTCCCCACAAAATTTCCTAAAACTGTTTTTCTTCCTTCAGATATCAATTACTCATCCCAAATTCCTTAAGAAAGTATGAGAAGCCCTTTAATACGTATGTAATTTTTTTACACTAATAAACTACCCCAACATTTTTCAATTAAGGATTACCATTAAATTCGTATTACATAAATTATTCGTTTTATAACGGTTTGGTGCCTCGAATTGTTTTTTCATGAACCTCACTAATATTCTCTCAAGCGCCCTGTTACTACTCTTTTGGAATGCACAAGCTATCTGTGTGTCTCTTCAAACAGTATGTTTCAGAGGGATGTGTCGCTTGCGTTTCATGCGCCTACTCAATATCCATTCAGGGAGCTCTAAAATAAGTCACATGCACAAATCGAGTGCAAATTCAAAACGTACCCCCCGGATAGACAAGTAAGTACTGACTCCGGCCACGAAAGCCTACGCTCTCACAAGGAAAAACCTGTTTCTCCAAAGACGTACACACATAAAATGATTCAGAGAAAGTTCGTGTCAACAGCAGTGAAGGAACATGCGTGTTTCGATGTAGCCATTCAGTGGTTTATCATGGAAAACGTGGTTCCGCACTTCTCCTTCCACAGTGGCGGCAGGGGCTTCGTTGATCGTCCGTCTGCTCTGAATTAATTCGACAAGTGATAGACCTTAACATCAGTTCGTGATCTTAACCCTTCATTGCACCGCTTTGCAGATATGCAAAGCCACTTTTGGAAATGATTTACGGTTATATTTCTGTATTATAAGCTTTTGTGTGCACTATAACGTATTCGGAAAGGGTTTATTTACCATTAGATTCATTGGGTACTCGACAATTTGAGCATAAGTAGTCTTTTTGAATTTTGTTTCTCGGTGAGTAGTTGTTCACTCTAGGAGTGCTTGTCGCCCTACTTTGACTGATTTTTTTGTGGTTGTTAATTACTTTAATTGAATGGGGATTTTGTGGATTAAAAGTGAAGTTTTTGTAAGAATTGAATTATTTGGAATCTAGTTTCTGTTTATAGTTGTAATTTAAAGAGGGATTTTTGGACTTTGCATATCTGCAAAGGTGTACGTAAATTTGCATTGGGCCTCCATTGGTCGCGGTGTTGTACTGAGAACACTCAATGAGATTGTTGCTCTTGGCCAACCTTTCGAGAAGATATCTTTCGTGAGATCGTGCTATTCTTGTCTTATCTCTTTCACTGAAATCTGGAAGCCTGGCCGCTTCCTTGTTGCCGACAATGTACGTTTTTGCCAGATGATAAGTAATGTTATAAGGAGTACAAAGCTTTTGTGCCGAGTATGAAGCTCGAGAAGTTACATTATATATCGTGTTGCGACATCAGGAGTGTTTTTGGAGATTACGTATTGTGTTCGAATTTATTTGATTTTTACTAATTTTCATGATGTAAAAAATGTAATCATGAAAAATAGTAAAAATCAAATAAATTATATGTATGTTTATGTATATATAAAATAAATGATTGAATAGATAAAATATAATATGATAACGAATAAAATTACTATGGGTTATTATTATAAAATTTTCTGCAAGCACTTTGTTATACGTGTCATATTCACTTTCCACAATATTGCTGCACGCAAAGGCAAAATGTATAACTTATCGCGCATCTTTGCGTATATGCAAAGAAGCAAAAAATTTCAATTTTACGACACAGATGTAAATTAGAATTTTTTATCTATTTTTCCCAATATCTCCACAATCCAAATTATTCCCCAAAAAAGTTTGACCTTAAAAGAAAAAATCGTGCAACGAAGGGTTAAGCTAACGTCGTTCTATTAATTCTATGAAAAATAATAGTACACTTATATATATGTACAAGCGATGTTTACAGCTCTATGTTGGCCGTTTATCGCATCCAAGGCGCCATTTTGTTTTGTCATGCCAAGAGTGTTGTAACATATCTCTTCTTTCCATTGCCACTGTTACACCATCCTTCCATTTCACTCTTGGCCGTCCTCTTTTCCTCCGTCTTGCTGGTGTCCAGTTATAAACCTTTTTAGGCAGTCTTTCTGAATCCATCCTTTGCAAGTGGCCGTACCATAACAATCTTTTCTTTTCAACAACATCAGTTAAACATCCTTCTATGTTTAATCGCCTTTTTATAGTCTCTGTTTTTACATGATCAAGCAGCATGACTCCACAGCATCTTCTCCAAAAACTGTTTTCAACCCTATTTATCCTCTTTTCCAGAGCTTGATTTAGTACCCAAATTTCAGAGCCGTATGTTACTGTGCTCTCCACCAAAGATTTAAACAGCTGGATTTTTGTTTTAGTTCTAACGTCCTTACTCCAAAGTAGTGGGTTTAATTTGCTGATTATCTGTCGACCTTTTCCTATTTTTGATAAAATATCGGCTTGATCCGTACCTTCTTCATTCAGAATTACTCCTAAATACTTAAAATCTTGTACATTTTTTATCTTAGAACCCTCTAGAATTAAATCTTCCTGTACATCACCAATTACCAAATAATGTGTCTTCTCCATGTTAATTTCCAATCCCCATTTTTCATATTCCTCTACAAGTTTTCCCATCATGTAGGAAGCATCATTTACATCTTCTGCAAGAACCACTTGATCGTCAGCAAACAATAAAGTATGTATATTTTCTTCCCCTATCTGAATTCCCATTTTAGTGCACTTTTTTGTCCATTTTCTCAAGGCTGATGAAATGTATATTTTGAAGAGTGTTGGGGATAAACAGCACCCTTGTCTTAATCCCTTGTTAGTCATAAAAGACTCTGATAAACCTGTGTAAGTTTTAACCTGGCTGCTATTTCCTTCATAGAATCTCTTTACAGCATTTATGTACTGCACGTGGATGTTGTTCTCTTTCATTGATTCCCACAACTTTTCCACTGGTACACTATCGTACGCTTTTCTTAGGTCTACAAAAACCAGATGTAGTGAGCATCCGTAGGCTATGGACTTTTCCATCAGCTGTTTCAGGCAAAAGAGATTATCTGTGCAGGATCGACCAGATCTAAATCCACTCTGTTGTTCAAGTTCCATCATATCCCTTTCAATGCGACCTCTCAGAACCCGTCCATACAGCCTTCCTGTTGATGGGATGACACTCAAGCCCCTATAATTGGCGCAAACAGCTTTGTTTCCTTTCTTATAAAGTGACGTAATATATGCGCTTTTCCAATCTTTTGGTACGGCTTCTCCTTTCAGGCATTTATTAAATATTTCTGCCAAATATTCTAAGGTAACAACAGGGGCATGTTTTAACAATTCAACAGGAACACCTCCAGGACCGGGAGCTTTGTTGTTCTTCATAGCCATTAGCTCTTTTCTTATTTCGTGCTCACTTATATCTTCGCATGAATTATTTACACACTCTAAGGAATAATCTATACATTTAAAATCAGTCCGTGTTTCTATTAAAAGAGTTTCATAATATTTTTTTCCATTGCTCTTCAGTTATCGGGGAATATGTCAGTTTCTCTACATTATCTTTTTTAAAAACATTAATTGTTTCCTAGCTGCCCTTGATTTTGAACCACCAACTAATCGATCTATTTCACGGCATTTCTTTTCCCAAAATGCATCTTTTAATTTGGCCACTTCCTTTTTAACAGCGTAACAGTATTTCCTGTAGATATTTGTATATAATGGATCCTTAGAATTCAGCCATCTTTCATACACCTGTTTCTTTTCCTTAAGGAGATATTTAATTTCATCCTTCCACCAGTATTCCTTCATTCTAAATCTACGTTTCTTTTTCTCCCCAATTGACTCCTTAGCGGCTTGATGTAAGGATTCCCTCAGAAAATTGTACATTTCTTCTGTGGACCCTTCAACTTTGCTTTCCATCTTTTGTGCCAACCTTAACTTGTAAAGGAATATGGTGGACTCATTCTCAAAACTGTCAAGTTCATAACTCGCTTCCAATTTTGTTTCTTGTTTACATTCACCTTCCACAATTGGTGTTTCTTTCTTCCTGGATCTAAACAAAGCTGTTGTTTTTAAAAGGTAATGGTCGGACCCACAATCAGCCCCCCTTTTAACACGGACGTCCATGATTTTCACATGGCATGTCTGTCCAATAATGGAATAATCAATAATTGATTTGAGACCTTTAGTACTTTGTGTCCATGTATATTTATGGATATTTTTGTGGGGGTAAAAGCCGTTCAGTATCTTTAGAGAGAACTGTTCACATATCTCAATTAGAATAGTACACTTAATATCTAAAAAATAATAAACTATACAAATACAACGCACGCGGACATGAAAACTGCCACAGGGTGTTCAACTCTAAAGCAGCAACAAGTAAAGATCCCTTTTACAATGCAATAATAATGTTCAATAAATTGCCAAAATGTATTAAACTGACAAATGGTTATCAGTTCAAAATTAAATTAAAAGACTACCTGATTATGGCAGCCCTTATAAAATTAAGGATTTGATAGATTAGATCAGGTGGTTTCAAGGTTTTTGCAACCATGACTCCCTTGACCCTAAGGAAACTTCTCGCGTCTCGCCTGGTAACTAAGTTTCAAACAAAGGGGTTAATACAGAACCACTAAAGATTTAACACAAATGAATCAATGATATGTTACAATAATGTGTAGTCTGATAGTAAAAAAATATGTTGTATACATGAATGATACAATGATTAAAGTAAATCAAAGTCTAAAGATCATTTTAATAAATCATTGCGACGCCCTTGGGAGCGCAGACGTACAGTTTGAAAACCCCTGGATTAGTTAAATGAGGAATATATGAAATGTAATTAATTGTGAATACTAGACTATCTAGAATTGAATTAAAAAAACAAATAAAAAACAAAAACACCCCAACTATAAGTGAAAGAATAAAATGAATTTTTATGAATTTTTTATGTATGACGAAGCTTCACGGCTTGTAATATTGAGTTAATACGAGCAAATACATTAATATTGAGTTAATACGAGCAAATACATATATTATTATTATTATTATTATTATTATTATCATCATCATCATTCTTATGCGGATACTCAGTGGCAATCGACCTCGAAAGCCTTCTTTTACCAAAACCGCAATTTATCATAGAGCTATGAATGCAGGGAGATGGCATGACATCACAAAGCGGATTAGCGGATTCGATGGTGTGACGGTTAGCGTGCCGGACTGTCATACCCAAGTTTGCGGGTTCAAACCCGATCGAAGCCGTGGATTTTAAGAGCGAGAAAATCCTTCAGAGGGGAAGTAAAACCGGCTGTCTCATGTTAGTAGATTTACTTGCATGTAAAAGATCCTCAAGCCTAAATGGCGCCTCTGAGCTAAATTCAAATCGCCTGTTTCGTCGATAATACCTTCTTTCTCCGCTAGTGGTGAAAGGAGCGTAGTGAAATTTGCGTGGTCAGACGGAAGAGCGGGCCTGATGGACCTAGTCTCGCCACGTAAAAGAAGGACATTAACTAACAAACATGAAGCCTCCTGAAGTAACGATCCACCATATCGCTGTATCCAAAATGCTTGTAGGCGACCTTGTGTTGAGGAGTGTTATGAGGCGTGATAGTTTTTAATATTATAAAACCTTAATCAGGTTTGCAAGCTTTCGTATCAGTTCATCAAAAACGAGAAACCGAGAATTTTTTCTGAGAAAAAAATATTTAAAAAAATTAAAAGTTGCCTATATTTTACAAAAAATTTCGCTACTCAATGTTTCGAAAACTTGTACATGACCTTGAAATCTATCTTTGAAAAACAGATTTTATTAAGAAACAGAACCTATCTTTAATCTTTTAGTTGTATGAACACGTCGAAAAAAATATGAATTTTTGCAATTTTCGAAAAATTAGAGCTTTCAACGAACATGAGTCCTGCACTATTATTTTGAATGTCCTTTACAATACCCACAACAAAATTTAATCAAAATCAATGGTGCCATTTTTTTTGAAAATTTGAAAATGTCTCAGGGGTTTTACTTAAAGTACCCACCAAATTTAAATATCGGTTTCAAATTCAAGCGGCCGTGACATCAGTCAAGTCAATTGGGGATTATCAATTTTGGAGTATCGACTGAACCGCTAGCCGCTAGCGTTGTTCACAGATGAACGGACAGACGTTTTGCAGTCGATCGATTTTTTGATATCAAGGTTTCAAAAAACAGGGGGTCTGACTACACGTGTTAGTCGATTTTTTAAAATTTAGCAACTAATCCTCTTTTTCGTCACCAGGACCTTCTAATAAGAGTTTTCTGCCACAAATTCACCGTGTTTTCGCGCGTAGCATTACATAACTTTCTATCTCGTTAAGATTGTTCTATACCTCGCTACACGGGCAAAAAATATGGATTATCAAATAGGTTTCGAATCATTTCTAAAAGGGTAATTTGGAAACCCAGGTTCTAAATAAAACAGTTGTATCTTATCACCGCCACCATCTCGACGTTCAACGCCACCAACGTTCATTGTCGACGTTCACTGTCACCATCTCGAGCTTCTCAAATATCGATTGCGGCATTGTTGCGCTAATTTCAATTAAACTTGGCGGGGTGCTTGAAAGAAATACATCAATACATCGAGAATTCAAATTTTAAAATAGAATAAAAAGTAAAAGTGCGAAAAAGTAAAAATATAATTAATAATGGCATTTTCAATAGTAAATTGTAATTGCTTGCATTCATTATACGAATTGATGATCACAATCCTGTATCTGTTTGTAACTATATTTAATTGTCAGTGCGAAATAAAATCATCTAGCAGGTAAGTAACCTTTGACATTCACAATAACGGGCAGCCTAGAAAGTAACTTGAAATTCAAAATGAGATTGAAAATTATTCTCCAAAAACTTGTTATATACTATAAATACTATATATATTAAAGTAATAAATGTTATATACTATCTAAGATTATCAAAAGACAAATTGATTAAGATCGACAGAATAACGTATTGAACTTCCAAATTCGAAATTGCAAAAACCAAGTGGATCGTCGAAAACGGATGACAATTAGATCGCTAGCATCACATTTTTTTCAGTTCGCAATATAATTTAAGAAAACAAGATAACATTTTCATTAATACCTTAACATTTTTCATTAATATTCTATAGAATTATTTTGAATTTTTAACAAAATTACGATGTTAAACTTTTTAACGCTCGGTGCGTGAAAATGCATATTATATTAGAGACAGGAATCAAAGAGTATAATATTTAGAGGGTAGTGTGGTAAAATATGATTTCTTTTTTTACCTATGTTAGTACATATCGTTGTTTATTTATTTGGTCAAAAAACAGTAAAAACTGTATATAACGTATGGGGGAAGAGATTATCTGCGTACAATTTCTTGAGGCCCAGATTAAAAAATAAAAATGCGAAATTAGCAACATTTGAAAAACTAGAACAAGAATTTAGAAAAAATATTATTTTAGAAAAATACAAATTAGAGAAATGTTTGTTCCCGAGTTACAGAAAATGAATTTCAACGGTAAATGAACTGCTGATTTGATTTTTCTGCATTGCTCACAAGATAGTGACGAACATCAGTTCTACTCCTACCACTACTAGCAAAAACAGTGCTCAACAAAATGTGCACACAGTGAAGCTACATTTACGTCCAGAAGCAAAACAAGGAGCCATCTCAGCATTTGCTCAATGGAAACTGGACAATTACCTGATCGAGATGGGGTTATTGGAACCTTGTTATAGGAGACCTTGTTAGATATGTTATTTGAACGCGCGATTACACAGAAATAACGACATATTCAAATGCTATTTAGTGTTGTTCTACGTAAATACACAAATCTATTTTTCTCATAATGCAAAGTGTTAATCATTAATTTTTGCGTATCTGTTAGGTGTACCTCGAGACCGAAGGGAAAACAGGCCTTGGCGCGTAAAAGTCAATTGAGAAGAAACTCATATTTCGACTCAACTAATATTTTCGAAAAATTATGCATGTTTGTACAATGTACAAAATTGTACTTTATTTCAAGAACTGTCTATAATTAAGGGGCGTATTTTATTCAAGAAAAATCTCCTTACTGTAGTTGTAGGAAGACGCCCCAAGAAAAATTCGCGTCGTTCAGAAGGGTCTCCGAAAATCAGTGTAGTCTACCGTCCGCACGCCTGCCCTCATTAATCATTAGTATGAGCCTCTGGAGGCGTGGATTCCTCGCGTTGATGCCTCTCTCCCGTGTGCCCTGTTCTATTTCGTCCTAATGTATCTCTGGCATGGCCACGGGACCTCAGCACTTCACTCAGTAGTCAACCAGAGCTTCCCGAAATCCTGCAGCTTACACCTTTCCGTCACAGATAATTATTGGGATTAATTATGCCTTTGCTTCTTTTACCTCTGCTGAGTGAGTTTTCGTCTAATTTCGTCTATCTTCATGTTGGAATGGTTATGAAGTTATGTCACTGGCCTTGGTCTTAACCAAGGCGCCTTAACGGCAGCCAATGTCTTCCAGCCAATCAAACATCCTGAGGCTCAACGGTCAAATGCGAGGGTTCTTTACGTTCTTCGCGCGGTTTCCGTAATGCAGCGTGCTCTCTCCGACATATTTCGTTCACCTGCGTGTCTCCGTTAGGACTAGGATGCCCTCATCTCTGGACTTTTCTCTCGCAAGCGTTTCCGTCGTATTGAATGAGCAGTTGCGTATCTCCGTCTCGGCCACGAGATCCCATCTCTGGGCCCCGTCGTTCACAAGACCTGTCGAAATCCAGCGACTTATACCACGTATCGATCACAAATCAACATTTGGGATTAATTACACCTTTGGTTCTTTTCCCTCTGCTGAATCAGTTTTTCGTATAATTTGGTCTATCCACATGTTGGAATGGTTATGAGCAGTTGTGTATGCCTCTTACGGCCACGTGTTCTCATCTGTTCCCTGTCGTTCACAAGATATTCTGAAATCCAGCTTCCCGCCACATTGTACCACCTTTCCCCCACACCTCTTAAACCGATAACCTTTAATAGGCCATTGCTTGATTTCACTCCGAATTTCCCCCTTCGACGAGAGTTTTTCCTATAATTTCGTCCACCTGCTTACGGTTGGAGTGGTCGTGAAGTAATGTCGTTGCCCTTGCACTTCGATTGAACTGCCATCTGTACTTCTCTGCTAGCCAGTCATAAATCGTGATGCTCAGCTATGATAAGCATCGGTTCTTCACGTGATTTCTTGGCTCTCGGAAGCGTTCTCCGTCGTTTTGAGTGCGGTTTCTCGAGCAACTGCGCATCTCCGTCATGGCCACGATATCCCGTCTCTGAACCCTGTCGTTCACAAGAGTTTCCGACTTTATCCCCTTTTCCGCCACAACTCTGAGTTTTACACTGCTTGTAAATTTTTGTGTAATTTCGTTTACCCACTTATAGTTGAAGTGATCTCAAAGTAATGTTGCTGGCTTTGGCTGCTACTGTGACTTCCGATGCCCATCTGCCATCCTCTGGGCACTCGAAGATCAACCATCAAAATCATGGCTTCTTTGCTTGGTTTCCCTTGTTCTCGCAAGCGTTCCCCGTCCTAATTCGTGCACCTACGTATCTCCTCATAGCCACGAATACTCGTCTCTGACCTCCGTCGTCCACAAGAGCTTCCAAAATATTGTAGCTCTTGCCACCATTCCCAACTCAATAATGCTTACGATAAAAAAGTTGTTTCTGAGCTTCCCTTCTTCTTTGAGAGTTTTTTGTCTATTTTCGCCCACCTGTGGTTGGAGTGATCAAACAATATTGTTGCTAGCTTTGGCAATTACCATCGCTTCCCACAACCAGCGTATTTGTCGCTTTCTCGCCACAAATTAATCTCTCGTTCATCAACTAATGCCTCTCAAATCTCTCGTCTCCCCCTCCACGGAACCCCTTTCATTAGATTCGTTCGTCAAATAGTGCATCCGTAATCTCGGGCCAGCTCTCCGCGGGCAACATCTTATAAATCGCGAAGTACAAAATCTCTTCTCCTGGGTTGTTTTGTGAGGTTCCTCCGTCATGTTCTGCCCACGTGATGTCTGGAACACCCACGCGTTCCCGTCCTTTTACTCGTTCATCAATTTGTGCTTCCGAAATCTCGCCTCAGTTGTCTAAGCACCACATCTTATAGAACGTGAAGATCAAACACACCTCGTCGGGATTTTAAACTCCGATTTTCCCGTCCCTTTTCGTCATGATAATGACGAAGAAGCTCCGTCTTTGCCTAGACGGAATACCGCCCTCTACCGTCCTTCGTGCCTTCGAAATTTTTCGCCATGCTATACGCTACAACGCATTATTAATAAATGAGGCTCACGCACGGGTCTCGCGGGTTCCTTTCGTGTGTGCCCCGTCCTATTTCAGCCATCTGATAAAGTGCGGAATGATCACTGGACTCCGATGTTGCAGTCGCTCGTCAGGGGTTTCCTCCAAAATCTTTCCTCTGCTATCCGAGAGAAAGGCATTATGGGGTTCATACACCCGTTGCCTGGGTTCCTTACCCATCCTACGAGTATTTTGATAATGTGCGCAATGACCACAGATCCCACCCTTGGATTCATTCGTCAACTAGTGCCATCCGTCAGCTATCCACGGAAACGACATATTATTGGATTCATTCGTCAACTAGTGCCATCCGTCAGCTATCCACGGAAATGACATATTATTGTATTCATTCGTCAACTAGTGCCATCCGTCAGCTATCCACGGAAACGACATATTATTGGATTCATTCGTCAACTAGTGCCATCCGTCAGCTATCCACGGAAACGACATATTATAAACTGGCCTCACGCAACGGTCGCCTGGATTTCTTGCGCGTGTTCTCCGTCCTGTTTCGTCCGTCTGATAAAGTGCGGAATGACTACAGCCCCGTCATTGGACTCGTTCGACAAGTGGTGTCTCTGAAAACGTCCCTGCGCTATCCACGACCAAAGCTTTTTTCCAGAACTGGGCTCGTGCACCCGTCGTCTGGATTTCTTGCGAGTGATCTCCATCCGATTTCGAATATCTGTTACTGTCGTGCCCATCGTAGGACACGTTCGTCAACTACTGTCTTTGGAATCTTCTCTCTACGAGAAAGGCATATTCTAGCTGTGCTGCAATCGTCCCTTGGATTCCTTGTGTGTGTGTATCCTCCGTTCTATTTCGTCCATCTGATAATGTGCGGAATGTCCACGGACCCTGTCGTTGAAGTAGTTGGTCAACTATTGCCACTGATAACGTCCGTCTGTTATTCACGAGCTAGGAATGTTTTAGAATTCTGATCACACAATCGTCGCCTGGATTTCTTGCGTGTGATCTCTGTCCTATTTCGTTCATCTGATAATGAGCAGCACAAAGCCCCTCGATGGACTCGTTCGTCAACTAGTGTCTTCCTAATCTTCCGTCTGCTATACGCGAGCAAGGAGTTATGTGGAGTTGGGCTCACCTACCCGATGTCCGGTTCCCTGCTCTAACTTGTGCATATAATAAAATGTGGAATGATCACTGGAAATTGTCGTTGGAATTGTTCAATACGTAGTGCCAACGAAATATTCGGTCTGTGTCCGCGCGTATATTCATATTAATAATTTGGGTCAGGCAAACCTCGTTTGTAATGCTCGGGTGTGATCTCCATCCTATTTGGACAATCTGAAATGTAGAATGATCACAGGAAGTCATTGTGTCATTGTGCTTGTTCAATACAGTAATCCCTCCACATTCGCGAGTTTCGAACATTCGCGATTAGAGAAATGCTACCGGTTTTAACATTCGCGAATATGTCGTCGTATTTATTTAAAAGCCACCACATTTTATTTCTTTTATCAGAATTATCTGGGAAATGAACTCGACAGACACCGGAGCTCAAAGTATCACGTTTAATAATACAATTGTAAAATTTTTCAATTCAGTTGTGAGAAATTGGAGGTAAGGATTTTGGCCATATGGACAGAAAAGCCATTCAGGATCTGTGCGACTCTGAATATAATGTCCCCACTGAAGAGCAGGGTCGGAAAATCATCAGCAAAGAAAACCTCGGACGTAGTGAAGTTACAGGAGCGAACTGTGTCCTGGACCAGTTTCAATATTAAAGCTGTAATTGGCGTTCTAAAACTTCAACAAGTTCTAATGGAAAGGACATTCCCATGTGATCCGAACATGGAACTTCGAAATTTAAGAGACACATAGAAGCAGCAACTTTTCCGTGTTTGGATATTAAAACAAAGCGAAGGGTGATGAACCAAAAAATAAACAAATCCTATATTCAATCACTTTCCACTTTGAAATTAGTTTCAAATATTCTTTTATTTCTTCTCTTTGGGATATTAATTGTGAATTATTTTAGTAGCACTTACTCAGTTCTTCTGCAATTGTTTGTTAGATTTTTTCTTTCTTTTGAAAAGCTTTTCGATATCAAGAAACCTAACCCAACTTTCTTCATTAAAATATGGACACAACATTCGCGGATTTGACATTCGCGAGATTTATTGGGAACCTAACTCACGAATGTTGAGGAATTACTGTATATAGTGTCTTAAAAATCTCGCATCAGTTATCCGCGAAACACCACATTAATCGTGAGTCAGAAGCAATCATCGCCTCGATTCCTCTCTTCTCAAATTATTCCGCCCACCTACTTACTTCCGGAATGACAACGGGATTTCGTTGTCTAGCCGGTCGGCAACTAGTATTACCGAAATAATCCGGCTGTTCTCCGCGGGCAACGCATTATAAATCACGAGTCGCCACACGCCTCCCCTTGTATCCTCACTTCTCTGGCGTCTAGTTCCGTCCACCTCCGTACTTCCGCAAAGATGACGGAATTCTTTCATGTGATCGGTCGGCAACTAGTATCCTACGAAATGTATTCTTCCGCGTTCAACGACTCATACATCATCAGGCGCAACGACACCTAGATTTTTCATTTATTTCTCGTGATATTCAGCAACCACTCTTACTACGCTATTACCACTGGACTCTGCCGTGGAATCGTTCTGCAACTAGTATCTCCGAACTGTATTCTTCCGCGCGCAACGACTTATAAATCATGAGGCTCAACGACACCTCGTCTAGATTCCTCACTTATTTCTCGTGATATTCCGCCACTACTCCTACAACGCCATTAGCACTGCACTCTGCCGTGGGATCGTTCTGCAATTAGTATCTACGAAATGTACTTTTTCCGCACGCAACGACTTATAAATTATGATGAATTACGCCTCGCCTACATTCCTCTTTTTTGTTCGTCTTATTCCGTCCACCTTCTTCCGAGTAGCCATGGAATGTGGCTGTGAGTCGTCCGGTTGTGGGTCGTTGGTCTTTATTTCCGAAATCTGTCAGTCGTCCGCGCGCAATGCCTTGTAAATCTTGAGGATGAAGTACGCTTCGCCTAGATTCCTCGCTTGTTTGTTGTCCTCTTCCGTCCACCTACTGACATGGGACAATGAGATTCAATGGGATTCTGGCGTGCGGTCCTTCATATAGTATCCACGAAATCTTCCTTCTGCTGTAGGTGCGCAACGCTTTATTAATCGTGAGGTCGAGTACACGTCAATTAGATTTATCGCTTGTTTCTCGTTCTATACCGTCCACCTATTTACTTCCGAGATAGCCAAGGAATTTTCGCTTATGCGTCGGATGTCTTTATCTCTGAAATCTGTCAGAAGTCCGCGCGCAATGCCTTGTAAATCTTGAGGATGAAGTACGCCTCGCCTAGATTTATCGCTTATTCCTCGTCCTATTCTGTCCACCTACTGACTTTCGGAATGACAACGGAATTCTGCCATTGGGTTGTTCGCCAAATAGTATCCGCAAAATCTTCCGTCTGCTGTAGGCGCGCAGTACTTGTCGCCTAGATTTCTCAGTTTGTTTCTCATCTTAACCCATCCTCCTACTTCTTTCTCAGGAATGATCACGGGATTCTGCCGTGAGGTCATTCCGCAAATAGTACCTCTGAAATCTTCTAACTGCTGTCCGCACGCAACGCCTTTTAAATCGTGAGGTCAAGTACGCCTAACTTGGACGGCTTTTCTTTTACTGTGTCCGTACGTGTTTGAACATGGAACACAGGACATCGTCCTTGGGTTTGTTAGTAAGCTAGTGCGTCCGAAATCATCTGTTGCCGAAAGCTAGTGCGTCTGTTGCCCGAGCACAACGCCTTGTAAACCGCGAAGCTCAAGTACTCCTCGCTCGTGTTTACAGTCTTATTCCGGCCTCATGATAATGTCCGGTATATCCACAGTTCCACATAGTTGACCTTGTTCGTCAACTACTGCCTCAGAAATTTCAATGCAGCTCTCCGTGCGGAATAAATCGATAGGTTGCAGCTTGCTTCGAGTGGGTTTGTGGCTTGTTTCCTCTCTTATTCCGTTAACCTGACAATTTCGAGAATGGCCACCGGACCCCGTCACTGGGCTCGTTAATTAACTAGCGTCTCCGAAATCGGTCGTCTGCCGTCTGCCTCAACTCATAAATGATGAGGCCCAAGCATCCCAGGTCTGGATATCTCGCGTGGTTCATCTGTTTCCTTTTCGTCCACCTGCTTACTACCGGTTTAATCCCGGGGCGCTGTCACTGGGCTTGTTCCCTCACAAGAGTCTGTGCAGTTCTGGGAAGCTACCGTCCGTGGCTCTCGATTAATCCTGAGGCTAAACCTCGTAATGCGAATGATGGTGTGTGGGCCTGCCGCTCCTGATTAATCCTGAGGCTCAATCTCGAAAACGAATGATGGTGTGTCGGCCTGCCGCTTCTGATTTATCCTCAGGCTCAACCTCGAAAACGAATGATGGTGTGTGGGACTGCCGCTCCTGATTAATCCTGAGGCTCAACCTCGAAATGCGAATTAAGCTGTGTGGGCGTGTTTCTATCGCTTCCACCCGCCATGAGTGATATAGACTCTAATGGGGTCGTAATTCGGCGAAACGAGGATTGGGTGTGTGTGTGTGTGTCTGTGTAGTTTCCGCTGTCCGAGAATCCTGGGCGCATATCATGGCTGGAAACCTCCTTGTATGTTGCTTGACGCCTGTTGTTGGAGGGGTTGCTGCTGTCTGTCTCCTCTTTCTTCGACTCTTCAATTGTCCAGTGTGCTTATTTGGTGACACTGGATTTACAAGGCGACAGCTTAATCGATTTTCAACTTATAGCCAACTTATTAAAGGATTATTCCGATCAACTCTCTTGCTTTTGTTTTCTTTGTGATCCACTCTCCTAGTGCGTTCATTGTACAGTAATACAAGTCTCGTTTTTTGTTAGTTAAAAATGATTTTCATCTATTGACGAATACAACAATGTTATTTTAGTTAATGTAATTTACGTTTCATTTTCATTAAGTGCAAGTGTAAGAGATGGTAAAAAGTGTCAAGTGCAAGTGAAAAAGTCAACCTTAAAAACTGAAAACCTCAGTAGAACAAAAGGATATCGCACACTTACCTAATTCAGAGAAATTCAGGATTTAGGAGAACTTCTAAATTGTATACATATTCTTTTCCGAACGTGATACGTTTTAAACGCCACGTTTCGTAGTCATTTTCTACCTCGAGCCTTATACTCAACGTAGAGAGACCATTGCCATGGCTCCACTGCGCCAGTCAACGATCACAGTCATAATCTCATTCATATGTCGTCCTGTGCGTTCGGCGGGAGAGAGGCGAGAACTCCGTCCTCTCGTTCCAGACCTCGCGAAGCCCTCAGTGCCTCCTTCGCACACGCAGATCGTTCTCAAGATCAGTCCTCATTCGGTGTTCACGTCCATTGCTTTCTCACATCTGTCTCTCATAATCCATTCATATGATCCCTCTCCGTGCGAATATCTTGTCCATTATGTCTCAGGTGTAGTGATTTTGTTTCTGCATTAAAAAATTCTTTATTGTACAGTTATTGCTTGAAAGTTGGCAACGGCGTTTTCTATCGCAAATTGAAGCAAAAGCATTGTCACCTTAGCGGCTCATTTAGCTAGCCCAGCGATTGCCAACTGGACAAGGAATGTTGTCGGAGCCCCTTTGCTTTCCGAGTTACGGCGCTCGGAAAAGGAGCCCGAGCAAAGGGGGAGGGAGAGAGGGGCAGACGGCTGTCGCCCCTGGCAAAAGCCTTGGGGCCTTTGCCGGTGTTTTAGGCAACATGAGGAGGAGAACATTTACACCCGTAATTCTTTTCTTGCTAGGGAAGAAAGATTTGTCTGTAAATACTGAAACAATGGCGAAGTGTTCAGTGTGTTCGAAAGAACTGCAGTATGTTAAAAAGTCCAACCTACAGAAGCATTATATAGCTTTGCGACCAAGAGAAATCTGCGAGATTAAATAAATTCTGGTAATTGAGATATGTCACAATCATGGGATGAATAAAGGAATTTGCAGATTGAAGATTATTGAAAACATTTCGAAAATCACAAGGATTTACATTCTCAAACAAAACTGTACATAAAAATTAATCAAGCCTGAGGTCAAAATTATCTCATGTAACCCCTTCCGGCACCTATTTGTTAACATTAATTATTGTTTCAGATCGATCTAATTCGTTATTATGTACTATTATATAAAATATTATTGTCCTAAAATATTAAAACTGCCTTTCCAAAAATGTAACCCAATAGAAGAATGGAAGTGGAATTACAGTACTGGTTTTGATAAAGAGTTGGATATTGCTTTATGTAATAATGTATGTTCAACTATATAATTCTTCACATTGTTATTGAATCATTAACATTCTAAATAATAATTACTATTTAAAAACTTTGTTATCGATTTTCCAAGCAAACGTTTTCCCCCCATCATTGGAACACTGTGCGCCAGCCGCCGCGTCGGGTTCTGCGTTTCCTCCGCGCTCAGCTTGGAGAAAGAGAGGAGATTTCTGTGACGTCACAGAGTATTGAGTTGGCAGACACTGAGCTAGCTAGAAGTTTTCCAATTCCTGGAATCGCTTAGGTCCCGGCTCCTTTGCTCCCCGCCATACCTCGATATTTTGCGTCTCATTTCGATGTGTTCCTCCCCCGCGTTCCTGACCACGCGGAGACCTCAACACGCCCTTTCACCTACGGAGTTTGTTCTCAGAAACAGTTGCCGGCGGTGCTCGCGCCGAGTGCTCCATCACTTTTCTTTGCCTCAGATTCGATTCACACGATTCCTCTCCGTACATTTCGCATGTTTAATTTGTCACACCAACAGTAGTTGCAATGGTTTCGCTGAAAATTTAAAATGAAAATTCGCACTATTCCAAGTAATATATTGTACATATTGTAAAATAATTATAATAAATTGTAAATGATTGTAATGTATTGTGTATATTTTATGTACGAAATATATTGTGTATATTTTGTGTACGTAATGTATTCTGTAATTATGTGCCGGTTGGCAACTGTTGGTAGGTCCTTTTCTTATACCAATCGTAACTAAACTACACTAAAATGTGCACAAATACGTATTCTCCACTGGTAGTGATATTTTTTAGCGTGACGTTACCTGATCATTTTATCTGTCCAGCACTCTACCCAGAGTGGAGAGTCCATTGCCGCGGCTCCACTGTTCCCCGCTAGCCCACGATATTTGGAGTACCCATCGTGTGGGTTCAGGGAAAGACGCGCACGCCGTCGTACTCGTTGCAAACCGGGTGAAGCCCTAAGGAAGTTTGGCCGCCGACGCAATTTGTTCTCGGCAACAGTCGTCATTCGGTATTCGTGTCCATTGATTTCTCTGGTCACGTTGTCTTAGGTTCCATTCATACGATCCCTATTTGTGTATATGCCTGTCTATTTTCTCTCAACAGTATTTTTTGTTGTAAACTTAAATTTAAAAAATGTCACGAACACATAAACGTAAACGTATAGTGTCATTGCGAGAAAGTTTCCAACGACGTCCTCAAATATAAACAAAACTACCTCAAGTGGAGAATGAATACATATTCTACCACGGTAATAATTTTTAAACGAGACATTACATGGTCATTTTATCTGTCCCGCACTTTACACAGTGTAGAGAGCGTACTGCCGCTGCTCCATTACGTCAGTCTACGATATTACTCATCCAGCCATACTTACAACCATGAAGTAGCGACGACGCGCACCCCCCCCCACACGTTTGAGACCTCACAAAAACGACAGAGCGCTCAGTTGCACAAGCAGTTTCTTTTCAATGAACAGTCGTCATTCTGTGTTCGCGTCCAATCCTTTCTCACTTGACTTATTTGAGGATCCTTCCATACGATCCTTCTCCGTGTATATCCCTTGTCAATCAGTGTCTCAACCGTGTAAGTGATTTTTTCACCATTTTCCCTAAGCAGTAGCATCTTTTTCGTTGCAAAAATTTTAAATCATTAGCTAGCATATAAATGTGTCGTGGTAAACGCAGTAGGTCGTATGTCAAATCTACCGTAGTTTTCAGGCAAAACGAAAAACGTACCTACCTCTCCATGTCTTAACAGTCAGTTTCACAAATGTAGAAGCTTGCTATTCGGTTTCCCATTACTCCCTCGTTTTACGATCTATTGCAACTGATGTAGTTCTTTTGAGTGATCACAGTTGCGTAATAAACGAAACAAATTTTTTTTGACAAACGATCTATTGCGGTTACCACGACGAAATACAGTGTCATTGCGTGAAAGTTGACAATGGCCGTTAGCCAACACAAATCGAAAGGAAACCAGTTATCTGTACCTTTTATTTAGTCAGAATTAAATGCTGTCTCGATCCCCACTGTTTGCCTGCATCTCTGCGGCTTTACTTCTCGCCGACAACCCTCACTATTTAGCACGGGGGGATGGAAAGAGGCAGGAACGCCATTCCCTTCGTCTCAGATCACGCAAAGGCCTCTGGCCATTCGGTCGCCTACGCAGTTTGTTCTCAAAAACAGTCGGCATCCGTTCTCGTTTCTCCTAATTTGAGGATCCATTCGGAAGATCCATCTCTGGGCTCTTATCTATTTTTTCTCATTTATCTTTACAAATATAAATTTTAAAAAACTCACTGGCATGTAAATGAAAAGTGCGTAAAGTTAGCATCGACTTGTTCCATCACAACTCAAAAGGATACCAGTTGTCACGTTAACGGTTGTTTTAGGTTATTTAAACCTAGCCAGAAATTATCGATAAAGTTGATCCTAAAAGTTCTTCTGCTTCCCTGCGGCCCCACTGCTTCCTGCTACCCCGCGGTATTTCGTCTCCTCCAGCTGTCGTCCTCCGAATTGGGCAGGAGGCAGGGACTGCATCTTTCCCCTCGTTCCAGACTACGGGAAGCCACCAGTGCGTTCTGACGCCTACGCCGTTTACACTCAGGAAGTCGTCATTCGATGTTCGTGTCCATTATTTTTTACATCTCCGTGATTGAAACACCATATACGATCCCTGCCGTGTATATTTTCTCTCTGCCGCAGAAGTCATTTTTACGTTTCGAACATTTTTAAAAAGCCTACATACATCGTAAATATGTGGGGATTGAGGACGCTGATACCACTAAAAATTGAAACAAAACTACCCAGAATCGAGTATCTAGCCCGAAAGTATCCGAACAAAGTACATATCAATGTGCTTGCTTTCCTGCGGCGCCATTCCTTCTTGCCACCCCATGGTATTTCATCTCCTCCAGCTGTCGTCCTTCTCATGGGAAAGGAGGCAGGGACTGTATCCTTCCCATCCTTACAGACAACGGGAAGCCATCAGTGCGTGTGGTCGCCTACGCAGTTTGTTCTCAGGAACAGTCGTCATAGGGTGTTCGTGTCCAAGTGTCCATTGTTTATTACTTATTTTTTAAAAGCTCTATAAATAAAAGTAAATAAACGTCGATACCACTAAAAATTGAAATCGAGTATCAATACCCAAAATCGAGTATCTAGCCAGAAATAGTAAACGGACATTGCTTCTTGCCACCCACGATATTTCGTCTCCAGCTGTCGTCCTTCTCGTGGGGTTGATACCACTAAAAATTGAAATCGAGTATCAATACCCAAAATCGAGTATCTAGCCAGAATTAGTAAAGGGACATTGCTTCTTGCCACCCACGGTATTTCGTCTCCAGCTGTCGTCCTTCTCATGGGGAAAATACCACTAAAAATTGAAATCGAGTATCAATACCTAAAATCGAGTATCTAGCCAGAATTAGTAAAGGGACATTGCTTCTTGCCACCCAAGATATTTCGTCTCCAGCAGTCGACCTTCTCGTGGGGTTGATACCACTAAAAATTGAAATCGAGTATCAATACCGAAAATCAAGTATAGCCAGAAATAGTAAAGGGACATTGCTTCCTGCCACCCACGGTATTTCGTCTCCAGCTGTCATCCTTCGCATGGGGAAAATACCACTAAAAATTGAAATCGAGTATCAATACCAAAAATCGAGTATCTAGCCAGAAACATTAAAGGGACAGTGCTTTCTGCTAACCACGGTATTTCGTCTCCAGCTGTCGTCCTTCGCATGGGGAAAATACCACTAAAAATTGAAATCTAGTATCAATACCCAAAATTGAGTATCTAGCCAGAAATATTAACGGGGCATTGCTTCCTGCCACCCACGGTATTTCGTCTCCAGCTGTCGTCCTTCGCATGGGGAAAATACCACTAAAAATTGAAATCGAGTATCAATACCCAAAATCGAGTATCTAGCCAGAATGAGTAAAGGGACATTGCTTCTTGCCACCCACGGTATTTCGTCTCCAGCTGTCGACCTTCTCGTGGGGTTGATACCACTAAAAATTGAAATCGAGTATCAATACCCAAAATCGAGTATCTAGCCAGAAATAGTAAAGGGACATTGCTTCCAGCCACCCACGGTATTTCGTCTCCCGCTGTCGTCCTTCGCATGGGGAGAATACCACTAAAAATTGAAATCGAGTATCAATACCCAAAATCGAGTATCTAGCCAGAAATAGTAAAGGGACATTGCTTCCTGCCACCCACGGTATTTCGTCTCCAGCTGTCGACCTTCTCGTGGGGAAGGAGGCAGGGACTGTATCTTTCCCCTCGTTCCAAACAACAGGAACCAGTGCGTTCTGTCGCCTACGCTGTTTACTCTCAGGAAGTCGTCATTCAGTGTTCGTGTCCATTATTTTTTACATTTCGTGATTGAAACACCATATACGATCCTTTCGTGTATTTTTCTTGTATATTTTCTCTCTGTTGCAGAAGTCGTTTTTCCGTTTTTTAAAAAAAACACTATAAATGAAAGTAGTCTATATACATTGTGAATATGTTAAGGGTTAGTAACGCTGATACCATTAAAAATGGAAATGAAATTAGCCCAAATCGAGTATTTAGAAACGAATAGTTTGTTTCCTGCCACCCGACGGTATTTCGTCTCAGGTTGTTGTCCTCCGCATGGGGCAGGAGGCAGGGAAGACATCTTTCCCCTCGTTCCAGAAAAGGGGAAGCCACCAGTGCGTTTTGTTTCCTACGCCGTTTCGTCTCAGGAAGTCGTCACTCGATGTTCGTGTCCATGTCTTTCTCAGTTATCCGTATTTGAAAAATCTTTCCATAAAATCCTTCTCCGTGTATTTCTTGTCTATTATCTTCCCGCTGAAGTATTTTTTTCGTTGTAACCTTAAATTAAAAAAAAAGGCACGAGCATTTAAATGAAATTTAATGTCAGTGCGTAAAGTTGGCAACGGCGTGTGCCATCACAAGCGGAAAGGAAAACAATTGCCACGTTAACGGTTATTTTTATCTAGCCAGAAATTATCAGTGAAATGGCCCCCAGAAGTTGTTGTTTCCCTGCGGCCCCATTTATTCCTGTCACTTCTCGGTATTTCGACTCGTCCAGCTTTCGTTTTTGATTGATTGATGTTTCCGGGCGCGTCAACTACTCAGGTCATTAGTCCCGTAAGCGTAGTGCGTGTTTCTCTCTCAGGAGGTGGCGATGATCTTTTCCCCGCTGGATAGCGAGATCTGGCACCGACCTACCGTCGACTACCAGGCTTTTACCCCTCCACCAGGTATCTCCCACCAGCAGGACACCGCCCCAGCCGGGACAAGCTGTAAGCTCCCGACCGGTCTCCCGGCATGTGTGGTAGTGTAGTGTATGTTAGTGTAAGTGTGTGTGTAGGAGGAGAGGATAGGGCAACGAAGAGGGAGGAAAGATCGCGCGCGGTCCGTGGCCCGTTTGTTAGGGTACTGCTTCGGCATTCGCCTGGTGTTGATCGGAGAAGCCACGGAAAATTACCGATCTGAGCAGCCGGCCGCTAGAATTCTTCTCCAGACAGCGACTGAATTCGACCTAGCTGAGAAGTCAGTGTCCAAAATCCTGCCGCCGTCGGGACTCGAGCCTAGGACCTCCCGGTCAGAGGGACTGCAGTAACGTCAGGTTGATGCACTGAGCCATCTCTTCCGGTCCCAGCTTTCGTCCTTCGCATGGGGGGAGGCAGAAACGCTGTTTTTTCCCCGTCGCTCCTGACTACGCAAAGCTATATCTGCGTTCGGTCGCCTTCGCAGTTTGTTCTCAGGAATAGTCGTCACACGGTGTTCATGGCCATGGTGTTTTTCTTCTCCGTGATTGTGGCTCCATATAAGTTCTCACTCCGTATATTTCTCCTGTCTATTTTCTCTCAGCCTTTAAAAGTCCGTTTTTTGTTTGCGATCATTTTTAAAAATTAGTGAAAAGTAGTCCTAGTTTCTATCGTCCCTAAATGTTGGTGGAATGTAAACGTCGATACCACAACAAATCGAAACGAAACAACCGAAAATCGAGTATCTTCTCCGCCAGTGTTATTTTTCAAAAGTTGTCTGGTTACGAGTTCGTATTATCTTTCCAGCACTTCACTTTCTACAGATAGCTTCCAATCCAGGATTCACCGCTATCTCTCGACAAATTCTTCTGCCAGCCGTTCATGATAGGCACAAAAATTTAACGGGAAATGTTTCTTAAGGCACTCGGTCGCCATCGCAGTAATTTCTCAGGAAGTGGTCATTTATTTGGTGATTGTGCTCATTGCTTTCTTTCGTCTTGGTGTTTCTGAACCCGTTCAGTATATCCCTCCTCGTGTATTTCTCTTTTCTCTTTGCAGTATTAGTCATTTTTTCGTTGCATAATTAAATTTAAAAATGTCACTAGCATGTGAACGAAATATATAGTGTAATTGTGTGTAGGTTGGAAACTGCTTCTGCCAACAGAAATGAAAGCGAAACCCCCAAAATCGAGAGTGAATACAAGTACTCATTTGACAGTGGTATTTTGGAACGTCACGTTACGTGATCTTTGTAGCTGGACAGCAACATTTTGAGCAACGCCACGTGGAAAGCGTAGTGCTAAAGGTGCTTGTTCGCCTAGGCAGTTCGTTCTCAGGAACAGTCACTCTTCCGTGTTTGAGGTTCCACTCCTAATATTCTTAGACATTTATGTCCCTTTTCTAATTTGTCTTAGCTGTAGTATTCATTTTTAGTTGCAAATTTAAAATTGAAAAAAATGTTTCTAGTTCGAATACGATATATATATATATATATATATATATATATATATATATATATCTATATATATATATATAGTGTAATTGTATGTAAGTTGGCCACTGTTTTCTTCCAACACAAATCAAAACGAAACTACACTAAATCGAGAATTAACTCACGTTCTCCGCCAATCGCATTTTGCAAAACGCGAAGTTACTTGTTTTTGTTTTTTTTTTAGCTTCAGAGCTAGGAATTTGAAGTTATTTACTTTAGCCAGGGTGCTCTTCGGAGCTTGCGGAGTGGATGTCCCTTAAAACGCTCGGTCACCTACACAGTTTGTTCAGAGGAACAGGCATCATTTAGTTTTCTTGACTATTGCTATTTCACTTTTCCGTGGTTGAGGATCTATCAATAAGGTTCCTCTACCTATATTTCCTTTGTTTAAATTGTGTAGGCAATAGTAGTTTCAATAGTTTCGTAAATTTAAAAAATGTCACTAGTATGGGCACTTTAAATAAATAGTGCAATTCTGTGCAGGTTGACAAGGTCTTTTGTCTGTACAAAACGAAGCGAAACTATTCTAAATCGAGTATAAATGCATGTTCTCGTCCGACCGTGATATGTTTTAAAATGTCACGTTTCGTGATTATTTTATCCTCAATAAGAATATTGTCAGTATTCACTATTCTATATTATTAAATGAATATGGCTACAGATTTTTCAACAGGCAAAAATGATTGCCACCATTCCCTGTCAAAGAATACAAAAAAAAACTTTAACAATTTCACAAAACTCTTGCAGTGTTGCGAAACACAAAATTAAAGGCACACACTGACCAAGCGATGCTACCTGACTAACACAGCAAGCAAAAACCAAATGAATGTAACATTGAAAGGTTACGAGGCACACATGGCTGGGTTGTCGAACCACACCACTGTCACAGCACCACTGCTCCTACAAATCACACCGCTGTCTAGTAGAGGGTCTCAAATGCAGAAAGCGTAGAAAAATGCCCTTCACCGCCGTGGATGCTTCATGCTCCCGGTCCACCATAGCTCCTCCGCTTGGCCCACACTCCACCAGCTGTGTCGCCCGCTGTCCGCGCGTGTTCTGGCGCTGCCCCGGGTTCCGACCCCGGGCAGGGCGCAGAGGGGGCGGGCAGCCGGCTAGCTGGCGGCGGGGGGCGGACGTAGGCGGGGGGAGAGATACGGGCGCGACGGTGTTGGTGGCGGCGGTGACGGTGGTGATGTAGTGACGTCACCGGTGTCGGCGGCGAGGGTAGCTGATTGCAACCTGGCAGGGCGGCGGAAGAACTGTCACATGCATCAAGGCGCGGGGAAACAATGATTTAATTAATGTCTTCATTCCATTTCATTGATTGATGGATTGATTGATTGATGATCGATTGATTTTTTTTAAGTGGGACGCGCGAATTTTGGAATTGGCGCCCCCATGACACCCTGGTCTAGCATGGAACTCCCATAATTTAGCGGGAAGTACCCCAAAGAGTGCCCAGGTGGGCGGAAGTCGCAGGAACTTGTCCGCGCCGACCAAAATGTGCTAACATTCCCGTCACCTTGTTGGAAACTATACGCTGGAGAGTATGTTCCGCAGTCATATAGAATCAACACCCAGGGGGTGTTGATAGAATCCAAGTGATCATGTTACCATGTAACAATGCGTTTTAATAATTAAGTTTGTTCAAAGAGTTGGTCGACCCGTCTGGGATTCGAACCTGGGAATTTTGTTTTACGCCCAGCTGCTCTGACCACTAAGCTACCGAGTCAACCAACTCTTATGAATAGTTTGCACGGGCGCTACTATCGCTCGAATCTCGGTCGGGCGGACCAATTATTTGAACAAATTTATTTAACAGACAAAAATGTTTATTACAATTTTCAGATAGCGACGTTTCGGGTATATTTTTCTCCAGCTTTAGGCTTTCTTATTAGATTAACTTTTTTAGTACTATAATTTTTTGTAACTACTTATTCATTCATATTCTTTACGAATTTTGGATTAATCTCCTTTTCTGTACTGTTTTTAGCCTGAAGATTGGGCAAAATATACCCCGAAACGTTGTTACCTGAAAATTGAGATAAACATTTTTGTCTGTTGAAAAATCTGTGGCCGTATTCATTTAATAATATTGAATATTTTATCTCTCCAGCCCTCTACTCTGTGAGGAGAGCCACTGCTGTGGCTGTACACGCCAGCCAGCGCCATTTCGTCCAAAGCCCTCGCCATTCCGTCCTGGGCGTGGGATGGGAGAGGCGGGGTCGCCGTCCTCCCTTTGTTCCAGATCCCCGCCAATGCCCTCAGGGCGCTTGGTCACATGGGCGGTTTTTTTCTAATAAGCATCAGTCGTCATTCGGTGTTCGTGTCCAATGCTTTCCCACTTCTCCGTGTTTGTGTATGCATTCATAAGATCCCTCTCCGTGTATTTACCTTGTCTATTATCTTTCAGCAGAAGTAATTTTACTTTCTCGCGCTTAAGAAGGACCTTCTTAAGAAGAGAAAGTTATGTAAGGCTGCGCGAATGACTAAGTATTCGGAAGAAACACTCGTGTTACAGGGCTCTGGTGATGATAAAGTGGATAAATCCAGTTGCAAAATTTAGGAGAGAGAAAACAAACAAAGACGTGCTGTAGCCAGAATACGTTTTGTGGGTCTTTAATACCAAAAAATCGAATGGAGGGAAACCTCTAGTCCGTCCGTCTGTGAACAAAGCCAGCCCGCTCGCCAATTTTTCTACAAAATTGATATTCCTCAGTCGAACTATTTGATGTTGCGACCTCTTGAATTTGAAACCGATATTTTAATTTTTGGGGATACTTTACCAGACGCCTCTGGAACATTTTCATATTTTTTTTAAAAAAGAAAGCTTCGTCGTTTTTCATTAAATTATGTTGATAATGTGAAGGACGTTTAAGAGCCTGATGTAGTGCGCATGTTCATACCCAGGTTTCTCGAAAAGGTTCCAATTTTTTTGGAATCTACTTCCAACTGAAATATTAAAGATAGTGTTTTTATCGTAACGAAATTTGTTCTTTAAAGATAGATCATGAAATACTGTCATGTACAGATTTTCGAAAATTTGACTACTATTCGCGTAATTTTGTGTGAAAATACCGGCAAGAGACCCACTTTTAATCACCACTAGTTGTATTTTCTCTTATCAGTAGTAGATATTCTTTAGTTGCAAATTAAAATTTACAATATTGTCATTAGCACGTGAACGAAATATATAGTGTAATTGTGTGTAAGTAGGCAATAGTATCTGGCAACACAAATCGAAAAGAAACTTCCGCTAATAGAGTATGAATACACGTTCTCTTCCGTCAACGAAATTTTTAATCGATATCACGTTATGTGGTCTTCCTAGCTGATCAGCAGCGTTTTACCCAGAGCATGCGAAGCGCGTGGCTTCATATCGTTACTTGCCGTCCACATTTTGTTCTCAGGAACAGTCGTCATTTGGTGCTCGTGTCCATTACTTTTTCACATATCTTGGTCTCTGAATCCATTCATAAGATTTCGGATTTTCTTTCAGCAGTAGATGCTATTTATTGTTGCAATTTTTTTGAAAACGTCACTAAAAACTAAACGTATTAGCAGTAGATGCCATTTTTTGTTAGAAATATTTTTTAAAACGTCACAAAACTAAACGTATTATAATACATCGGAAATTGGTGCAGATGTTCAAGGGTTCAACTATCCTGAATCGAGAATAAACACACGTTCGTCTCCGACGGTGGTATTTTTTGTAAACGTCACGTTACGAAGACGTTTTAGGATTTCAGCACTGAACACTTTTTAGAGAGCACACAGCCGTGGTGCTAGGACTCTCAGTTACCTCTCAACGATATTTATCAGCCAGCCTTCCATAATATCCAGATGTCTTCAAGCCACTCAAGGTGCTCAGTCGCGTAGAGTTTGTTTTTGAGACCAGTCGTTATTTGTTAGTTCTGTTCATTGCGTTCTCACTTCTCCGTGTTGGAGGAGTAATTCGTAGGAACTCTCTCCTTTTTTTTCATTTTCTATTTTCACTGAGCGGAAGTAGTGTTTTTTCGTTGCAAATTGAAATTTAAAAAATACCTGTGATCACGTTGCAAAAATTGCTCACGCTGTTCTGGCTGTTTTTCTGCTTCGGCACTCTAACATCGCTCGCGCTGATCTGACTTTGCGGTAACTTGTAATTCGTGCCGTTTATTTGTCTTCCCCTCTGAGCAGTACCGTCTCAAACACGTCTTTTCGTAAGTTCTGCGCATTGTATCTATTTAATAATGTCTATGCTCTTCCTAATTGGCTAACCACCTACTTACCATTCAATCTCTTTATTCCTGTATTTCAGGTCTCTTTATAATTCATTAATTTTAATTATTTTTCACGGAATGTTTTGACGTTTTTATAGGTTATCTAATCACCAAAACTAACACTATTCTGTATTGTATTGTTATCAACCTTTCTTCTTCTCTTTCTCTCGTTTTATGTATACTCATTACGCAGCTAATGTTGACCTACATTGTTGCTGTCTGCAACAGTTTCTTGATTCACTCTGTTTAATTGTGGGTCTTATTGAACCCCCAAATAACTCGTGACACGAAGTAAACGATATCAGTCGATAAGTTTGAAACGGATACTTTTATTCTGGGGGTACTTTACATGAAGCTTCAAAATATTTTTCACAAGTTTTTGCAATATTTTATCCTAATTTTTGATTAAACTTTTGTTTTCTGATAGAGCAAGTGACGCTTAAGAGAATTGTGCAAGCCTCGTTTTCGTTGAAATCCGTATTCTTTGAAAATTCCTTAAGTTTGAAATATTTTCATCTTCCTGGAACTACAGTATTGAAGACATAGATTTTTGAAGACAATGATATCTGTTCTAAGAACAGGTTATTTTCCCGTCGAAGCTTACTCATGCATTTTATTGAAACTGTTCTAACAACGTAACCTGTGGTTCGATTTCAACGAAACAAACACTGCAATTCTTCTTAATTTGGTGGCCGGTCTAATTATCATACTCAATTACGTTTTTATTGAGGCGTTTTAATAAACAAAAAGTATTGTCCTTCCGCAATACGGCTAACTTTTGTTTATTCTATACTTTGCTTACAACCCATTGTCCTTATTTGCTATGGTCTGTTCCCCTTGCGTTTGTTTTTCTTTATTAAATGAACTTCGTCGTCACTCCGATCTTACTTCCAATCAGTAGATCAACTGGTCTGACTATTAGCATTAGCATTCAATTTGTTATATCGCGCTTCCGTAAAAGATGCGCTCACACCAGTTACCGTAACCGATTTTGCCCAACCAGATGGAGCAAAGGCCAAGTCGAGTATTCCACCCAGGACGGGTCCAGTAACGTTCGAACGCCACGCTAGATAGTCTTTCCTAAGCTACCTCGTACCTGAGGAGGAGCTGTCAATCGCAATCCTCGGACTCTGGGTCTTCCACGACCACGGAAGATCCTGCTTGTCTGCATTCAGTTGTTCGAATTATTGCGAGCCATACTACTACCGCAAAAACCAACACTATAAAAACGCACTGAATTATCAACGTACGGTCACTTCCAAGCGTAACCGATCTACGGCTCTTCAAAGTGCTAATTATTTCGTGCAGTCAATTGTACAAATTTGTGCAGTTCGACATGCAGCTAGTAGGTAAGCCAATTACTTTCCACCAATACTTCGACCTTAGTATTGTCAAGTCGGACTACCACGCTTATAAAGGAAAAAAAGTGCTGCTTGAAATTGCTGTAATTAAGTGTAAATGATCCTCCATCATTATAATACACTTATGAATGAATTTACGTTTAATCCTTGAAATATATAGATAGATAGTTGTACAAATAAGTAATTTAGTAGTAAGCCGGAGGACCAACGAATGTTTACACAGTTTGTTAAGGTTCTTCTTTCTTGACGTTCACTTTTACGTACAGTTCGATGATAGTTTACAGCAAGCACCAACACGGACCAGACCAGACCAGCACATCAGTAAAGGACTCAGACCTAATTTTCAAACGCTCTAAACTGTGGAAAATTGCGTGTTTGAAATAATGGGAGAGAACTTTATTTTTGAGCCCACGTGAGTTCCCACGCGGGTTCGCGTGAGTTCGGCAGTGCGACATCTATCACGTGTTCGGAGAATTAATTAGATGGACCTGAGTTCGATTCTTGGTGCAACAAAACATGCTGTTTGGAAATTCAAGTACATGTTATAGCCTAATATTGCGGAATCGTTACATATAATACGAAAGAGTACGTGCTGTTGCAACTCCACTAGTTTGTCAATCAGGGTCGTACCTGAAGAGATTTTGACTTGGAATGATTGAACGTTGCCTGTGGAGTCGGGAAAAGCATAAGTGATGTTATCGACCATTCAGGAGAGTGGGGCTGAATCGGAATTTAAAATGAACAAATTGCCCACTTTAAGATCTAAGGAGAGGGGCATATACATTGTACTGACATGTAGTGGCTTCAGATAACTTTTGGTCCAGATCTTCCAAATAGAGTTTAATTGCTTTTTCATCGTGTTTTAACGCCGTGGTGTTTCTGAATTCTCCTTTGATTGTTGATCAAACGCCAAAGAATTAAGCGAGTGCCCAAGCAAACGCCAAAGAATTAAGTTAGATGATTTGGGGCTAATGCGAAAGCTTCAGTAATCTCAAAGACAGCGGGCGTGGCCATGAGTTGAAGATGTGCTCTACCTGAGCTAATGAAGTATGCAGTTCTGAAAACTGATTTCTTATCCCACATCAACACTAAATAAACCTTCACCTGAATTTGTTGACATCCAAGGTTCTTTAGTTTGATTTAGATTCTTTACGGTTTCTGTGCATTTCATGTAAGATCTGAACAAATATGAAAATGTGTTTTGCACTAAAATACATAAAACAAATTGTCTTTAACTTCAAGGGATGCTACCAAGTACGACGCCAGCCCTGTAATCAGATAACAAGGTGAAATCACATAACATCTTCAGTGTCTAGATTGTCTGATTGAAAATACATTGATCCCAACGCTAGAATACATAATGATATTGGGAACTCAATGATATTGCAGTCTGTAATGTTCAGTACTTTAGTGAAGTAGCATAGATACATATGTAAAAGAATAAAGGAAAGGAACTCCTATATACCCATCCTCTTTTACCATAATTAGCAACAATGAAAACAATTAAAATTGTTTCCTTCTTTTCGTAGTCTTTGTAATACCTCAGGAATAGAAATATTTCCATCTTAAGAGCACATGCGTCTATCACATCTAGATATTTCTGCTACCAAAATGCTTGTCATCTAACAATGGCAATTGGAATAAATGTTCCCACCGGCAGTGTCAAGATGCCAAGTGTCATTGTGAAGACACGTTTGAATCACCAAACGCAGAAAGGGCATATCTTACATTTTTCACAACTTTTCAACTTGATTTGCAAGAAGACTTATCAATATTTTCTTTTTATCTTTTTCTGTTGGTGCATTTGCAGTATCTAAACGTAATATGCTTCAAAATACATTTTTAACGTTCTTGATATTACAAAAAAAATGAAAAATTTGTACTTTTTACATTGGACGGTTATCTCATTATATTTTTCATGATAACGTTTCAGGCAATACTTACAAGACAAATATAATTTTATTCCCATCTCAATGCATTTTAAGTAAAAATACACAGTTTAAATGTGTAGTGTCCAAATTATTACAATAACATATAATCTCATCTGGTGTAGGAAAACTTGTTGGGGAAAACCCCAACAAGGGGGCCGGTGCCATATCTCACTACCCAGTGCCCGGAATCACTATTCAGTCAACTGGAACACAGGGTAGATGGACACCTGGCCAACACATCTGACGGTTGCACGCCGGGACGGTTGTCGGCCGTATGAAGGCCGCATTTTGTCATCAGTATATACACGTTTATTTTTCGCATCAATATGACATTTAAAAAAAATGTCACTACCTCGCTAACTTAATATTTTCAATGTAATTGTGTAAATGTTAGCGACAGTATTTGTCAAAAGAAATCGAAACTAACTACTCTTGATCGAGTATGAATGCATGTTCTCTTCCGAGAGTTGTTACGATTGCATGCGAGGCTTGCCAATTGTCACGTTAGCCGTTTTTTAGCTGGCCAGTAATTTATTCAGCTCAAGTTAGCTGTTTTTTAGCTGCGCAGTAATTTGTTTAGATAAACCACCGACTCCGGCGCTCTACTGCTCCCCCCGTTCCTCCAATGGTTTCATGCGGATCCGGATCTCTGCGAAATGGGGCAATTTAATTTACTTTTTCACAAAAACCGTAAAAACTGTATGTGACGTGTGGGGAAATAGATCGCCTTCGCACGTTTTCGTGAGCTCCAGAATCCCTTCCACACATTTTTAACTACAAATAGTTGAAAGACTAATAAAAGTTTGAAAATAGAACAAACAAAATAAATATTGTAAATTGTATAATCTACCATATATAACCAAATGTAAATTGCAGTTGTCGCTAATGACAATTGTTAATGCGACAACAAATAAACGAATAATAGTAATAAAGCACGAGATTAGCAACGTTTTAAAAACTAGGCATTTTCGTTTCCGAGTTATAGAAAACTTACTCGCATTGGTAAACGAACTAGAGATTTGATTTTTCTGTGTTGGTAACCGAATAGAAGGTAATTACCAGCTCTACTCCTACTACTTCAAGGAAAAGAAAATATCCACTAAACGTGCGCTGAAATGTTTATCGTTTCGCAAAGATACTCATGAATTAGTAGATTGATGCTGTGTCGTGAAGGTGAATCGCAACAAAAATGACCAAGGAATGGAATGACAATTGCATCTTGCTATAAACAGACCCTTTCTTCTATCGGTTCCTTCCACAATGCGTTAAATAAATGCACAGTCCCCTTTCGAAGAGAACTTTGAATGCGTTCTATATTTAACGACGAAATGTAAAACCTAGTTTTTAAAATTTTTTCTCGTATACGTGATAAATACAATGTAATTGTGTGCATGTTGGCAACGACATTTGACAACACAAATCGAAAAGATACTACACTCAATCGAGAGTAAATTTATGTTGTCATCCGACAGCAATATTTTTCAATAGTTGTCACGTTACGCGGTCGTTCTAGCTAGCCAGCATTATTCGCTGTACTCTCCCACTAAATCTCTGCTTCCACCGCTCCCCACCGCATTAAGGATTTCATACGCATCCGGATATAGGAAAAATGGGGAGTCGTTTCGCGTAAATAATACACAAATATACAAGTCTCTCAGCTGAACCTCTTTGGTCAGTGGAATACAATAAATGTGATAGAAATTAGTAAGTTGAATCGAAAATCGTACACTCGCCATCGTCATGACTTTGACTACAGGCTTCAGTGAGTTGATGCCCTGTGTCTTGTTGGTTCCTCGCATTGTGTCGAAAAAGTTAACTTTTACTACTAAACTGTTTCGTTTTTTCACTGCAATTACTGATGAAAGTAAATACAAAATATCAAATAAACAAAATGCTACAAAATTAATAAATTAAACGAATCGACTAAATGCAGATTTCCGAGAAACAGCAAACCGCGAAATGTAAACGCTAGCACCAATAGCAACCTATCACAGCATACCCAATATTAATGGCTTTCAATGCTGGCAAAAGCTAGGAAGTAGTGAATTTTTCGTTGCAAAATCTAAATTAAAAAAAAGTCACTACTTCATAAACGTAATACATTTCGGTTATTCGTCATTTTCCCCATTCATCGGTCGGAAAAATGGGGGGAAAATTAGTCGCTTCGCGAAAGAAATATACCTATATATAAGAAAAAATTTAGTAATACATTTAACTGATTAGTTTAATTGAAAATCAAAAAACTGCCGTCGTCATGATTTCGACTACAGACATCAGTGGATTCATGCTGTGTGTCGTGAAGACATGTTGGCCTGCATTTTATCTTCGTGCACAAAAATGTCCATGGAATGGAAAGACGATCACATCTTATTACGAATTCGATTTTTCAGACGTCACTGCGAAACAGTAATATAAAATACATAAATACAGCCCAAATGATAAACGTTTTGACAAAAAGTAGCCACGAATTGTAAGATATTTGTAAATTTATAACTGTAAGAAATTTATGGAATATATGTTTAAATGCATTTCCTAAATACGTCGATTAACATACATTCGTATTTTCTCTAGTATTAAAACCTTCAATGCTATACCATTTCCTACTATATTTCTTATTAAAATTTGAAATTTGCTAGGTTCCAATCTCTTGCTCCTTATATTAAAAATTCTGTTTTATAAGAGCGTAATTATTAGTCAATAATTATTTCAAATTAAAATTTATCAATAATGGAGCGTTAAAATTGGAATAGACAAATTTTAATCTCGGGGGAGCGTGAATTGAACCTTTTAGATTATTGAAAGGAATATTTGAGTGTCATATTCTCAACGTCGTTTACGCAGTCTAATGTTTGCAAGGAAAGCAAGGTATGCGCCATCTGTCCCGTACAGAATTTCGTAATTTTTTGGTTTTAGGAAACCGAAATACGTCCCTTGAATGTGAACACTTCACACAATAAACAAAAACGAAATAAAATTGTTTTCAATTAAATCACAATCTACCATAAATAATATTCCAAACTCTTCGTTTCCGATCGAAAACCTTGTTAATTTACCAGTATACATATTTGAGGAGAAAAAAAACTTTCGATCTTGTACAGACTGAAGAATTTGTGACATTATTTCCTGTCTGCGCTCTAAACACAGGTTTTTGTAAGTATGCTAAATCTCCAAATTTACGTGTGGGTTACGGGACGCTCACTTTTGTTTTTGTATGGTCTGCCGCTTTACACAATTTTCCAGAATTATTCTTTCTTGCAGTAGGGACTCAGCACTTCACGTTTCCTCGGCATTCTGGTCTTTACTTGTGACGAGAGTTTTGATGAAATCACGCACTTTCTACATCCGCCAAACCTCAAGTCTTCGAATAGTCACACGCGAAGTGCACGTACTGGTACGATATCCGAGCGAGATTAAGGTCTTTCGGTCACAGAAATTCGTAAATTATCTCCATTACCTCGACATTGAGATTGCATTAGAAAGTTATTTCCTAAGCCTCAGCGGTCGTACTTCAGTGACGCAGCGTCGCTCGGTACAGCTGCTGTTCGACGACCGGAAATTTGTCAGTTCGGTCCCAAGAATCGTTTTGTCCCAAGAAAGGTTTGATTTTGTTGATAAAACAAGAACATTGGTGGGCACAAATTGGGATGCTCCCAATATGATACGTTACTCTTTTCACAATAAAGAAAAAAAAATTGCTTTCTTCGAACCGTATAAACCCTCTGTCGACGGCGTGTCCAGCTGCTCGAAGATTGGATCTTCACGTTCTATTGGAACAATCGCCCGGCTATTAACGAGCCCACACACGCGAGTTACATCTAATGGCATGTCATTGGAGGGAGATTCAATCTCTCTGAGAAATTCGAAACTCATATCCTATATCTCGACAGGGATATCGTGTTGAAAAGCTATTTCTTCAGGCGAGCCAGCGGACGTTCTCTTCTAAGACATCTTCACTCACCCATTGCTGGTTGGCGCATAGAAATCGGCAGTCGCGTCATAAGTATAGTTTCTGTCCTAATAAACGTTCCGGCGCTTCCCAATTTCTGCCCTAAATTAACCTTGTTTGATCAACAAAATCTACTGAATAAAGAAAACCTCTACTCTGCATTACCTCGAGCCCATAAAAATTCTGTCATTTGCATGTCTGACGCTTTTCGGGAGTTTGGTGGTATAACGCACCCTCTAAACCTGGAAAATCCTGTTAACACTGACATACGCGAATTGCACGACATGCACGGGTTGATTTTATTGACCAAACAAGAATAATCTAGGGCACAAATTGGGATGCACCCAGTAAAATAAGGGATTTGTCGTTATCGTTCTCAAAATACATGATAATTTCATTCTCCTTTGTCTCCAGCCCGTACAATTACTTGTCTACGGCGGTTCGTGTCCCTCGAAGAGTTTAGGTGGGATCACTAATTCTCTATATCCGGCAAATCGCACCCCTGTCAAAGATCCACACGTGAAGAGCACATTTTGTCGTGTCATCAGAGCCTGATACTGTGTGCTGCCTCATGTGATCAGATCCTTCGGAAAGAGAAATTCGAAAAATAATACCAGTATCTCGACAAGGAGATCACATGAGGATGCTATTTCCTCAGCCGAGTCAGCGGACGTATTCTTCCAAGATACCCTCGGTCGGCACAATTTGTGTTTGGCAACGGAAATGCCTCAGCAGCGTGTCAAGAATCGTTTTGTTTCAAAAGTTTAATTTTGTTAATCAAATAATCGAAGGGACGATGCTCTTAATTTGGTGAGTTATTCGTCGTTTTTAGAAAAACTCCATTGGAGTCCGTACAAATTCTGTCGCGTTCAGTTTTGTGACGCTTTTTGGAAGTTTTGGTGGTATCACGCACTCAGGACCCGGGAAACCAAACGCACGTTAACGCTGATTTATCGCTCCGAGCGAGGTTGAGATCTCTGGGAGGCAAATATGGAAATTCTCTTCCATACCTTCGCAGGAAGATCGCATTAGGATCCGGTTTCGTGAGCCGAGCTAGGAACGTATCCGCATGAGACTCGATATATACACAATTTTGTTGATTTTATTAATTTTATCGATTTGAATTTGTTAATCAAAGAATAATAATCGAGGGCAGAAAATTGATGTCCCTAATATTATGGGCTATTCGTCGTTTTCTCGGAGTAAAGGAAAATCCTTTTTTGCATTGCCTGGAAGCCATACAAATTCTATGTCGATGGTTGTTCCTGTCGCTGCTTGAGACATTGGTGATATTTTCAGCTCTCTGCATCAAGCAAATCTCACGCATACACACGAGAGTTCTAGCGAGATGATCCCTGGGAGAGATACACGAAAATTCTCTCTAAGACCTTGAGAGAGATCTAGCGTGAGGACGCTATTTCGTTAGTCGAGCCATCGGACGTATTCGTCCGATATTCTCGGTCGTCACAAGGGCTGATCGGCGACGCAAATGCTTCAGCCGCGTGTTAACAATGGTTTGAGTTAGTTAATCAATCGAGGGCACACAATTGGTGTTACCTAATGTGGTGAGCTATTCGTTCTTCTCTGAATTCCTTTCTGCATTGTCTCGAGCCTATGCAAATTCTGTCCGATGATGGTTCTTGACGCTACTCGAAAGCTTGTATGGTATGCACTCTAGTCCGGAAAATCCAATGCCTATTTACACTGCTATATGACAGTTGCCTGTTGCCATACATGATATTGGCATGATATCAGAGCGAGATTTAGATCCCTCACAAATAGAAATTTGACAATCCTCTCCAATATCTCGACAGGGAGATCGCATTAGAACGCTATTTCGTGAGAGAGGAGCCAACAGACGTATTCTTGAGACTTCTGTCAGCACAATATTGTTTATTTCGTCAATTTCAATTTTTTAATCCAAGAATAATCGATGGCACAAAATAGAAATGCCCCTAATAAGATTAGCTATTCGTCGTTGGTCTTTGAACAAATAAACGTCCCATTCTGCATTGCTTCGAACCCACATAAATTCTATGTCGATGGCGTTTTCTGTCGTTGCTTGCTGCATGAAGGTTTTCTGTCTTCACATGAGGTCCGAGAGCGAGTCATATGCCTCGGAGACATCAGGAAATTATCTCCAATTCCTCGAAAGGGCGGTCTCATCAGGTCGCTGTTTCCTCAAACGAGATACTGTTTTGGTCGTTTATTTGCAACGTTCTCTATAATTGCTGGTCGACGACCGGAAATCGTCAATTTAGTGTCCTGATTCGTTTTGTCCCCCAAAAAACCTGCAATGCTCATCAGACGTTTGATTTTGGTAATCAAACGAGAATAATCGAGTGCACAAAATCGGGTTCCCCAATTTTTTATCGACCTATTTGGCATTGTTCTTTACACAGTAAAGAAAAAAACCCAATGCGTATTGGCTCGTGTGAAGCGACGGCATTTTGAGAAGGTGCTAAAGGGTTGTAATGGTCTCACGCACACTCCCTTGCATCTGGAGAACTGCAGGCTAAAAAAACACAAACTGTTCACGAATAAGGATGTTACCCGTTCACCATTCAGATTCTCCGGAGATAGACATCCTCTCCAACACGAGAATTTCTCCCTGAGGAAGGACGCAGCGTCTTCCGGATAACTTCTAACATCTCGACGGGGCGATGAAAGTGCCATTTCCAAAGATTCACATGTTTTCGCCTTGCATCGCTCGACAGAAGGGCTGGACAGCAACACGGAAGCGTCAGTCCCCGCTAAATCGTTTGTTCTCGGAAAACATTCGCAGCTAAAGAAACGTTTGATTTTGTTATAGAGAATTTTTTTATAAGAAAGGGCCTTCTTTATAGATGCTGACAACATAACTGAAGGTTCCGTAGTCGTTTTGTCCTTGAGCCAAGTAGACTCTTCTTTCTCCATTCGTTCGTTTGCAGTTGGCTAACTTGTAAATGGTTCCGACGCTTCGTTTTGTGACGTCGTTGTCTGACGAAAATATAACGCGCAACGAGAAATAATTGCAATTAGGAAGTGAAATACTATGTGTTCTTGAGTAAAAATTATTTTTTATATAAACTTTACATTGAATTTACTTTTTGTGTGATAAGTATTATGTTTATTTTAAAACCGACTCTTGAATGTGAGATGCGTTCTGCTGCACGTGTTTCCTGCTCCTGTGCGGTTAGGTGGCGGGCTGCGATCGAGAGCGTTCCGTGGTTCCGTGCTTTGTGTTTCATCAATTTATTTGTTTTAAAATAAGACGATAGTGAAGCATGAGTAGAGCTGTGATGTCTTAATGGGATCCATAAACACTTCACGAAGAAGTTTGGCTGTACAGCTGTCGCGGCGGAGTGATACTTCTCTGAATGATATGTGATGTTCAATTGTTTAGCGAACTGTAATTTTGGCTCATTAGCCGGATTCTTCTATAATTAATTTTATTTTTTCAACAGTGACAAGCAAACCCCTTCTGGGTTTCCTCATAACCAAAGATATCCTTTTTTATCTGCGTTTCCAGGAGTGGATAGAGACTTATTTTGAAAGGTGACATTTTACACGTAACACCGAAACACGCTCGCGGTGCACGTACAGCGATTTGCTCATGCGCGATTCAAATCCTCGAGGGCAGGCCCTTCAATATCATTACTATCTCCACGACGGGGAGGTCATACAAGGGGCGTCCCAAAAGTAGTTGTATGATCTCGCGCCGCAGAAGAAAGCCGCTGGCAATGCACGAGCGGTTTCGGAAAAGGTGATGGTGAGTTTCTGTAACTCAATGATACCCGCGTTTGTTGCCTGCAGGCTGTTGCACAGTGCACGTCACTGCTAGTTCAATCCCCTGTTTCTGTGGCTCGTCTATGCCGCGTTTCAAGTATAGGCGTGACGAGATACAAGCTTCTGTTACGGTTGAGAAAACTGGCACCAAGACTGTTGCAATGCTTGCGACGATAATACCATGTTCCAAAATGTAAGACGACGAGAATTATTGAATCTTAATAAACCAATACAACATCACACAATTATTCACTACTCTTGAGAATATCTTCTAAATTCATTGAATTTAGTATAGTGTGGGATTTAGACTTCAGTTTTTCTTTTCTGAACTATAAACAAAATTTAAATAAAATACTGAATGATCACTAAATGCGGATATTATTTTAAGTACTGCTCGATATGTTAGATCCAGGTTGCATGAAAGACACGGGATCCATTTTTGTAATATTGTCATTGTATGCTCGTTTTTGTTATACTTGTATTTTTTGGAAATGTCTCTTTTGAAGATGTTTCAATTTTGTTTATCTTACTGGTGTGTTATGTTTTATCAATTTTCGTAAGTATTCTTCTTATTGGATTTCTGTGATTTACTGTTGTGATTCCATTGGAAATTGTTGATTTTTTTGGGTTTTTTGTAATGCCTACTGCAATCAAGGCTTTGCCATGTTGTGGGTAATTAAATAAATTGGAAAAATTATGGCTTGACGATGACAATATGTTCAAGGAGAGCATAGAGGGCGCCGAGCACGAAGATTGCTCTAGACACCCGAAAAAGTAAAATTTTCTATCAAAATCTGAAAAGGGACATATAGAACTCTTGTCGACTCCTGAGTGTTAGAATGCTGGCTGATGAGCGTAATAGTTGTGAAAGTACTATGCATCGCATTATCAGCGAGGATTTGGAAAAATGGAATATCTGCGCGTTGGCCCCTAAGGCAGTGGTGTCAAGTTCAGCTACTGGTGGCTACAGTGGCACGCCTTGCGGCACCGTGCCATGCCACGAGCTTCTCTGCGCCACTAGCGTCGGAAGAAGAGTCTATTAGTAACCCTGCCGTTTTACAATAGTTACGTTGTCTCTTGCGACGGGGTGATGAACTGCGTGGAGGAGCGATTTCGTTT